>JAKEYF010000110.1:0-195800 GCA_021527775.1 Lactarius sanguifluus | reverse complement strand
GCGCAGAAGCCAAGGGGAAAGCCTACTGCTACGATCAAGAAGAGGGTCAAGCCCAAAACAACCAAACGTACGCGTGTCGCAAAGGATGGAGAGCTCAGGGAACCCTCTCGCAAGTCAAAGAAGGCTCAGACTAACGGCGACGCGTCGAACACGAACAAAGTCCCTCAAGACTTCAAAATTAACACAGACAACGCGCTTTTCAGTACGTGCCGACATCCTTCCCATTCTGTCTTTTTACCCACACTCCTGTCAAAGATGCATCATGAACCCGTCCGCTGCCCTTCAATTGACAGTGGAAGACTTTCTGGAATCACTCAAGGAGACGCCGGGGCAGCTCAAGCCGAACTCGTCAATTGTATTCTCCGCGCTTGCGGCTGCAATGACTCCGTGAACCAGGATGAGGCGATCGACTACGACGGGGTGGTCGATGCTCTAGATAACTTTACAGAAGCCTTAAAACAGGTGCGTTGGGCCTACATTTGCCCTTTCTTCTCAACATCTCCTTTCTCAGGATGATTCGCCCCTGTATCCCCTGACCTCGAAGCTGCCCATATTCAAGAAGTTTCGTAGGTCTCTCTCAGAGTTCCTCGACGTCTCATCGTCTCTGCCGCCGAGGTTGGTGTGCTATATACGACGGACTTGATGGCGACCATTCAAACTTGGATTACCTGCATGTCCTCGTCACAACTCAGGAGTTTTCGACATACAGCTACCGTCGTTGCTCTAGAAATATTGACAGCACTGTGCGACGTCGCTGCATCAGAGAAGGAGGCGGTGTCCTGGATAGGCAAAGGGCTGGGGAGAAGAAACGTAAGGCAGGAAACAAGACCAAGGCCACCACTAGCCGAGAGAAAGAGCTGGAGAGCAGAGCGGCAGAGGTGCGTGACGGAAATCAACTTGGCCGAGTTCTTGAAGGAGCTCGTAGATAGGTACGCGCTTGTTCATTGGGATCGGTTGGTTTCCTAAATGATCAACCCTTTCCCTTTAGCGTTTTCGGAACCGTATCGTGATCTGGACCCATCCATCCGTGCGGAGTGTGTTCGTTCCATCGGTTTATGGTTCAAAAAATACCCTGGTTTATTCCTCGACGGCTCGTATCTTCGCTACGTCGGATGGGTCCTCTCGGATTCTAATACTCAAGTCCGTCTGAGGCTGTCAAATCGCTCTCTGGCGTCTACGAGAACGCGGACTACATCGGATCTGTACAGACCTTCACAGAGCGATTCAAGCCTCGTCTTGTCGAGATGGCGGCGCGGGACACCGAGCTCGCTGTACGCGTCGCTGTCATTGGTGTCCTCGGTGCTATCGATGCGCATCAGCTGCTCGAGGACGAACAACGCGAGGAACTGTGCATTCTCGTCTTTGATGAAGACGCCAAGGTCCGCAAGGCTGTTAGTGAGTTCGTCAGGGGCGTGTGGGCCGAAATCGTCGAAGAGGTGCTGGGGAATGGGAAGGGCAAACAGGAGCGTACACGCGCGGGTGTCAAGGCACTTGGAAAGTTGCTTGTGCGCCTTTCAAAGCCACTGGGCAAGAAAGCCGCAATCGCCGAAGACGACGAGGATTCTTTCAATGGGGTTACGTCTGGTTCCGCTCTAAGGCGGGTGCGGGAAGTCGCAGCGCTCGTCGGGGCAGAGCAACGAGGCAGGATTGCGCTCGCGGTTGAAGCTCTATGGGACGACGTCGAGCCTGTCAGCGAATGGGAGACGCTACCGGATATCTTGTTGCTGGACCATTCTGCCAACACCGAGGGCGGCAATGAGTCCCGAGGGCGAAGATCGAAGGGCAACAAATCAAGCTCCGATTCGGTGCCGGCGGAAGCGTGGCGTCTTGAGGAGGTCGAGGAAGCCGTTCTCCTAGAAGTCTTCGTCGCCTCCCTTAGAAAGGCGAGGGCGAGTGCTGCAAGCGCAAAAAGGTACGCGTTCCGGCGTAGTGTGCTGGGTTGTAAACTCATGCCTTCTGAAGGGGGGAGGAAGACACTGTTGTTTCGGACATCACGCGCGCGTTGATCAAAAGTCTTCCTCTGTTGTTCACAAAGCACCAGACGGACGAGGCGCGCATCGCCGTTGTTCTCTCCATACCTTTGCTCATGAACCTTGATCTTTATCTGGAGATGAGGATGACAGCGGTCAGTCGTCATGTGATCAGTTTTCCATCTGTAAAGCTCACGTCTCGTTCAGGCCTATGCCAGCCTGTGGGATGACGTCACAAAGCAGTTCACTTCTCACTCGTCTCCAGTCGTTCTCTCGCATGCCGTGGCGGCTGTCCGTCACCTTATGGATGCGACGAGTCTGTCCAACACAATAACACGAAAATTCTCGAGTTGGAGGACAAGCTTGCGACATCGTTACGTGATGCTGTTGCTGGGCGTGACGAACTCGAGATCGCATCATTTACGGAGGACGAGGTACTTCTCCTTGGGGCGATCTGTGCCCGTCTGTCAACGCTGGCTGGTGCGCGTGACATGTCCTCGTGGATGGAAGAGGACGAAGGCGGCAAACAGAGCAGTGCATGGGATATCATTTCCGCTCTTCTGGACAGGGGCAGACTAGGATACAAAGAGGAAGAAGCGGTGCGTGAATGAACACACTTTGGGGTGTCCTGTCTGATATCCGCTGTAGATGATCGATCAGGCGCTCAACGTGTTGACGTTGCATGTCATCTGGAAAGCCAGACGATTGCCAACCGAGGTTCAGCCGTCTCCGGATGATACGCGACTGAGGGAGTCATTCCTCGAACAGCGAGAGACGCTCTTGAAACGCCTTGTCGAGTATGCCGTAGGCTCACAGTCAAACACAACCGACGGTGTCCGGAGAGCGGCAAGTACTCTGCCCTACTTTCCCCCTAGAAGCTCCCCTGACCAGTCGATCCAGGCTTTCCAGAACCTCCTGAATCTGCACATCCTCTTCTGCCCGCCCCAGGATTCACGAGCGGAAGACTCGCCTAGATCCTTGTTATCCCTGACGCTCGACGAGGAGGTTCAAATTCGCTGTGCTGCTTTCGTGCAGGCGGAAATTGAATTCTTCACAGAAGAGGTGGCAGTGCGCGGCGATGGTCATGGATCGGGCGACGAAGGTGTCTCCGGCGACGACGATGCAACCCCGAAGAAGGGAAGCAATATGAAGGGCAAGAAACCGATGAACGGGACAAAGCAGACGAGAACTACAGCTCCAGTTGGTAGGCTAATATCTCTCTTGAGCATCTCGGCTGGATATGTAGTGACCACGTTGATACGCAGGGAAACAGACCACGCGTGCGCAACTCGAGCAAGAATATGTGTTCATGGGCGTGATTTCGACGTTCTTGAGGGCGATTCGCGCCGGGGCCATCCACCCAACACATAGCGTCGTTCTCCTTACCCACCATGGTCGATTAGGTGTTGCTTTCGACCATTGCTCGAAGATCGTCGTCGAAGTTCTCCGGGAAGAGGGCATGTACAAGGGACATGGTGACGTTGTCGTCGACGTCGTTACGAGCGCGCTCAAAGACGTGAGCAAGACCAACTGTCCTTTGCTTACCGTGTTTTGATCACTGACCCTTCAAAGTCGTTCACCTTACTGCTCGAAGATGTCGAACACTGACGAGGCACACTCGATCTCGCTCGCTAAATCGCTGGTGCCGTGTCTCATGATGCGCGGCGCTCAACTGGCGGTTGTTCGCAAACTCGACGGCCAGCACGCCGTCTCCATCCATTCACGGTTATTAGCCTGGATCGCAAAGCGACTCGGGGCGTACGAGAGCAACAGCAACAAGAGGTCGAGAGACCTTTCCGTCCTGTTTTTTCAAGGTTTTACAGCCTTTGTTGGCGCCTGTAGACAACCGAGATGCTTTGACGATGTAATCCCGTCTTTGATATCTGAGAAATATCGGCTGACTATTCTTCTTCATCTAGCAAAGCTTATATGGACCAAGTCCTGGCCCAAGCTAAAGTCAAAGTGTCTCCAACATCCTCTGCTTGGGAGCCTCAGCGAGCGGTACGAGAGACGTCTCGTTAACATCATGGCCAAATCTAAAGGTCTGTCGCCCATGATTCCCCTGATGACGGTATACTGACGCCACCAATAGGTGGTGCTCCATCCAAACACCGTGGCAGGGTCGTCGGCAAGCCAAGAGAGCTAGCTACGAGCGACGAGGAATCAGGAGAACAGTCAGGCGAGGACGCGCCGACGCACCAGGAACCCGTCTCCCAACAACCCCCGCGACCTCGCCCAGCATATCGCACAAGGAGCGCAAGCAGAGAACTAGACGCGGCCTCCGTCGCCGGTGAGGAAGCCGGAGGAGACCATCACAGGTCGGAACCTGAGGACGACGCGGCCGCCGCTGCTCCCGTCGAGAAGAAGAAACGCGCCGCGTCGTCGTCGTCGACGCGCCGATCGATGTCCCGCGGCAGTAGGTCGAGGACTCGGAGCCTGCGATCGCAATCTCGCGGACAGTCGTCTGCTTCCTCGGGACGGTCGAGCCCAGAGCCGCCTGAGGGAGGAGAACGCACGCCGCGGGCCTCGCGCAAGCGCCGGCGGACCGCGAGGAACGAGGAAGAGAAACGGGCGGAAGTGGGTCCGGTCGGTGAGGGGGATGATGGTGGCGGCGCCGTGGCACAGGGCGAAGAGGTCGGTAACTCTCCAGATGGCAGGGGGGGCGCCTTCGAGTTCAAGTCCTGCGCGGGCCTCGTCGTCCCGAGCGAGCTCGGCAGGCACCGAATTTCGGGTGCTTCGAAAGCGGGCCCGTCACTGACAGGCGCCATGTTTTCTCCTACGTTGTCCCTTAATGTTATCTTTATTTTCATCATCATCGCCTTGTACCGTTGCTGTCCATCTAATCTAATATTCTGATTCTTGCTGCTAAACCAACTGTTATTCAAATTGGTCATGGCGATGGTAATCATTTTTACGAACGAAGAATGGATGTGTGGTGTGAATATGTGAATTTGGTTGATGATGATGGTTGTCTGACGGTGACCTGGTTGACATGTACGGTACTTGAATGATGAGATCAAAAGTGCGGGGATCGTGAGAGTAAAAAATGAAGTGAGTAGTAGGGTGACGCGCATGAAGTCCAAAGAGAGTATAGTTTATAGCCCGATCAAAGAAATCGAAATAAGTTACTGTAATATTTAGGGGTGGCGTCGTAGTAGCACCTCAAGCGTCTAGGCGGTGAAGGGTAGCCAACAAAGCATCGGACTGGAAAAAGGGGGAGCATTCAGCACGAGCAAGCAAATGAACTCGGGTAAGGGAATGCACGCGCACCTCAACCTCCAAAAAGGCATGGAACCGATCATGTCTCGTCCGGCAATCAGCCGAATCAGACATCCGCCTCGCGTTGTTGTCGCGCGCTCCGGGCGACGCGGCGGAGGGTGACACGGCGAAGGAGGACCGACGTAAAGGTGGCGGTCTCAGGTCAGGGTCATCAATTCCCAAGTACCCATATAAGTCTGCTTGTGCTTGTGCCAGCGCGCGCGCGTCTGACGAGGATGACAGCTCCGATAGATGGGCTGTGTGGGGGGTAACGGTAACGGTTTTCATTTAGTCTGCTGTGCGAGGAGCCCTGAAAGTGTGGGAAGGAATGCTCACCAGAACCGCAGCTCGATAGGTCAGAGGTAACGATGCGATGTAGGGACGACAACGTGCGTGGGATAGGCGGCACGGGGGGTATCACATCTGAAACTGAGGTTGATGTGCCGACGGAGGACGCGTAGCTCAGACGGCTGCCGATCTGGCTCGCCATCGATGTGCGCAGACTGCGGCTCGTGCGGAGCCCCGCCTTCGAAACGCGAGTACTGGACAAGCGAGATCCCACAACGAGGCTCGTGCGGCTCGAGCGGCGCGTAGCAGCGGGACTACTGTCGCGCGTTTGTAAAGTATCATTGAGGTCGTCCAGGTCCCGTGCCACCTGTTGCGCTTGGGCCCAGGCTTCATCACGCTCGGCCTCGAGAGCAGATACTCGGTCCTGTAAGCTCTGTACCTCCGCCGTCCGCCTGAGGTAGCTCACGTGGAGCTTGCGCAGCGCCATCGCGAGCGCGCTGCCAGAGTGAACGGCAAGCATTCTTGAGAGTTGTGCAGCCTGATCGCGTGCGTGGTATAGCTCTTCCGCGATCTTGTCGAGGTTTGCCGTGATGTCGGCCAACTCATGCAGTCTTGTGCGGAGGGAATTGGACCCCAGGGTCTCTGCGGAAACCATGGCCGCTTTATGGAGTGCATCGCGCTTGCGGGCCTGTAGTCTGTAGCGAACCTTGAGCTCGTTCTGCAACGCGGTGAGCCGCTCCAGCTCCGCGGGCACATCGGTAAATGCCGCTTGTGCGGTCAACAGCCGAATGGACGAGGGCTTCGCAGAATTTTTGATCGCACTGGACACTACGGTTTGCAAACTCATCAGAAGAGAACGTCCACTTTGCCGCTTCCATGGTGAATGCTTTGAACTTGGGGGGGGACGTCTGGAATTTAGGCCCAGAGCTGGAGCTAGGGCTGGGGCTGGAGTTCGCCAAATCCCGGGCACCCATAAGCGTCACCCTAGAAAGGGACTCCACAGACGAGTTCGAACCATATCGGTTGTGCGACTTGAAATTAGAGGTACCGGATGCGTTGCGGTGGGGGGCTGCGAGGGCCAACTGGAAGGGGGGGACGAGTGGGAATTCGGCGCGTATCATGCGAATAAAAAATGGGACGAGGAGGAAAGGTTGAAGCAGTTGAATGGCTGTCATGAGGTGCGACCGAATGGACGACTGGGGGGGCCGGCGTATGTAGACGGTAAGGTGGAGGGGCGGCGTGCTCTTCTGACGGCAAATCAGAGGGTGGAGCTGGTGGCGGATTTGAAGGTGAAGGTGAAGACGGACGCAGTTGAGGGGAAGGTGGTGGAGGAGACCCAACCGAGGTAACGGGAGGTAGTTGGGGTAGCGGAGGTGAAGGAGGACGAGCAAGGGGAGCCGGCGGTATGTCGGCTTTGGTTCTTTGGGGCTTTGAGTGCTTGTGGAGCATCAACCTTTGTGAAAGTGTTGAGCCGAAGGCATCAGCTACCGGCCCTCGGGGGTCAATTGGCTCCTTGCTGAGCGAAGGTTCGCCTGGCTTGGTGGTCGTTTGCGACGCCTTCGCTGCGTTCAGGGAGAGAGGATGAGCCTCCAGAGGCCTCGTCGACTGCAAATCTGGCTGAAGGTTGTCTGGCCAGCTTGCTTCTCGACAACTTTTTGTGAGTCCTCAATCCTATAGAGGCCTTCGCCGTGACAGATCTTCCAACCAAGAGTCTTTGAGACACCCGACTGCTGCGGCCACGGAACGATCTGGTTATAGATGCACGGCACAGCTTCGAGGATTCTGGGAATAGCGAGGAACGTGCGGAGTTGTTCGGGGAAAACATAGGGCTGAAGGCGCTAGGTGTCTCTGGGAAGGTTTGGGCACTCCCAGAGAGAGCCGACAGCGGTGTTTGTACCCGGGAAGCACGCAGTTCTCCTGTAGAAAGGTCGAAAGACATTTCGCCAGACGATCCTGGCTGACCAGAGTACTTAGACCGCCCGGAACTGCTTCGACCAGATATGACAATGTTGTCAAGCAGGTCGGGACTGGGAGGTGGACTAGGTGAGCCCGACCGGCTCGGGAAACCGCTACTTATGAACGTAGACGAAATGCCCGCACTTTCAGGGAAAGGAGGAAGCTGTGATACGTGGTGAGAGTACACCGTACCCAGTGACGGAGGCAACGCAGATAATGTGTCCGCATCCTCTGAAGGGACTGACCGAGAAATCCCTGACGACACGCTCACGCGACGGTTTGAAGATATTCGCTGCTCGCCGGCAGGAAGTAAGGTGGCAGGGCGAAGAATAAGGTTGTTTACGGAGGAAAGAGACGGACGCGAACCCGAGCGTGACCGTGAAGCACGGCGAGTGTCCACGGCTGCGCCAGCTAAACATTGGAAAAAATGTCAGGAGGATCGCTCATCTATAAGATAATGAGGACCACTAACCTGGCTGACGTTGCGCAGTAAGCAAGACGCGCAAACCAGACGGTGCAATGACATCGAGTTCGCTTGCGGGAATGTCTGAAAGTGATGACGATTCCATCATTTCAGGAGCAAGTTTGGAATTTGGAAGGGGTGCAGAAAAATCGTCAAGAACCATGGTGATCTCCTCCCCGGAAGGAGGCGTAGAACTCGAGGTCGGTCCCGACCATGCGGATGGCACCGAGCTTGACGTTTGTGGTTGGGAAGAGGACCCCCCTTCAGCAGAAGTGGACGAATCCTTGATAAGATCTGGAGTCACAGGGTTGGAGGGCGTTGGCGTTGACAGTTCCGGAATGGGCGAGATTTGGTGTGAACGATGACACTTTCTCATGTCCTCTCGAGAAGGAATCAGATCTTCTCCCCGCAGCGTGTCACGAGAGCCACTCGGCATATTTGACTGACCCTTGGCCAGATCATTGACAGTCCGGCACGCGACAGCCGGAAGGAGAGGGGGGACAGGAGGCACATCCAAATCACCATCGGCACACTTTGAACTCATAAGAGCATAGTCAGCGCTCGGCAGAGTGGCCGAGTCCGAGCGAGTGATGCGTCGAGACAGACGATGGTCGCGTGACTGGTCCGTTTGGATGCACCACACGTTGGCTATAAGAGTACCGGGGAGGGTGGTGCCCGACACGATTGATGCGCCGTCGTCAAGGGCGGGGGAATCTCCAGGATTCAAGGAACCATACAGCTCCGCAGATTTTCCGGCTGAGCGTTGGATCTGCACTTGAGACGCGTGAGACGCGGTCGGGATCTTGATGGGTGCGGGCGTGGCTTTCGGCGTACGGCGGGGCGAGGGAGCAGTCTGAGAGCGCAAGTCAGGGAAACGACGTCGGGGTTCGGTAAATGCTTACCCGAGTGACACCCTCACTCACGATTCGCTTCGCGAGTGCACCATTCTGATAGCTGTGATCAACTTACGCAATGTGCGAGTGCTAGGGCCCTCACCTTTCTTTGCTCTAACCCGACACCATGTGGTAACGATTTGGGACTCGCGCCGTTACGACCAGGCCCAGTGGGCAACGGTCCACCCCGGAACTCACGCGAGTTTGTCGCTGGTCTGTAATTGCGGATGCCGGGGACGAATGGATCGCTCGCGAAAAGGGGCCCATGGGAGAAGTCTACGTCAACTTGATAGGGAGTAGAGATACTGGTGTGCTCTGCAGACTTCCTAGTGGGTTCGCCGATATTGGGAGAGACGAAACTGTTGGGGGTAGGGGGGGTCGGGGGTCGAGGAGGGCGTATACTAACGATCTTCTTCGCCCTTCGCCTGGCGGAGCGGAAGTTGAGAAATGACATGTCCCTTGGCCTTGAAAGAGAGCCGGGCAGAGTAAGAGAGAGTTTAGGGGGAAATCAGGAAGACGGAGCGAAAGGGATGTGAGAGTAAAATACGATGATGAACGATCACACGGGAGCATGGCCACTGTTACCATCAGCATAGTCTGAATATTAAATGAGGAGTTGACAGGTTTGGCTTTGCCAATGGAGGTGGTGGGGCTGTGCAACCGAGTCTGTACCTCTGGCGCCTACCTTGACACATTCGGAATGAAGATCATTCGCACTGGTGCCATGACTGTATAGAGTATACCTGTATGCGCGCGATCAGTGAATTACGCCCACATAACCACCTCGGCATCAGCGTCAGTGTGACGACCAATCAACCCAATGCTTGCCTTGAATACTACGGCACTAAGCGAGCACCTAACCCGAGCTGCTTCAGATAACCCCATAACCCAGTAGGTCTTCATCAAAACGAGGTCTGTTTGCTGTGGATGACCGGTAAGTACGCAATAACCCGATACTAATAGCAGCGGGGACTGAATTCACCCACCTCTTCCGGATTAGGATATACCCACCCTACTACAATCCCTATGAGCACGATCTCAACTGAAACCTACCGCGAAAAGGCGTTGCGGAAATTCAAGCAGCAGCCCCTCGTTCCTGTCGGTACGAGGTCATTCTCTAGTAGCTTCTGTGCCCACTGACCGCTGCCACGCAGGGGCAGCTGCCACGACCGTCGCCCTCGTAATCGCGATGACGAAAATGCGCAAGGGTCAGTCACGCTCCTTCAACAACTGGCTGCGTGTACGTATCGTGGCGCAGGGACTCACTATCGCGGCGATTGTCGCTGGCTCATGGGCGTACGGCGTTTCGACACCCGCGTCCCAGCTAGAGGCAGCTGCAGCACATGACAAGGCAATACAGGAACGGGCGGCGTTCGAAGACCGGTTGCGTTTGGCTGAGGAGATCACTCGTGCGGAGTCGGGTTCAGGGCCTACGGCAGGTGTACGGACATCGCCACCGACTGCACCGCCAACAATAGAGTCCCCCCCACCCTCAGCCACACCGAGGTCGTGGACGTCATGGTGGCGGTGGAGCGGGTCGAAAAACGGCACCGAAAAGTCATCGTGACCATGTACTGTGATTCGCTCTGCCTTTCTCTCTATTTCATGTTTGATAGCACAGCGATGAAGCACTACATTACAGCTCATTAAACACATTGACTCGGCGTACTGATACAGCCAACACTCGTTAACGTCAGAGTCTTGTGTCAGTAGAAGGGATTCGTGAATCACGCCGTGGACCTCGGTGAAACGCTCAACATTTAATCCACTTAACCCCCATGTAGTGTTGAGATGAAGACAATCTCATCCCCCTCCTTCAGCTCGTAGTCCCCTTCCCCTTCGAGTTCCCAGTCGGTGTCGTTCACCAGCACCAGGATCCCCGGTCGCCTATGCTCCGAATGAACATAAAGTCAGCAAATAGATGTCAGATAATGCTCACACTGTCCCGCCTTCGATGAATAGTTCTGGGCGCTCCTTGAGTAGATTATCTTTAAGCCAGTGAATCAAAAAGTTGATATCCGCGGGTCCTTCCCCCTCATTGCCCTGGGGTACTACTGGAGGGACGGTGACGAGATGCTTCCGCTGGTTTGAGAATAGGAGTTCGAGCCCTCCGCCGAACTCAACTTTGAGTCTCAGGTGCGACATAGCGTCCGTCGTCACAAGCAACTTAGAGACGAAGAGATTGTTTGCAGTTGTTAGGGCCACGTTTGATTCAGCCAGCTATCTATCATAGCTCTCTAGCTCGATATGGATCTAGCTCGATATGGACATCTACGTTTGGTTATAACCCAGCTCCTATCATCTATCCCACTCTGCTCATCGAACACGAACCCTTGGCGCTTCTCTCTGCCCTGTGCTTGATGCAGTCGTCTCTTCACGACTCACTTGTCCTCCCGCCTCTTCATAGCGAGATGTCCCCAATGAGCGTGACTGGACGCATGGTAAGGGACCTGGGGATCCTTGCCATGGTTAACGTGGGCGAGAAAAAAGAGAAGACGAACTGGAACACTGCCACTCCGGGCAGTCCAGTGAACTGGTACACCTCGCGTTGCCTTGAGACTATACCCAATCGAACAATCCTGCTGAGTCTTCTGTGATTGGCGAACATCGGAACTTGTGGCGTGGATCGCGCGCGCTACCTCACATGCTGACCCGGACACCCCACGAGAAATGGAAAATGCTACACATTTCTTATGCGAACAGATCATGGATCATGATGTGGTACCAATGGTGAGAGCTGCATGCCGAACGTTTTGGTGTGGCAACGATGCAACACCGACGCACTGAAGCGCCGACGGGTCACACCGAGCGCTCATAACTCACACCATCTCTCACAATCCGTGTGGCCGACCAACGACGCACTCACGACAAAGTTATACTTACACGCCCACGCCCACCAAGGCAGCCGTCGGGGACACGGTGTGGGGTCGTGGCACCAAGTCAAAGCACAGCACGCCATCTCTTGGCACTCCGTGATGCCAGCACTGTTCGGATCAGGGGAGGTGATGTCTTTTCAGAGGCGGTTAGGCCAAATTCACTGCCGCCCCATGCTCGCAAAAAGGGATGCCGCTCTTCACGTGCTGCATTGGGGGTTGAGCACCCCAAAACGCACGATATGGGTCATCAAGGAAGAATCTATTCTGGGGCCGTCGCTCCAGTAACGAGATGCATCTTTTGTTTGCCTTTTCTGCGCGCTTCTGATTATGGCGGTCTTAACAAGCTTGGCTGTTGCTTCATCGTTATCGAAGGGTTGACTCTCAGGTCAGATCACGTTTCAACCCGTCTGAGTTGGGTGACAAAGTGGTCCAACTGTATCCACTCCATCACACCTCTCATGTATTTCTTCTCATCCGCGTCTACACCCTCAATTCTCCAAGTAAGCCGCTGGCCTATTCGGTACATCAAGCCGATGACGTGTTGACTCTCAGGTCAGATCACGTTTCAACCCGTCTGAGTTAGTTGACAAAGAGATCCAACTGAATCCACTCCCCCTCTCATGCGTTTCCCCTCACCCGCGCCTACACGGAAAGTCGCTGGCAGATTCGGTACATCATAAGAGACGAGCCGCCCTCGCCCTCCCGGTGCCCCCACGCGTCGAGCAAGCAGTCCCTCCGCCCCGAAGCTTGACATCCAACAAGTTGCCATGTCAGACCCTCTGAGAACTGGGATGAAATAGTAGTTAACGTTCTAGGTGAACTGTAGACCGGTGACCGTCTGTATATGAAGGGTAAACCTGCGATATACAGACCGGTACAGCTGAGTTTTAATCCCTATGGCGTCTGTCTCCTTGAGAAATTTACTTTTATGGTAATCCCCAAATTGGCATTCCGTTATGTAAGTCACAGTAGAACGCGTCTCGATATTGGAACGCGTCGTCTCGCGTCTGTATTGATAGGCAGACAATGAATATATGCACTTCTTCTCTCTATTTTTCTGAGACATGGACCTCACAACTGAGCTAGGGCTACAGGAGGTACAAGACCTCCCTGAGGATGTGTTACACTCGACCTATGAAACTCTTGTTCCATCAGAGCGTCGCCTTTCGGCTACCTTTTGGGCCCAATACGATGAAGATAAGCAGTCTATCGGACTCCGTGCCTGCCTAATACTTGGGATTATCTCGAACTTTGAAGTTCTGCCTCGGGAGTTTCAGGTCGCTGCAACAATCGCAATTATGTCTGGACAAGACTCGCTGATTGATGTTGGCACCGGTGCTGGCAAGACCTTGTGCATGATTCTTCCTTGTTTACTTGCCCCGGATACTATAGCTATTATATTTTCGCCTTTGAAGCGTCTTCAGTCTGTACAAGTCCTCAGTTTTGCTCGTTACGGGATCAAGGCAATTGCCATCAACGAGGATACTCCCAATGACCCCGATCTCTGGCAGGTCTGCCTTTGCAGACTGTCTGTTCTGGATCGCTGTGACTTATGCGAGGCTTTTAGAATATCTGTGATGGGGAATATTCGGTTCTCCTAGTGCAGCCGGAGCAACTCTGTATGACCAACGGTCACCTCCCTCGACTAGCGCGTCTGGTTGCTGAGGACCGACAATTTCTGAAGCGTGTTCAGCGAATACACGTTGATGAAGCTCATTTTATCTACACTGCTGGCCTTAAACACTATGGGCTTTCCGCTTTTCGGCCAGCATGGGGTCGCCTGGGTGAGTTCCGGATCAAGATCGGGAAGCAAGTCCCCATGCAAGCTCTATCTGGAACGCAGCCGCCGCACATCAAGGCGGCGATAATCAAGAGTCTTCTGTTTGACGAATCGAGGCTATGTTCTATTGAACTGACCAGCAACCGACCTAATACTGTCTATGCAACTCATCCGATCATCGGTGAACTCTCGGACTTTCGCAACTTAGACTTTGTTATTCCCGCGCCTTACCCCATCAGCTGGAAACTACCAAAAACTCTTGTGTTTCATGACAACGTCACTCAGGCCGGCGAAGCAGCTATGTACCACACGAAGCGACTTCCAGAAGACCTCCAGAAGAAAGGTCTAGTCATGCATTATCATGGAGGCATGTCTAAGGAGTATCTGACCAAGGTCTACGAGGATTTCAGCAAACCAGATGGTCATTGTAGGGTACTACATGCGACTGAGGGCGCGTCCACGGTAGGTCTCCACTACGTCTATCCTCTGTGGCTAATATCTGTGATCAGGGATTGGACATCGAGGATATTGAGATCGTTATTCAGTATGGGATAACTCGGGACGTACCAACAGCGCTCCAACGAGGCGGTCGGGGAGGGCGCAGCTCAACAGGAGAAGCGATATTTCTCATCATGTACGAGCCATGGGTGAAGACGATCGACCTCAAAGCTGTCAGAGTCGAGGCATCGTCAGACCCCGACCACCCGAACGTCCCGAAGTTAACAGCGCACTCAACCAAACAAGCCCGCACTGGCGTTGCAATGATAAAGGTCATCCAGCAGAACGAGGAGTGTCTGCGGCGACTATTTGCGACGTATCTCAACGACCAAGCCCCTGATGGCAAGTATCCGTGTTAAGACGACTTGTTGGCGCTGAGATGTTTCATGACCCCTTTAGCACTTCGTTTCACAACTAAGTGGTGCTGCGATCGTCACTCCGGGTCCGATTTTCGCCTGTGCACTTTCTTCAAAGGTCGACTTCTCTATCAGGATACGGTTACTTCAGGGCTCTATTATGGTGGTGTCGACGAATCTGATCGTGAAGAAATTCCCCCGCATCCACGAAAGAAGCGAAAAGCTGGCATCAAGGTTAGGGCGACCGACGAGCGGGCAACGCTAACGGATAGACTCATTGCCTGGCGCGTTCAAGTACATGACAGTGACCCTTTGGCATCTGTGCGGCCGCCGACGTTCATCCTCAATGACTTTAGCATAAAGAAACTGTCTAGGTTACACCCTGCAGAAGTTACAGGCCCTGAGAAAATCGTTAGCGTCCTCAACGAGACTCAAGAATGGCAGGCCAATTGGTCCGGGCAAGTCTACGAGACTATCCGTGCTTACGATCAAGAACTCGAGGACCTCCGCAAGAAGGAAGCAGCTCGACACAAGGCCCACCAGAAGCGTGTTAAACAAGACCAAGACACGGCGAAGTTCGCTGAGGACTCCAACCTGACAGCAGAACGCATCCGCCAGGAGGTCTTGCAGCGACATCGCACAGCCATGGGACTCGGAGGGACTCAGACGATGCGAGAGGCTCTAGACGGCATCACGGAGAGCATCCCTGTTCGTCGTAGCACTAGACTACAAAACTTGAAGTAGTAGTTCGTACAATCTACTCCGCCGTCAACTCGTCTGTTGACTCGTCTGCATCATTATTTCCGTCTGGGTCTACCGCAAGAGCCATTTGTGGCAAAGAATCGAGTTCTTCATCGTACCCCCTGCCTTCTGCCATCGCACAGAACTTCCGATTGAAGGTGTTCAGCGACGAAGACAGCAGCTTCACTTCACCCATAGCGAGGATGTCGGGCACAGCTTTGGCCTTCGCATTCCCAGGTCTGTCTTCTGTGTACATGTGCAGCTGTTCTTCGCGCACCTTCTTGGAAACGCGCCAGACCAGATGGTCTGTTTTGGGGTCCGTGTGCGTGGTACCTTGATATGCTGTTTTCATGGCCACGGAAACCCGTTTTTTAAGTTTCTTTATTATATCGATTGCGGCCGAGATGTTTCCGAGACGATCCCACGTCGATTTAAGTCCCTTTGCCTGTAAGAGTTTCTATCGAGATTGGGTATCAAGCTGTCAGTCTTCGGGACCACGACTACTACAGACCTTGAGCTCTCCGATCAAATGCTCGATATTGAGGTCGATTGGCATCGCATGGCCCGTAAGTCCTGAGACGTTCACTAGCATGTTATCACGCATTATATCCCTGCATACGTCTCATCAGCCTGTCCTGACATCAGGTATAAAGACTTACGCAAACTCCGGGGTCCAAATGTGCTTCAAGTTCAATAGGAAATGCAGGATTTCCGTACAGTAATTATTCCCACCGGATCCCCTAAACATCATTGCCAGCTGTGGAAGGAAGTCTTCGATGCGACCAATGTCACCATCTGAGATCGCCCGAACAAGCTCGGCGAGGTAGAGTAGGTCCCGAGTGAGGAGCCGGAGATTCTGATGCGCCTTATCTTTGTCTGGATCTGGCCGCGTTGGAGACAAGGCCTTCGGGGTAGCGATGGACAGAGCAGCGGGTTCATAGTCTGATTCGTCGCTATCGTCTTCGTCAGCCGGTGAATCGTCATCGAGTCTACCCACTCGGATCATCGGTGTAGCATGTCGGCACAGTATGTTATCAGCCAGACCGAGTAGCTCTTCCGCTGATGGTTCTGTGGCAGCAAACTCAGCGAGGTCAGAATATCCACTCTCAGTTTTCCAAGCATTCAGCAAGATGCCATCCAAGATCTGAGTGAGCGCCGACAGGAGTGTGTGGTAATCAGGGTGATCGCCACCAAGACGAGTCTTCTCCAGAAGGGCAAAGAAGTATGCTAAGCTACCCGTCTGGTCCAGCGAGCCTCGGTGAACATGCAACAACGCCCAGACAAGATTAAGACACAAATGGAAGAGCCCAAAGCCCAGCTGAAAGACTTCGCGGCGTGTCCAGTGGCTTGTGTCGCGTGCCCGGAGAATTTGGCCAGATCGAATCCGCGAGTTGGTTAGCTGGTCATTGAACGTCGGGATTGCGTGTTCGCACAGATCCTCAGTGGTGCGTTTAAGTTGAGTAAGGAAGACATCATCGTGGAAGAGTAGATTGCCGCGAACGGTTGCCTCTTCAATCGTCGACACCCGAATCGGAAATTGTTCTGTCTTGTATCCAGGCGGCATCGGGCGTCGAGAGACATGTTGCAGCGCCGGGTCCTTCGCATAGCTTCGAAATTTGACGGAGTATGTTGTCAGTACCCGAATGATGACCACCTTGAGCTGGAATTGAAACGACTGGAGTTGCTGATCTGTCGGGCGAATGTCTCTATTGAAATCGAGGCCTTTGGTTTTCCCGAAGCGTTCCAGTATCGGCGCCAGCTTCATTTGCTCGGGCCTACCATTACGGACCTTGTACAGGACGCCGAAAGTCCCTGAAGTTACTTTGGCTGGTCCAGATGAACCCCGCTGCTCGACAAAGATCGAGGTGCTGATTTGTATATTGTCATAGCAGAATACATGAGGCCCAGAGCCGACCTTGACAGCCAGTTTAAGACATTGGTCCGCCAGTGCAGCAATATTGTTCATCACAGATGTGAAGCACACGGAAAGGCCACACCGATGCAGAGCCTCAATAGTTTGCCGAGAACATCCGCTGCTCCAGAGAAACAGACCGAACAGCGCAGGAAACCCAAGAACGCGATTTGAGCGCTGGTAGCTTAGTTGCCTCACGATTATATCACACATCTACAGCGCATAATAATATTTGTATTCAGTGCTCGATAAACTGACATTGAACGTACGGCGTCGGGATGCTTTATCTTATTTTTCTCCTTTGCAAGAGACGTCTCCGCTGCTCTGAGTAGAATCCCTGTTAGAAAGGGTGCTTTGTCGTGAGTGCTCGAAACCGCCCATGATTTGATAAAGTCCGGGGTTATGGCAGCGAGACCCGGCAGCAAGTCTGTCTTATTGACTAAGTCCATCTCCTCGTCGATAACACCGCATACGTGTTCGAGTGCATGCGGCTCCATCCAAGACCAAAGCTTTGCCCTACCAGAGTCCACAGCATGAATAGAGTCGAGCATCCGAGGAAGTTTTCTGTTGCAATCCTTATAAAGCTCGACCCGATATCCAGTATACTCGGGTTTGCAGTCGTCGAGGATCTCCAGAATAAGGTCAAATGGGCTCAGATTCCCTTCCCTGAGCAGTGCGAGGACTTTCCCAAACCGTTCTACGCGCGACATTCTAGCAGAACGAGACCCTGTTTGACCTTCATCACCACGCGCTGACCCTTGTGCAGACCTGTCCTGCATGGGCTGTGCCTCTACAAGCAGTGACTCTTGTGAACCAAATGTCGTCGGAGGTCGAAAGCGAAACCTCGAGGGATTGCGAGAAGACCCAGACCCTACTGACTGTAGATGATCCTCGACATGAGATGCCAGTGCGCACGAGTGGCCCAGGGCTGAAGGAGACGCTTCCTGAGACCCAAAGGACAAGAGTTCACCTCTAAACTTAGTTGCTCTCTGTTTAGGACCAGTGCGCCGAGGTATGGTGACAGTAGAAAACATAGGAGAAAACGTTGGAATCATGTTATATAGACTCTACTACAGTATAGCTTAGACGCGCCTCAATCGAGACGCGCTATGACTTACATAACGGGATGCCAATTTAGGGATTACCGTAAAAGTCAATTTTTCAACGGAGACAGACGCTATAGGGATTTAAACTCAGCTGTACCAGCCTGTATATCGATTATCATATACAGGCTGGTCACGAGCCTAGGTGAACTGTACTATCAAAAAAAAAGACCTGTTCTACTGTCACGTGTTCTGGGTTGCAAAATGCGGAGAATTGCAAAACACTGTTTTTAAGAGATCGAAAGACCCTCTACACTGATCCTTCTTTGCTGCAATAGGTATGTATTAATTTCTGAAGGATCTCACAAAAAATGAGGAAAATGGTACGTTTTTGCCTTGCGATTTCACGAGCATTGTGCGGGACTGTCCACATTCGGAAAGTGGTCCTGGCTGAACCTGGTATTGCACCCCACGGTTCAGGCACTTCAGTACATGACCTAAATGTGTTATTTAACCACATTCCAAGCTCCCAGGCCGTCCGGTGTAGCTGCAACGAAGATACAAATAAATCAGTGGATTTTGCGTGACACTCCTTTGTGCTTGACCCGGATCCTACCGAAATTGGGTGGCGCTACTTTCTGCGCTTGGGGCACAGACCGTCGGTTTTTACGACCAAGATAGCCTTGCCTCAGGCTGCCCTGCTGACCCTCTTCACACCTCCCGTCCACCACGGAAACCGGTTATTTTTCCCTAGAAATCAAGAATTCCGCCTGCTGCAGCGATAGCGCCTATAGGCTAGCCAACTTTGATCGCCCCCGCCGGGCCGCTCTGGTATCCCCCTTCTCCATCTCGGTCAATATCTTGATTGATACCCTTTTGTGCGAGAAGCATCTATCGAAGTAGGCCCTTACTCTTGTCTTTGCCTACCTGCCAAAGAAGTTTTAGTACCTCCACGAACCCTCTTGTCATCGATATAACCTGCTCTTCACAGAGCCCTTTTATTCCATCTGAGGGGTTTCCGCCTTTTTCCTAGAGTGTATATACCGACTAGCAATTCTCATTTGTCCGCGTTCGCTGCTGTACTTCTTATTCCTCATGACTCGAACTAGTAACTACCCAACAATCTCCTCCTTTCACTTTCCGAGTCTTGGCAACTCTTCCTCCTCATGCCAGAGGCTACCCCCGACCCCCCGACCTAACTTTCACGCCTCTACGTGCTGGTGACGCGTCCTACCACCCCCGGCCCTATATTCTCATCAAACCTTGGTTAATGAGTTTCGGGCTCGAGGCCCCATAGCTTGGCAAGATTACCTAGTCGCCATACTTACTTACTCCAACTCTTGTGAACTCCTTTTCATTTCTACCCGAATTGCACCACTCCTCAAGCGCGACTTTCTCGCAGACCTACCTATTGTGCTCGCCTGTCGCATCCTCAATTTCGTCGATCACCCCCGCACACTTACACACATCGCATGTGTCTCGCGCAAGTCCTTACTAGTGCAGGGCTTGCAAGTGTATATCCCTTTGACCTCGCGCTGCAGGGCCCGGGAGAGCTGGAAGCTGAAGAGAGCGATGCGATAGGCGTCATTCATTCTAACTTACCACACGTACTGACGCTCCCTCGCCTTTCACGATCGCCACGCGCACTCCAGCAAGCGCCAAGCTCACAATCACTCTTCAAATATGCCTGGTCCACCCGTACGCTTCCTGCTTCTCCTGAACGTTCGTGCATGACTAACGCAGCTCGGTAGTGGTCAATTGGAATCGCGGTGGCCGGTGCCTGCACGCGCCCCGCATCCCCGTGCCCGACCCGACAGCGGCGTGGTCACCCCTGTCGCACTCGACGCCGATTGGCTCGTTGCGGGCCCGGGCTTGCCGATCACCGCATCTACGTCTTCTCCATGCACACCGGCTCGCTTGTACGCACGCTTGTTGGGCACGAGCTGGGTGTCTGGACCGTCAACCTCGTCTCACACGGCGGCTCGCTCGATCCACTACCCCCTTCGTCCAACCCCGACAAAGTGATATGCGGGAATGGAGTTCCCGAGGTACCTGACGGCCCCGCGCTGCTGTTACACAACCGTGCGCCGGCTGGCGCCCAGGTGCTCGATCCACAGGGCCTCGACCATCACCTGCCGCCGTCGACGCGCGCTGCCCTGGCGCTGGACGCACAGTATCCCCCGATTGTGCCAGCACCTACGCAAGAAAGTGGCTAACCCCTTCCTCCCATATCACTATCGCATATCTTATTTTGACGGCGCTGACTGGTGAATCAAGCTCTGGGATGTCGACACAGGCGAATGTCTGCAGGTTTTCCGCGGACATTTGAACCAGATATACAGTCGCGTTTGACGGAAAGGTCGTCACATCCGGGGGGTTGGACACGACGACACGACAGTGCGTGTGTGGGACGCTCATACAGGGTAAATCGAACACCCTCTCCCCCTTGCCCATTCAACTTGAACCTATCTCGCCCATATCTCACAGCTACTGCACCGCGATGCTCCAGGGTCACACCGCGCTGGTGTGCTCGCTGCAGCTGACGCTGCACACCCTCATCCCGGGCGGTCACATCTCTGCAGTTCGACGACCACCGGCAGTTCCTGGTCACTGGCGGGAATGACGGTCGCTTGCGTCTCTTCGACGTGGGCTCAGGTGCATACCTCCGCGACATCACCGCACCGAGCTATACTGTGTGGAAGGTTGTCTTCAGACGTGAGGTATGCGCGGTACTGTGTCGGCGTGCAGGCAAAACGATGGTCGAGATCTGGAGCTTTAACCCTCACGAACAGATCGGGGAAGACAGGCGCGTCATGGTGGGTGAGGTGTGGGTTTTAGGGCTCAAAATATGTAGCAAATACTTGCCGGCGAGTGAGTGAGTTCTACGAGGTATGTAATTGTGTTCTATATGCATGGATGGAAATAGCTCTCGTGCGGTTTTTAGAACTGTACCACGTTCTATTTCCTTTAAGGTAAAGGAGAAGTGAATCGGACAATCCAAATGAAACCGATCCAAGATCTTGTTCGTCTGGTCCGTTTGTTATCGTGTGGACTTGTCTCTGTGTTGACTTTAAGAGTGACGCTAGATTTTGATGATTACCGGTTTGATTACCCTCTGATGTCATTACGGTAAAACCAAGAGCCGGACAGGTGCGTGAGTGAAGGCAGTTCTAAGAGAGTAGATGCTATGTAGGGAGATGACATACGACGAGTACCGCGTTGGAATAAGGTGAGGATACCAACGAGAAGGGTTGGAGATCTTAGTGTAATGCCTGGAATACCTAACATAGGGAACCAAGCTAGTGGCGCTAATAAATAGAATCTTCGCTTACCACGTAAAAGCCATACTCATCGACAAGAGCCAGGCGTAGAGAAGGCAAGTCTGTTGAAGCTTACTCCATCGACGTCCTCGCATTCTGTAGAGAAGTTGACCATACACTGTTGAGTGATATATGACGTCCTAGAGCGAGTAATTGTTAGGGCAATGTGAACTCGAGAGTCGAGAGGCCAGTTTTGGTGTCAGCCTTCCAGTATCCGACCAGCACGGATTGTTGATGTCGATGTCTGCTAGTGGCGCGAACACGTAATATCACCTATTGTACACCACAAATACCTTTCAGCAGAAGGTAACAGTGAGAGGGAGAAAACAGGGGCAAAGGACTAAAGGTCACACCAACGCAGTCGCAATATTTATCAAGATAAAACTTTCAGTTCCGAAAGCATACGTTCAGATCCATGATCGGAGCGTGGTAGCCCGGTCAGAGAACCCGGTCGATGTGATTTCGAGTTCATTCCTAGGGCAGTATAAGAGGTGGTCTGCGGTGGTTATGTAATCATTGCCAATTACGGAACGAGTATATGCGTTGCGCTCACCAACGCTGCGGCACCGTGGCAACTGGCACTGACAACTGCCAGTGGCGAAGCAAAGGTCGAAGAACGTGGCGGTCTCGACTTAGCTCAACTCGGCATTCTCACAACTATTCCGCAAGTAGTTCATACAAGTTATCGAAGTCCGCACGTCGCCCAACATCCTCGATCCTTAATTATGAACTGGACTTCCGCCGCGTTTCTTCCGAGTGGTCATCGGCGAACGAAGAGAAATGGTCCCATCAGTGTGCTGTCTGGTGCCATCTCCGAATAGTTCGCTCCTACGTATGCTACTCGTACATTCTTTTGAGTCATGATCCACGATGGAAGATGGAACCCATCGGACTTTCCTCTGATGTTCCGCCTCGTGGTATACACGCCGCAGCTGGCCCCCCAACATGCCCCTCAAAAGCTGCTCAGTGTTCCCAGCTCCGTTGACCCCATCGCTCCACCGTCTTTTCAGAACACTTCTCGTCGTTATGAGCGAAAAGCACCACGTTCGCTCCCGTCACCCGAGTATCAGAGGGAACAGTGTCCCCTTCCCGCGCGCTCCTTCCATTAGCCGCCAGTCGCTCGGCCTCACTCCTGCAGATTTTGAGAGCATTGGCTATTCCTATGCTCAGGCATATGACCACCTGTCACACGACCCTAACGCAACTCATCAGATGCGAATTTCTCGCTCTCCTGCTGGTTCGACCCGTAGCTTCCGCGCTCGTCCTGGGGCCCAACAACTCAGCCCCGTTGTAGAAGAGAGCGAAGAACGAAGGCGCTCACGTGGTTCACGATCCATTGCATCATCTCCCGTCACCCGTCGTTCTTCAGTACCAGTACCACTCGTTGGAGAGCCAATTGCGGGTGACATATTTCCCGAGGATATTACGATCGCGATCATGTCGCTACTCCCGCAGGTCGAGGCGCGTAGCGCAGCCATTGCGAGGCAACGTCCCAGAACACCCAAGATCTATATGCCTGTCAAACGGGTGGCAAAGGCGGCTGGCCGCGCGATTTCGGGTGCGGTCAAAGTCATACCGACCATCTGCCTGAAGCATCGATACTAGTTGTGCCTCCGGACTTCCCCTCCGGGCATGCCGCCCTGACGTGGCGGCGTCTTTCTTGATCTGGCTGTATCATCATATCGCCTCCCGAGGCATGATCATGTCTGTATCCATTCCATCTCAACGTGTTTGAACACATGCCCGCCTTTCCTTTCACCGCCTCGTGATACACGTGAAGCTCGTGCCAACCCCCAACGAGCGGCCACGCCGTCGCCTGCCCTTTGATCACGTGCGCTCATTCGGCCGCACTTCACATTAAAGAACGTCCACTACACCTCCATTGTCCTCATCGTTCCTCCCACAAGCACACCACATTTTTCCACACTTGTACAAATTCTGCAGGTGGTTCCCTCCGATATGCCGTCGCTCAAAAGACCTCGGGCTGCTTTGGCCTCGCATGTCGGAGTTCCTGTAGATGCCACACTCTCTCCATCCATTCTTACCCCACCTCCGTACTGTAAGACACCCCCGCGGAAACAACGGCGACTAGACGACACCAGAGCACCGCTTTCAGACATGAGCAACGAATCATATGCCATTACTGCTTTACCTTCGCAACCTTCCCCGCCTTCATCACGAACTGCAAAGCTCTATGCCAACCCTCCTCCTCCCAATCCCCCTTCTCCAAGGCCACGCGGCCCTGTAAAGGCAGTGCCCTTGGGTCGCATGAGGTCATGCGAGGAAGACCCCGACGACAGGATCACTGCCCTTCCCGCCGTTCCTCGGCGGATCCTACCTACGGGATACTCGCTTCGGTCCCAGAATCGGCACTCATCATACATGCCGTCATCGGAATCGGCGCCGGGACCATTTCACATGCTAGAATGCATGCAGTCTGGGGGTTTCGCTACCGCCTGGGCCGCGCGCGATTTGAGCACGTCTCGCGTATTGTGTTTCAAGGTCACCTCTAAGAAAATTGTGTCCGAGTACAAGGCCTCGCGTCTGGCCCTCGAACGCGAGCTCGAAGCATACCAGCGCCTCGCCGCCTGCATCGAGACTTCGTACGTGATGCAGTTGCATGCCGTCTTTCAAGATCCTACCAGAGTATATTTCGCTATGGTGAGTCACTACTGTACGCCGTCAATGGGACACGGTTTGTAACAATGTCCCCAGGATTTGATGGAGGGTGACCTATGGGAAGCCACTGCCAAGGGCGTATCCGCGGTGCAACTGCGACGGTGGACGGCCCAGATCGTGAGTCATCACACCCTATTTGTGTCTCTTGCCTTACTTTTCCTCACCCTCCCTTTGTTATTAGGCACTCGGCCTCGACGCGCTCCACAACATGGGCATCATGCACCGCGACCTCAAGCCGGAGAATATCCTTCTTTCTCGCTCCGGTGACGTGCGGATTGCCGACTTAGGTGCGGCGTACGTACACGACGCCTCCCGCCTGACGCGTGGCCAGAGTTATGCTCGCGATGCCGTGTTCACGCCGGGCTATGCCGCTCCCGAACTCGTCGGAAGTGCTCTACGCGACGACGGTGCGTGGATTGCACCCGGCATGCGCTGTCCACGCTACGGCCTCGAGGTCGACTGGTGGGCGCTCGGGTGCATCATGTATATGATGATGGCGGGGAGCATGCTATTTTCTGAGAAGACGGACCTACTCGAGTACGTCGAGAGGTACAAGGCCCATCGGGGGAGAGCCTGGCTTCGCTCGCGGTGTTCCATGTCAGAAACCGAGGTGCGGGTACTCTACGGGGTGAGTTTCTCTCGTTTCTTTCATCGGAGCGTAGTGGGCTAAAACCCCTATCATTTACGCTACAGCTGCTCCATGTGTCAATTAGCAGGCGTTTTGCCTTTGAAGAGCTCGAGAGTGAGCCATTCTTCGAGAACGAGGAGTGGGTGTTTCCCAATACCTCGATTCCAACGCCGCTTACTGTGACTTAACAGAGGTGTGGACGAATTTACGTATCTCGAGCATCGTGCTCGATCCCCCCTCAAGGGCCTCTATCGTCCCGAGAAGCCCAAGTACAGGATGGCACCTTCTGGCTCAACTGTCACACTGGACCTTGTTAGCTCCACAGACGGAGCACCCTCAGAAGAAAGCGGGGACTGGAATTTCTGGCGCTGGTTCGCATGGCACAATCCGCAAGGTCTCTGGGCGGACTGGAAGGGCAAACGCCGGTGGTGGGCTCTTCACTGAATAACTCATATCAAAACTACAGTAACATAATTATCATTATTCACTCCTTCGCTTTTTTTCCCCCAAGTTATCATCCATTGACAATCGCTGGCTCGTTCATAAGGACTTTCTGCAGATACGTTTCTTCGAAGGTTCTGGCGCTGCGCCGCAGTGACTTTGACTGATGCCCATATTGCATACGGTACCTAAGTAGGAATTTGTTATCCTACGAGAAACTTCGAAAAGAAAATCTATTGTATCAATCGAAACGGAGGTGGATGGAGCATCACGCCCGGAAACTTGTGTCCCGAGACCCACTGATCTAGAAACGTCGAGACAATCGGTGGCCTTTCGCCCGTTCCTATCTGGTGTTAGCACGCCCGGAGTATCCTCAACTGATCGAGAGTCATCGATAGGGAAAAGACAATTACACCGCATCTTGTTCGTCCCGAAAAATCCACCAATAAATGTGTTTTCGGAACAAAGCGATGAACTAGCGCACGGAGATGGACCGAAGGTAAGCGAAAAGCCCCGGGAGATAGCACGTTAGGATCGGCGTTGGCTCAAGTAGTCGTCGCCATTGCAAGTGTGCAGTGAACCACCGAGGCTCCGTCAGCCTCGAGGAGCACTGCATTTTGGGCAACATGTTCGGTTATCTAACACCCCACACCCCAGGCACGCACTCGTGGCCTCCCACCAAACACAGCACCTTCAAAGGAAACACAATATAGAAAGAAGGAAAGACATCGCCGCCCGCTTATGACGCCCGGTGAAAAGTTCTGTCATCGCGTGATGCCTAGGAAGCCCCGCAGGGAGGCGAAAGGAAAAGAAAAACCTATCTATTCCGTTCCGGAAGGCGGTGGTCCGTCTAGTCATGTCGTTTTTGTATATATGATTTCCTCCTAGCGAGATGAGATAGCGACTAGTATTAGGATCCGTAGGTGCATTTTCCCCGGCGCATTGTGTGGCGGAGGCGAACGGTGAACGTGAGTGGAGACATCCAGCGGCGACACGGAACGCGGACTAGTGCAAGTCTGAGTGACGAATTCCACGTGCTCGGTCTCGAAGCCAAGCCTCTGGATGAAACGTAAGAAGCGCTGGAGAGAAAGAGAAGCCACAAAACAAAGGTTGCGGTCGTAACTGGGGATACCCGAACAGAACGTCGCCGCAAGACAGATAGTAGACAGGCCACGGTATGCTGTCTTGTGAGACTGGGGGTCCTTCCATTCGATTTGGGGACAAAGAGCGTGGGTTAAGAGCTATTGTGAAGTCAAACATTGACGCGCCTACCAGCGTCAGAAGCGCCGAGAAGACAGAGTAAGATGAACGCGAGCACATGACAGGGCAGAAAAATGATATTATTCGCACATCAAATCACAGGGTCGTGTGGCAAGAAGCCCCATCACCACCAGAATGTGCATTCGTAAGAAGGATCTCAGGGACAGAAGTAGAACAATTAAACGATTCAAGCTCGGGTGTTATCCATACAAAGCACATCGACATAAGGAACTCAAGGTACAGGTAAGCGATCGCAGGTGCTGGTTCCAGCGACCAGGCGTCTTCTGGAGATGACCGTGACTGATTTCACCGTGACGTTAATTTCCTGGGGCGGAGTGCGTCCAGATTATGAGCTAGGTTCTGGACAAGAATTACCTAGAGGAGCTATGAGTGAGTCTAAGAATCAGACCTGTCAATGGCGTGACCTATTCGGGAGAAGAACAAGTGGTGCCAACAGACAGAGAAGCCGATAGAGAGGGGAGCAAGCACTGCCCAGTAGGAATGTAGTCTGCACAAGTGAGGGGGCTAAGAGGTGAGCATGTCTTGATGCGAGAACTGAGGAGAAGAGAAAAACCCAAGCGTTTGGTGTTTTACGTTGCGATAATATATAACACTTCGTATTTTATCGAATTTCATCGTGGAAGCTTTGACTGGATGCCTCACTATACAGATCCGAACGTAGCGGGGCGCCCGAAGCTCGGGTCTTCTCGCAGCTTGAGGCAGCTTGATTGATAGACCAGAAGACGAAGGAAACTTGAAGAAGGCACCGTAATGGGGACCGAGATAGCTGACGCCATTTCGAGGACATGTGCCGACCACTGGCATGGATGTTAAACCATAATAATACTGGGATTTTCCTCATTCCACACTTCCATTGGTTACGATAACACTACGGTGATTGCAACTTACTCAAACTCGAACGAATGCTGGTGGCACGTAGTCAAGGATGCATTTCGGATGTGAGCATGTAATCAGGCGATTATGCGGATCAGGGTCAACGTGATAAGGTGTTAACAACCCTGAAGACAGAAAGGGACCAAATATAGTAACATACACGATGATATTAGGCTAGATATGACGCCTGCAGAGTAAAGGAGTGATACTGCAGCAGGGCAGTCGAGCAATATAGACGCGAGTAACGAGACGAATGAATCTGAATACCGAATTGGTGCAGACGAAGACGAGCAACTGCTGCTGATTATTGAACCGGTTGCTGAGAAGGCCAAACCCCAATAGACTAACCTGATTAGAGTGTGGCAGGCGAATGACGACGGGAGTCAAAAATGCAAAAAATAAAATGCAAAAAATAAAAGGTGCGTTTAGAAAAATAGAGAATGTGAAGGGCGGCGTGGTAAAAATGGCCGGTGGGTGAAGAACGACAAAGATTGATGAAGTAATTCGGTGCCCGGAACCGGGTGATCGGTAAGAGGATAGATCTGGGGGAATTCATTTCCGGTGCAAATACGAGAAAACAAAAGATGCGACTAATACCGCCGCGCCGTATTCCGTAAGTGGAAGGGCAACAATGGGAGAGGCGCCCAGTGAACTTAGTTATGCCAGTGCGCATATACATACGACACTCTCCCGCGCATTCACTCCCTCCTTCGCTACCCATACATGGCCACCATCACCTCCCGTTCCTCTACCACCTCCTCCAGGATTCGTTCAAAGACATCCGAACTTTCCGATCTCTTTCGTGGCCGTCAACACTCCTCCATCCCTCCTCCCTCAACCGACCCCTCAAACAAGTCAAAGCGTAAGATCCCCCTCTTCGGTCTGCGGAAAAAGTCTCCCGTGGCTCCTCCCGGCCACCGCTCTCCCACACAAACTCCCGCACCTACTCCCAGACCCTCTACGAATGCGTACGTCCTCCGTCTATCGATCTTCTTCATCCCGACTTCTCAATTTTTTTCTTATAACGCACAGAACACCCTCGGGGCCAAACCCAGCCCGGTCACAGCTTCCGCAGCTCACCATTCCCTCATCATCTTTTCCCCCCTTACCTACATTTGAAGACGCGTCCTCTTCCAAACGTTCCTCAATTTCACCTACGAACTCCAGATCCACGCGGTCTACACCGCGTCCGCCTTCCTCCCTTTCGTCTGCTGGTTTGAACAAGTCGCGTACCCCGACGCCAACATCCGCCGTTGCATTGGGGGGCTCGTTCTCGGATTCAGAGCCTCCGCGTTCTGCTAATGTTAGAACGCCGATGGTACTTCTCCGGTCCTACGCGTCAGATGACGAGGACCGCAAGTATCTAACTACTCGTATCCTCCCTCCCGCCAAGCCTCCTCCGACCACCCCTTTACCACCACCTCCGGAAGATGACGCGTACTCTACAGAACTCGGCACTCCCACCTCACCGGGCAGTCCCCAAATCTTCTTTCCTGGCCAAGCTGGGCCCTACGAGGCCAAGTTGTTGTCTTCTCCCAATGGTCGCAGGCTTGCAATATCGACGCCGCGATCACCATCGCATAAGTTTACGTCGGGCAGTGAAAGCGCGTCGGAATCCGCGCAAGGATACACAAGTGCTAGCGGATCCGAATCCGCTGCAACTGGTCTCGGCCTCGGTTTTAGGATTCGAACGAGGTCAGGAGTGGGGAGTGGCAATGATTCTAGCTCCACGTCGCGTGCTGCGTCTGTTCGCGTCGGCCTTCTCCGGACGCCAACTTCCTTGACAGGGTCGAGGAGCCTATCCCCACCCTCACCGAAGTCGCCGGTCGTTTCATTGTCGAAGTCTTCACCCGCTCTACTTCCAACATCTGAGCGAACAACGTCGCCACGCCCATCTCACTCGTCAGCAAAGCGAGTAAGTCCCCCCATCCAAAGTGCGACTTTGAAACCTCCAGAACTGCCTGGCGGGAAACAGCAGGAGCCGGGCACGAAGCACGCGTCTTGGCTCGTAGTTCCAAAGGCCGCACATACATCGCCGGTTAACCCTCCAGGACAGGCTAGCGTCCAAGATTCAAAAGTCACCGTGAGTAGGCGTCTTACTAAATGATGTCAACACTAAAATATTGTTTTGGACAGGTACCGTCCAAGCTGAGGGCCCGTGCGGCCTCAGACTCTCGTATGCTTACTTCGACTGGTCCGGCATCATCTATTGGCGCCAACTTACCGGCTTCTTCCGCTAGTTGGCTGCTTCTAGTCAATCGATTACGGCTCCGCGGTCGTCATCAGCCCCGACTCCAACGTCACCCTCAAACCTTTCCAAGTCGCCGTCGACAGCAGCCGCCTCTTCAACACTGACCAATCGGGTAGGGTCGGGCTCTACTTCCCCCCCGCCGGCAGAACCACTGCCGGGTCTCCCCAGGTCTAGCCTCTCACGGGCATCCTCTGAAAGCTCGCGACAAGCGGGCGGTCGGTCTACAAGTTCGCCGTCGTCTAGTGAGTCCTCGACTCGCACGCTCATCGTACCTACCAGCCCGTCATCAGCGTCGAATGCGTTGTCCGCTTCTGGCGCCGATTCCTCAACTAATATCTCGTCCACATCTGGATCCACGGCACCATCCGCATTCAGGTCTTCGCCCACCATCGTATCCACTGCAAGTGTGCGGCGACCTAGAGATGAAAGACCTGCAAATAAAGAAAAGAGCAAGGATTCTACGTGGCCTTTCCGGTCGGGATCGAAACGGTCCTCACCGCCCGTCCCGTCCCCGCTTGTACAATCACACACATCACCTGAGTCTCCCCCGTACGCGCCCCCATCCTCCTTCTCTGCATCAACAATAGCCACGCAGCCATCTTCGTCCCCGCAGCCACCGCCTTCCCGCGTGGTTGTGCCTATTCCGCCAACACCTGCGAATATCTTTGCGCTGCAAACCGAAAATGCCGACCTCCGCGCAGAGATAGCATCCTTACGTGGACAGTTAGACAACGTAGAGCGCGTTGTACGACGGCGTGAGCGCGAGATCCGTGGGCTGCGCTGGCTTGTCGTCAATTGGAGTGGAGAGAAAAAAGAGGAGTTCGGCTTTACTGCATTCACAGAGCGTCGCCCGAGCGCCGAGACCACCGAATCTCAAGAAGAGGTTCAAGCGGCGGTACGTTACCTTCGCGCCGAGTCCGAGTCGGGGTACGGTTCGGGCAGCGTGTCTGGTTCCCAGTCACGCCTGAGCCACTCGAGCGCTTACTCAAGCGTTTACCCGGCTGAGAGCATTTCCGATGCGAGCGGCAGTGAAGTTGGCACCACTCAGCGCTTTGGTCCAGGCCCGAGCGCACGGGCGTCGGAGGACCAGGCACTGGATGCTATCCCCGAGCGCACGGTCATTGGAAGTGAGGACTCAGCGGAAGGAGAAGCAGAGCGCCGTTGGAAGGAAGAAAGGCGTGCGTCGCGTGCATTGAAGAGACTTTCAGCTTCGACAGCGGCGGATCTCTCTGGTGGTGGCCTCGATAAGGTCGTGGCTCAAGCCTTACAAACAAACAACACTCTGCCACATGGTCCTACAATGAGCATCGAGCAGGTGATCGAGGGCGATCGCGCGCGTCGTGAGCGTGTTGGGCTAAAGGGCATGGACGAAGTACTCGATAAGCTGCGTGCTGCGGCTGGGGCGAAGCGGCCATAACGATACCATGAGCTCCGCGGGCGGTAGCTCGTCGATGACGACGATGACGCATTACGCGTGGGTGTGGGTGAACGAGGAAGGTGACGCGTTCATTTTATTTCGTTCTCATGGACATGTTTTGCAGATCCCAGCATGGATTCTGTTCATGATGACACTCATTCATTCATATTCAACTCTCAGTCTGGTCACCTTTGCGGCACAACATTCGTTATCCAACCTTTCGTTCTCGTACTCTGCATGCACTGTACATCTTTATCATCAACATTGCATCGTCGTTCGTTCGTTTTCTGATCAATACAATTAAAAGTATTTACATTGCTCCAGTCCGTCCCGATGAAGTCAGCTCTGATCCTAAGAAATACTTGTATAGTTAACCCGAAGTGTCGGTTCTGCAAAAAGATTTAGTGCCGAAGACCGTAAACGATGCTACCTTCAACTTACTGCGGTCGTCGTCTACATGTGAGAGCGTACACAGGAGGTCCGTCAAGGCCATGCCTTGAGGTACGTCGTCGAGTCTGAGTAAACATGATATCTGTCCGTGGCTAAGATCCCCTGTACCGCCTGTGCTTGCCGCGGCCTGGTCTGCCCCTTGCGACGAAGGCAGGGCCGATACCCGGGAGCCATCAAAGGTCGCCGCTATGACGCTTCCGCACTCCATGTCATTATCAACATCGTAGAGTGTGGCGCTGCATGAGTTCTGCACAACAATAACATTCTCTTGCGCTGCAATATCATTAGAAGTCGCAGCGGCCGCTCCATACAGTTCCTGCTCTTCCGCAGTGCTGGACGGCTCCTCGGACATCCACCCGCGCTCGGGCGTGGGAAACGGTGCCGATGGGGGCGGCGTGCAGAAGAGAGAGGCGCTGAGATCTCGGCTAGTGCCGCCCCTGCGCCACGCCTGCCATCTCACAATTGGCGGGTCGTCACGGACGAGGCGGCTGTACCCCTGGCTGATGCGGTTCCATAGGAACGCGTTGAGGCGGGTGCTGGCCGTCATTTCCTCGGCAATGAAGGTCCCCCAGTCTTGCAGCGGGGTGAACGAAGGTGCAAAAACTCGCCAAGTAAGAACAACGTACCCATGTCCGCGATGTCCGGCGTGGAGTACGGCAAACGACCCGCATCGATCTCGTCCTTCCAGTACGTGTGGCGTTGGTACGCGTCGTGGCCGTACCGCCTGTACGTCCGGTGCACGTACCCGTGGATCGTGTCACACCGCCACACCTCGTCCAGCTGCTGCTCGTGGTTCATGTCGAAGACGGCCTGCAGGAAGCGGCAGCGCAACCGCCAGAGGTACGTGTATTCTTTGAGCTCGCGCAGTCCGAGTCTGGTCGCCCCGCGGCTCCCGCCCTCGAGTGGGAGAGGCGTGCCGTCGGGAGCGGACTGTGCCTCGAAGAACGCAAGCCGTTTGTTAATCAGTATCAGAGGGACAGCGTAATAGCGCGGCATTGCGCATGTGTACTCCTCTACTTGGTTGTCGTCGATACGCATAATCTGCACCGCTGCCCAGGGGCCGTCATCGTGTGGGTTGAAGTCCACCCTGCAGCGGGGACCAGCTCCGTGCAGCGGTATGAGTAAGATCCCCTTTTTGGGATAGCGCGCCTCTAGTTTGTATCCTGTGCGATAAGGTACAGCTTTCTTTTTCGGTGACATCTAGAGGCTTTAGATGTCCAGATAGTCTGTAAGGATGATAGATGGGGAAAATGGTGTGCGAGATTCGAAAAAAAAGACGATGGGTGTCTGCCCTGATTATTGCAATGAGGCAAGCCTCGAGGGCTGCCTCATGGGGAACGGTAACTCTAAATTCGTCTTTTCTCTCATGGTCACGCCCTACTATCAATCTTCGCTGCATATTTAGAAGGTTCGAAGAGCATCGATTCGTTTAGATGAAACACGTCAAGACAAGGAAACTTCTCTGCAGATGCTGCACGCGAGACAGAAAACGAAAAGAAACAGGTACGGATGGATGACCTACATGAAAGAGGAAGCAGGCAAAAGAGTGCATAACCAAGCCCGCAGTCCGGACCACTCCTGGGCAAGGGCCGTGGCCTAGGCGGGGCCCAAATAGCCGCCGACGCCGACATCTCTGCCCGAAGCACTTACAAGCACTCACCAGGTCATCAACACGGAGCGGGCAAGCAGCGTACGGACATAATGGCCATGCCTTGTGCGATCGGAATGAAGACACTGTTCTTCTCCACTAATGAAGCTGCCCAAGGAACGCCCGATATCATCCAGCGTCTCCCCAGACGCCACTGGTGCGCTGTCGGCGCACGTCTCCGTACTTTGGAAAGCCAAATAAGGCATCTGTGCCGGGGTAGTTGCTCGGCCCGAGCGTCGCCATAGATTGATAGTGCGGTGGGTCGATCGCCGACGATAACATCATCGAATTGTTGAATGCACTTGATAGACTTTGTGGCGCGGAATACGTGCTCGAGGCATTTGCAGGTAGTGGAGCTTGGCGGGGACCAGAAGCATAAACAACGGAGCCTTGGAATCCAGAGTCGGTATACCCATCGTCCAACCCAACGGAGGGGCTAGGGATACGCCTGTGATTGCGTTCTATCAGTGTGGGAAATGTTGGAGGTGTATGGGGTGTGTGTGTTGGCAGCGTTTGCTCCATATGGTCATATGACGGCCACAATCCGTGTGCAGAAGGGGGTAAAACACTCGATGAGCTACCCGGATGCGGCATACCAACATGAGTTGTGGAGGGTATACCTGGTACGGCAGCCTGCAGGCTAGTATGTCCTAAAGGTACTAGCCCGGTAAGAGGCGAGGCGGGCAGGGTCACATGTGCTTGGCGGCGAGGACTAAGACCTAGGGCACTCTCACCGGGAGCAGCAGACCATATGGATGGCCCGGCTCCACCACTGAACAAGGTCTGGGGCTGTGAAGACGATGGTAGTCTCTGATGATGTCTAACCGGAGAGTGAATGGGTTGCTGTTGGGAAAGGTGCGGTGGAAATGAAGATTTTAGGTCGGCCTTGTGTGCAGGCCGCCCAAGACCCATGACGTTATTCAAAAGATCCTGTGCGGTCATCTTTGAAGTACTTGAGGCCTGTCCAGCGGTGCTGAGTGGTTGCGTAAACACGTCAGAACCGCGCGGAGGTGACGTTGAACCAATGCCGATGCTTGTCCTCGTTGGACTGAGAGGGCTCATGCCACCGCCGGTACGACCATGCGGAGTAGACTTGTTTGACAGAACCGGCGTGACAGTGGGAGGAGACACGGCACTGCTGCACCAGAGTGACACCATTTAAATAAGATGTCGTGCAAAAAGGAGGAAGCCGCGGCGTACCGTGGATTCCAAACAATTTCGTCATCCTGCTCATCGTCTGAAGAAGATACGCCAAGTACCTCCCTAAACGCGTCGCCAACTGGGTCTGTCGTCTCTGTTCTGGCGTCTTCATCAAACTGTCGGTCATCCGCAGCTAAACGGGATCCGGAATCCAGGACGGTTGTGTTTCCTTCGGTAGCAGCCACTTCTTGAGCGACAACTGCTTCATCCTCTCGGACAGAGTCGATCAACGAAAATTGAGCCCGAAAGGTCTCCATCTGGGTTGCCGGTATTTCTGCGATTAGACGCGCATCATGGCCGATGTCCCAGATACGCATGAGCTGTTCTTCGTTGGGATGAACTTGCTCCTGCGCGCGAAGATCTTGCCCTTCCAGTTCAGTCGAGGTGACTTGTGCCAACAAGCCGCCCAATGGTAGATATCCGCGCGTGTCAAAATCCTCTTCTAGGGAACTCTTCAACTTTGGAAGACTTGTCGGCGGAAATACGAGAACGATGCGTGTAGCGAAAGAGGTGTATGCCTCCCAGAACTTGGAGATGTTGCCGATAACAGGGCCACGTTCTGCATTTGATATGTCCCTGCGAGTATCTCCTAAGACGTAGTCCAAGTTGACTCGCAGCCACCTGCTGGCAATGCGTAAGGCTGGAAGTGTTCGACGGAAAGTTGCTGTTATTCGCATGGCGAGATCTTCCTCTACTATTTTCGCCGCCTCGTCGAGCTCCGTGATACCGCTTTGAAGCAGTGCGCGATGGAGCGCAAGAACGTGGCTGGCGATCCGAGACTCCATGGAAACGCTAGCCGAAGCGCTAACTTTGCGGTGCTTCCAAAGGGCGCCCTGTGCGGCAATAATGACCTTGGTGATTGTGTCGATCGAAAGAACTCGATCGGAGACAAGCTCCGAAAATTCCTTTACGACGGTGTCATCATGCTTCGGTGCAATAGAATCCATTCTGTTGAATTTTAATTACCACTTATTGCCAAAGCACGTAAGTTGACCCTGAAACACTCACTCTTCAACGTCTAATCTCCACAGTGCATGGAGAAGAATGACATTATCCTTGAAGGGCGGAGGGATTAGTCTTTGCCCGGTTGAGATCATCAGGTGGTGGTGGCGGTCCAGGTTTGCACTTTCTTTTGCGCTTCCAAGCTTCCAGAAACTTTGACAGTACGTTGCCCATATTTTCGGCGGCAGGGTCATACGCCGCGCGCACACACAGCGCCTTATAATATTGCACGAGGCTCTCGAATGTGTCCCCCTGATATGAAGCAAGGATAGCGAGTTGGTGCGACGCGTTTCCTTCGTCTGGCATGAGGTCCCGCGCACACTCATAGCACGCACGGGCCTTATCATATGTCTTCGCACGAGGTTGGTCGGCCTGAGGTCCTCGCCCGCGGGGGTTACGACCGCCGCGCTCGGGTCCGCCACGGGATCGTGCGGCGCTCTCGTTATACTGCTCGCGGTAACGTGCGAGGTCGCCAAGAACAACTAGCGCCTTGCTTAGGGTAGCACGGCGGCTAGTACGCTGCGCAGAAGTCAATGGTCGGAGTGATGAATTCGACCCAGGTTCGGGAGGAAAGCGGAAATGATCATGTTTCCCGACAGAATCAGCGCCATCAGAGTCAGGCTCCACATCGGCGGTGATTGAGAGCGTGGCGAGGGCGGAACGTGCTTCAGAGAGAGCGAACTGGCGCTGAATGCGTACGACTAGCTGAGTCCAGAACTTCTCTTCGGTTGAGAGAAATTGTTTGAAGCGTTGCACAAGTTTGCGATGCTCAACCGGACCGGGGCGCTGTGCTCGGGGATTTTGGCGCTGTATTCCAGTCTCGCGAAGAGCATGCTCAAGCGCGGTTATTCGAGTCTTATAGATAGAAATAAGAGCGTAAGACGTCTGCATCCACATGTGTGTTTCTGCATCTTTGGATTCCCGAGCGTTCGGATGAGTTAGGAGAAGGAGAAGGTACTGTTTTTGGAGACTGCCTCCGTACTTAGAAGTGTTTATGCTGTGGCGAGAAAACCACTCACTTTCTCCTCTGAAACTCGACCTCCTTGTTCCATGGATCACGGTTCTTGAGGAGATCTTTGAGGCCCTGCTGGAGGGCCTTCGCTTCTCTGCATCGGATAGGTGAGTAGTGTGATCAAGGGATGCAGGGATGACAGAGTCATACTTTGCAATAGCAAGAGGATCTTCAGACATCAGCATATACCAACATGAGGTCTCGAGACCCAAAGACTGTTGGCGTGGACGAAGAAGCTATAACAGCTGCGACCGTGCCAAACCATCGCTCGGTCCGGCCGACCACGACACAAACAACTGACAACAATGAAATACCGAAAAAGGAAAAGCAGAGCGAGCGCGTCCGATTTGTAATATTATATTCTTCATTGCCTGAGTGCCAGTGGGAGCAATCGACGGTGACCCCTGATCTCCAATCATGTGACCAATCATGTGACCGTTCTTGGACGCGATCGGACACGCGGTACTTATAGCCTGAACGCGTCTTGCTTGACTTTACCCTTTCTCTTCACCACTACCCAACCGAGATGGAAGATCTGTATGACCCTTTCTCCATAACTCCTTCTGATAGTGACCGCCTTTCTTCATCTAGTCGCCGAAAACTCGCTCAGGACACTAGTCTCTATCCACGTTCGAGTAGCGGGGACAAGGCTCGGGCTGTATCTCAACCGATAAGCGTTGGGAAAGAAACCCTTATTTTCTCTTCTTGACTCTGACACTTAGCTAGATCGCTTCTTCGACTACATCGGGCAGCCAACCAAAGAAGACCACAGTATACACTGTATCTGATTCGTCTGGTGATGAACGGTACGTGAACCAATAATCTATAGCAGTATACAATGGTCTCATGGAAATTAATATCCAGGGTTGTCCCAAGTGCGGAGCCCAAACACCCGCGGCATCCAAATGATACAAACACAATTGCCCCCATTCCTCACACTCGTCCCGGCCCGGCCCAGCCAATCCGTATCCCTAGTAATGGGGATTTCCCCCGTAATCACTATGCCAACAAGGCCGATCAGTGGGAAGGGATTCCGACACTCAACGGTCCTCTAGGATTTTCATATGAGCCCCGAAAGACTTCCGCCGAAGCAGAGAAAGATCTCCAGGACCTTTTGCAGCAAAGTTTCGATGGGAAGGAAGACGGGCAGAGTGCTCATGACGATATAGACATGTCACAAGCCGTAGTTGACGGCTTTCGCGAGGGCATTCGTCTCCTGCCCCACCAGATAATTGGCCGAACTTGGATGGCAGAGAGGGAGAGTGGTAAGAAGCACGGTGGCATCCTCGCAGATGATATGGGTCTGGGGAAGACTATTCAAACCCTCACACGTATTGTTGATGGTCGTCCCCGCAAGTCTGACGGAGAAGACGGTTGGGCTGTGACCACTCTGTAAGTCTATCACCCCCATGACATTCGTTCGTAACCTTTGACACTTTACCAGCGTCGTGTGCCCTGTCAGCTTGGTATCTCAATGGGCCTCTGAGATTTCGAAGATGGCGAAGAAATTAACTGTTATTGAACATCACGGTGCTTCTAGGGCAACCAGTGCGTACTGTGCGATGTGTGCGATGTCGTCCCCCAGCTTATACCTTCCTAGATCCAGAGACCCTTAGACGCGCACATGTCGTGGTTACTAGCTATGCTATAGTTGCATCCGAATACGCTGCATCTAATCCCGAAGCCAAAGACGAATCTAAGGCTAAGAAGACCAACAACACCCAGAAAGACGAGTCGCGTTCTGATTCCGGTTCCGAAGCCGAGCACTTTGGGAGAACGCTAGCAAGCAAAAAAAAGTCAACATCTGCGAAAGGCAAGAAAAAGGATGCTTTGTTCAATGTGAAATGGTGGCGAATCGTGCTAGACGAAGCACACAACATCAAGAACCGCAGCACGAAGGCCGCCCAAGCATGCTGCGCTCTGGAAGGCAAATATCGGTGGTGCTTGACAGGAACGCCGCTGTGAGTCTACTCGTTTCTCGACTGCAGGTTCATGGCGATATTAATGCGCATGTCAGGCAAAATAACGTCGAAGAACTCTACTCCCTTCTCAAGTTCCTTCGTGTCAAACCGCTCAATGATTGGCAGACGTTCAACGAACAGATAAACAAACCTGTCAAGAGTGGTCGCTCAGTCATCGCGATGAAACGATTGCATGTGAGTGTCTCTCTTTGTCGTCATACCTCCATCTCATCGTGGGGGTTCCGTCGAAGGTCGTCCTTCGTGCAGTTCATGCTTCGGCGCCATAAGACCGACGTCCTGAATGGCAAGCCTTTGATCGAGCTCCCGGAACGCCATCTATCTATTGTGCCATGCGAGTTTGACGAAGACGAGCGTGAATTCTACTTCGCGCTTGAAAATAAAATCGACGAGGCCATGCAAAAATTCGTGAAGAATGACGAAGTGATGAAAAATTATACAAATGTTATGGTATTACTACTTCGCCTGCGGCAAGGTACATCTGCGTCGATGATGATGCATATCACTCTTCCCCGCGCTGACAAATGTGGCCAGCTTGCAACCACCCGTCCCTCGTCTCGAAGGACTACAACACCGACCGTGAAGCTATCGAATCCCGTCCAGCCCCGAAAGATGGCGACGAAGATGAGGAGCTTACGACGATGTTCCAGGAGCTCGGGGTTTCCAAGGGCAAGAAATGTCAGCTTTGCCAGGACGAGTACATATCCGTTTCCTCATCGCTGCGTAACTTACCGATGCTCATTGCGCTGCCACAAGATTGACTTCAGAGAACATTTCCAAGGATGGTCATCATTGCCAGGGCTGCGTAGACCTTACGCGGCGTGTCAATCGCAAGTCGCAGTCGAAAGAGAAGGACTCGAATTTGCCTCCAGACTCAGCCAAAATTCGCAAGTTGCTCGAGTTGCTTGAGGAGATCGATGCGCGCGAGGACGAAGATGGAGAACCGACGGAGGAAAAAACGATAGTGTTCTCCCAGTTCACGACTATGCTGGACCTCATCGAGCTGTTCCTCAAAGATGCGGGAATCTCGTTCGTGCGATGTGAGTTCTTTTTTCTGCGCGTTACATCACGTTCGCTGAGTGATTGCTGGTAAGATGACGGGTCCATGTCTAAGGACAAGCGCGAGGCCAGCCTCGACCAGATAAAGAACAACAAGCGTATCAAACTTATCCTAATCTCGTTCAAAGCTGGCAGCACCGGTGACTGAATTCGGTCCTCTATAATTCACGAACGGTTTCGGACTGACGTGGCTCGCTTTAGGCCTCAACTTGACTGCATGCAACAACGTGGTTTTGGTCGACATGTGGTGGAACCCGGCGTTAGAGGATCAAGCTTTCGACCGGGCCCATCGCTTGGGACAAACTCGCGACGTCCATATATACAAGCTGACGATAGAGAACACAGTAGAGCAACGTATCCTCGCACTACAGGATGGCAAGCGCGCTCTGGCTACTGCCGCACTCAGCGGCGACAGGATTAAGAACCTCAAGCTCGGTCTGGACGACCTCATGGCACTATTCCGACCCGGCAGGGAATACAACGACGACGAAGATGACGATTGATGTATACCCAGTTCCTTGCACCTACTGATTACCATGCTTGCTACTACTCGATTAGACGTCACTAGTAAACCCTTGTATATATTGGACATCCTAAGCGTTCGCAGACACCCTTGTTCAAAACAAAAATCGAAGATGAAACAGTTATAGGCTGTTTAAACCCTACCCGCCGTACAATAAATACTGTTTTTAAAGACGCCTGCACGTTCGTTCGTTCGGGATCAGTCGGACTTGGCCGGTCGAATGACGAGCGGTAGTTGCGGGCCTCCATCGGGGTCAGAAGTGAGGAAAGGGCGCGTGACGATCATTGACCTGCCGAGTGATATCACTTGGGGGAACGGCGAGCTCGAAATCAAACGCCCGTACAAAAGAGAATAAGAGTGCCTTCATCCTAATTTCGCGGCATCGCATCATCAGGGCACCAATAACCATAAATGCGACTCACTCGATGATGGAAAAGCGGTACCCGATACACGCGTGGGCGCCGCTGATGAACGTGAGCAAGTTGCTGAAGACACCAGGGATGGATTTAACGGCTTCGGGAATGGCCTCCCAACGCTCTGGCCTGCAGGAGCGATGAGTTGGGATGCAGCAGATGCGGCACACGCACAAGTGGATGACGCTTACCTGAACTCGTTGGCGTCCTCGCCCCATATCGATTTCAATCTATGGACGGTGCGAATCGGGATGAGGACCACATCGCCTTTTCGCAGCCTTCGTTTGTAGTTCACTGTAAGCTCGTTATATGCGTCGAAATTATACTACGCACCTAAATTCTTGTCGCTTGACCCCGTGTCTGTCGACGAAAGGCTCACCCAATCGAACAATCGTGTCTTTCTTGGCGACTCGTTCTGTTTGTGGGACGGGAGCATGGAGGCGAAGAACCTCCCGAGTGAAATAGTCAAGATATATCATCCCATTGAGTTCATCCATGGACGGGGCGTCCGTGTAAAATGCGCGAGCCTCTGCCTTCAACTTAGCATGCACCGCGGGGTTGGAGGCTAGGGCAAAGAGGCCCCAAGCCACAGATGTGCTAAAGGCCACGCATAAGTAGACGCTCCAATTCTCACAACGAATTGCGGATACCTGGTCGTCTCGTGCCCAGCGATGAGGAAGGTCGGGACCTCTTCGGAATTGATGTTGTCATCACTGCTAGATCAATTGACATAACGCGCAGACTCACGTGCCAATATCTCTTCGTCACTCATCCGTGCGCTGTCCGGGATATCTGTAGCCATGTTCGCCTTGATGAGCAGGCTGAGCAAATCGCGGCCCTGAATGTTCCTTTTCTCAACGCCGCCCTTTGCATCAACTTCGGCGCTAGCAAGTATTTCGGACTTTTTCTGGGTGATCAGATCTTTTCCAAGAGCTCGAGTAGCTTTAATTGTGCCGGAAAGTGCCCGGGAACGATCGGTAGGCTGACAACGCGTCAAAGAATCGTTTTATCGATTGAAGGGACAACATACGATGATCCGGGCAGGTGGAAACAATGCCGGAACCATGAACTTGAAAGAGAATGGATTGAATGACATGGACTTGCGAAACCCCTCGGTCATGTCATGAGTCCCCTCCTGGTGAAGAGAGCCGAAAGAATGATTGAAGCCTAGCGGGATGAATTTTTACTTCCAGGAGGTTCGTAAACGGTGTCTCGAACCTGCGTGGCCTATAATATCTAGAGTAGCCTTATTCAACCAGAGAAATGCGTCCAATTTAAGCGATCCATCGGGTGTATTCGATCGAGTTACTTCTGTTATCAGTGCATCCCGCAGCTGAAAAGGAAATATTGAACGACTTGGAAAGATATATTGGGAGAATAGAGAACCTCATTGGCCTTTTCAACAAAAAGTTGTGAGAACTCCTTGATCTGGGGAAGGCCAAACGCGGGGCTCTGTCACGACGGAATAAGCAAAGAAACTTAAATCATTTTTTAAAACAAACCATAATTTTGCGCTTTGGTTACGGGGTCAGTCTGATCGCATCAACTAGAGGCGAATCGAGCTACCTGTTGCCTGTGCTTTATACCTGAGAAGGGCGATCGCCTGTCACCAACAATGTCAGAGTATATGGTCGTACGACAATACCTTCGACAAATAACAATCCTATCATAACGATGGGATATAAATTACTTGAAAAAAAAGCCGAATATAGGCCAACCTTTTCCGAGGACATCTCCCAAGAAAAAACGAGCGTCGTCTGTCTTCTCAAACTCAGGAGCATTGAGAATGTAATTCAAGGCTTGAGGGTCCGTTGCGTAGACTCGATGCAACTGCTACGCATGAGAGGACCCTGCTAGTGTTGGCGTTGGTGACGTACATTAAACCACCCAAAGTACCTGAAGACAGGTCCATATTGACGAGTCCACTCTAACTGATATTCCTGGGAATCCGGCTCCCAGACGTGCCTTGGAAGGCTCCCGGTTAACCAATTGACTGACGGGGGACCAGGGAGGTCTCTAATAGGGGAGGAGAGGTAAGCCCGAACTTTGCCCACGATGACGTAGAGGAAGTAGACTCCGGTCGAGATTGACATGGCAGCAGCAACAGTGAAGCGATCCCCGCGAAAATAGTCGAGAAATGGAGCCATTGTGTCAGAAATGCCTTATGGTAGCAAGGAGCGTGAAGGTTTTAAGGAAGATGATGGTCAGGAGAAGACAAGTCACTGGTTCCTCAAACCGCAGCTTCCGACGGAATCAATTAAAGACGCGTGGTATTGAAGTAGCCGCCCAGCCTCACTCACAGGCATTCCCAGTGTCGCCCGTTTATCACTGATCAAGGCGACGGCGACAGGTCCGAGGAGCCATAAGCAGGTTGCTTTAAGGAGACTCTAGTTACCGGAGCCGGAGACACATGTTACAAGGATGACTCATTATGTACACGAGAAGTGCCGATTTCGGCTTGCTGTTACGCTCTGACGTCATTCTGCTTGTGAAGCGACCTCCCAGGGTTTCTTGCGCTGCGGTGCGCTTGATTGACTGGGAGCAGCGTCCTACAGAGAACGTCATCACCAAGCTACCGAGTAAGAAGTCAAACCTACGTTGAGAGCATCGGGTATGTGCTTGTTGTTCGGAATTTCATCTGTCTTTCCCTGATCGATGAGGGCCTGGAGTTCCGCAAACGTGAGAGTTCGAGCCGCCTGTGCGGTCGGAACCTCTGAAGCAAAACGACGGCCTATGAAGACGAGACCATATCAGTGATCTGCCGAGGCATTCTATTAATACCAGCACCTTCTACTTCGAGTTGTTTGGCATCGGACTCGGATATGTTACATCCATGAGCTCTGATGGGAGTGAATTTTCCGAATGCAGAGTCAGGGCTAGCCAAGAAAGTGCGCACTGGTTGAAGTAAAATACTCGTGACTTTCTAAGAAGATCTTCCTTGGTTTCGTCGGATAAACCGTCCAGAGCACCACTCGCATAAAGCGTGGATAGACCTGCCTTGCTTAGGCAGCGTTTCCAGTCGGATCAATATTGAATAAGGGGACGGGCTCACCTGATAAGACTGGTCGTCTGCAAATGAGTACCCTGCGTATATGGCCAGGGGTTCGACCTTGGATTCGTCCGTAGCCATGAGCGAGAGTGTCACCGCACTCAAGCTGAGGAAAGGGGTAAGGGACAGAAAGTTTCGTCACATTACTTACAGTACTTACTAACTTGTAACTCGCAACATTTCGTACGTCGACCCACAACAACGCCCACACTCAACCCTCTAATTTACATGTTTCACTTTCCAGCATCCTCCACCATGTCTGGGACTGTGAGCAAGATTGCGGCGGAGCGGAATCAGAAGGCTATTTTAGAACTTGCGATGAAACCGGGTAATGGTAAGCGTCGTTTCTACTGTCCCTACTCTGCCTCTCGACCATCCTGGCTGCGTCGCGATGCCAAGTGAATATAGAGACGATGAGGCTTATTTGGTAGGCCGCCACTGCCGAGCCAAGACCCGCGGATCTCCAAGCCATACCAGAACCCACCCACTGACGTTGTGCTTCTCCCGTCCCCCTGTAGATTCATGTGCGGACTGTAAGACAAGGAATCCGCGATGGGCTTCGCACAACCTCGGGATATTCATTTGGTACTGAGGCCCTCTTGTAATCATCGAGCTTTACTCATCTCCTTCAGTGTAAATTGTGCCAGCATTCATCGCAAGATCGGGACACACGTCTCAAAGGTGTACGTTTAAACTTCTGTCGACACGTGTTAACTCGTTTGAACTCGAAATTCACAGAAAAAGCCTGACGATGGACGTGTGGACGAAGGAACAAGTGGAGGTGCGTATATCTCATCCAGGTTAAAAGTTTTAGATGTGGACTCTTGTCTCTGCAGAACATGCGGCAGGCGGGGAATATTAAATCCAACCAACAATACAATCCAGATGAGGTTCGTAACCCTCCGCCCACAAATATGATAGATGCGGAGCGCGACAGCGAATTGGAGAAGTTTATTCGTGGTATGTAGCGCTGTCTGCCCGCAAAGCCGAGCTGACACGGACAATATTAACAGACAAGTACGAGCTCAAACGCTTCATTGGTCGAGTGGATCGATCTGCGGTTGTTGCTGCTCATCTTGGGCCTTCCCGGTCTGCCGCATCTGTCAAATCCTCAGCATCTTCCTCGTCATTCTCGAATTTATTGCGGTCCCAGACACTACCGCCAGCTAAGCCTTCTCTTCCATCTGCTACCTCGGCGCCGCCCTCACCTGCTCGGGCACCGACATTGCCGCCAAGTGTCCCTGCAAGCACTGCGATAAGTCGCTCGGTGTCCCAGCCGATATCACCCCAAGCCCGTCTACAGCCACCGCCACCTCCGGCCGGCGTGTGGTCCGATCTTGCTTCACTACAGAGTTCCACGGGAACATCTACTTTACCGCTGCAATATCTGTCGCCTTCAACATCCTCTTCCCTAGTCGCCCCGAGTTCGAGCTCGCACTTCAACTTTAACCCTGCTGCAGGGCCTAGTAGTCTGAGTGTCAACTTCACCCAAGGCGTATCTCCAGGCCATGGGCCGGCCTCTCAAGGCCCAGGCTTTGGTGTCGGCGCTTCCCCAGTATCGGGCTTGAGCATTGCTACGCAGTCATTACGCCCCTCGTTTGCTTTGGGCGCAACCGCAATCAATCCATTTGCGCAAATGGTAGCTCAGCAGCAGTCACAAGCCCAGGCGCAGCCAGATCACTTCCCGACCACTTCACCATTTGGTTCTTTGCCTTCCCAACAGCCTTATTTTTCCCCACAGGGACAGGTTCCGCAAATCCAGCAGCCGACATTCTCCCAGCCGGCGACGAACCCGTTTTTCAATGGAAGTGCGCAGTCTCAACACATGTTATCTCCTCAACCCCAGGCACCAATTATGTCAACTACGCCGTCACCTATCCCTTATACGGGATCACCATTCCAGCAACCAACTCAATCCCCGTTCCAGCAGCAGCCTTCATTTCAACCAGGGGTCCAGGCTCAGTTTCAGCCACAACCCCCCCAATTTGGCAATGTGCAGCCAAGTAGTGCCACTATTGCGGCGACAGGAAACCCTTTCACTAGCTGGTTAACGCAACAGCCGAATAGCTACACAAGTGCGCATGCAGGACAGGGGAGTGGGCAATGGGGTGTGATGTGAGAGAGTGACTGGTTTATTCCTTTTTGCTTGGATAGCGTTGCGTTGTGATCTCGGGTGTGGATCTTGGGTGTGAATATGACTGGTTCGTGATGACTAAGCGATATCCAATCCACGTCGTGTTTTCGACGCGTTCCACCAAAGTTCCACCATTCCACATTGGGCCCGCCGCACACCCGCCTCTTTTTCCCCTTCCACGACCACACCGCCTATGATCAACAATGTCCGCAGAACCTTCAAGACCACCTTCTCCTGTATCCCATCCGGATTCCCCACATCTCTTTCCAATGGGCTACCTGGGCTCTCTCTCTTTTGATCGCCGCGTTCGTGATGAAGGCTCTGAGTACGCCAATGCCTTTACATTGCTGGGTACGCACAGTCATAGTATCCCCCGGCTGCTACGGGGCCTCCTCCCTCTTACGCCTGACCCGGCTTTGTAGATACATTGGAGACATATTGGGACGCACGTATAGACCTCCTGCAACGCAATATATCGAGCCGCAAGGATAAACTCAAGATGCGCGCAGAAGTGGCTCTCAATGAGATCTTCAAAGGGAAACCCCCGAGCCCCGATGCACTCGCAGAGAACTTCGAGCGTGAGGTCGTCAAGTTAAAGTTCAAGGTATGTAGGACCCTAGGAATGGTCTAGCCAGCTCCCGACATTCCGCAGGTCTCGAAACGCATGGCATCTCTTGGAACGGCGTGGCAGTCTGCCAAAGTAGTCCGAACGCGTGAGAAGATCAGTTTCTTCTTTGGCGTCATGTCCTTGGTCTTTTCCGCATTACTCTTTGGTCTGGCCCCACAGTAAGTCCATAGCTCGCCTTTTATGGATCTGATCGTGACTCCTTCAGATATGTTCACATCTCATATACCCTCCAGTCACTCTACCTCCTACCTTATCGTTTCTATAGCTACAAGAAGCTGCAATGGCACTACTTCCTGTTCGACTTATGTTACTACGTCAACATTCTCAACTTTGTATTCCTCTGGATATTCCCGCAGTCCCCTTCTCTTTTCGTCGCATGTTTTACTCTCAGCCATGGGGTTGTCGCAAGCGCTGTTATAACGTGGCGGAATAGTCTCGTTTTTCACGATGCAGACAAAGTGACCAGTCTGTTCATACATGTATACCCGCCCTTCACGTTCACGGTGATCCGGTGTGTCATGGTGCTGTTCCCTGTGGACTTTCCTGATCTTGGTTGATTAGGCATTTCTACCCAGGCGCCGAGGAACGATTTCCTGCATTGAAAGAACCTCCAATCGATCCTTGGCAGGCGCTCCTATTAAGCAGCGTAATCTGTGAGTGTGGACTCGTTGCCGATCTTGTGACTCGTCTTAACCTCTCGTGTCAGACCTTGTGTGGCAACTTTTGTACTGGAAGGTTCGATCCCCTCAGGTCTCATCTCGTTTTATCGACGCTCATCGTAACACAGTTCGTGTATGTCGACCGTCGCAAAAAAGTGGAATCTGGGCAACGCGCCACGTCATTGTACTACATGATTAACAAGCCTGGCCTGATCGGGGGTATTCTCAACAAGGTTCGGCCGGAAAGCAGGACGTTATACTTTATGTTGGGGCAGTTTGGTAAGTGCAATCACCACCTCAAATACGACATCTTAGCTCACCATATTCAAGTTTACTCTGTTCTCACCGATGTTCCTCCTGTCTTTGTTCTCTATTACTCGCCTTTCTGGTCGGGCGCATACATCTTGTTCATACTGAGTGTGAGCGTGTGGAACGGAGGAGGGTTTTACATCGAGGTCTTCGGACGAAAGTACGTTCATAGGGATCGTGCACCGATAGTCTCTGACGACGATCAGGTTCGAACGTGAGCTGGAAGCCCTACGTAAGGAGCTTGCAGAAGCGCAGAGCAAATCCCAGCACTCGAGTCCGACAATGGCCCCATCCGAGGCCGAATCGGAGCCCGTATCACCACTTCTTGGCATCAAGTCGCTCGCAGGCGAGGAGAAGCTCGAGATACCGACCTCAGCCGATGTAGACTTTTCCCTCCATTTAGAGGAGACGAAGAAGAAAAAGTGAACATAGACTCGGGCTAAACCTCATTTAATGACATATAATGACCACGAACATCATGCTAATTTTTGTTTTTTTTCGGTGTCTTGTCTCAGATGTCCTCGATAGTCCTCGTAGCGTAGAGTTATATTACAGTAGTGGTATACGGTATATGTATCGGAAAACAAGGTGTCCCGAGTCGAAAAATTGTCACTTTACATAAACATAGCGTCGAGCGCTGAGTTAGGGAAGTAGTAACGTATGTTCTCTCTACCTATTCACTGTGGAGAGCAGCAACGTAGCGAACGCTTGGGACATCTCAAACTTTGACCTTCTCTACCATGGACAAGCCTGCGATTACTGTTCACGCAATGTTTCCAACAGCCCACCATCAGACACATCCCTCTCAAGCCGCCTCTCACATACACAATGCAGATACTCTCCTTGCCCGAGGTTGCACAATCGCTCGTGCTGGATGCGGATTGTCCGGGTGGCGCACGCATGACATCATAAGTACAAGAGGTTGTGAGTACTCTGACCCTTGAGCTCCTCGTGCCAGGTTCACTGGATACATGTCCTACTAGGTTTTCTCAGGAATGCCTTCACATACGTGTTCCCACCCCCGCTGGCGCCGACCACAGCTGATGTCCCGTCCAGTGCTGTGAAGGAGTGGAACACTCGTCCCTCTGAATCGGAAATATTTTCTATCGCCGGTCTCCGACCTTTCGAAAGTACGCTCGTCAGCCCCCCACCTGGCCATCCAGCTGTTCTGGTACACGATCAAAAGTTGGGCGACCCTCAATCCCCGAAGAAGCGCTTGAAGGTAAATGTAGACGTGGGGCCCCTTGACGAGCTCATACCCCTGGTACACGATCCGTCTAGCGCCCGTTCTCACTTTGCTCACGACAATCCATCAAGCCTCATTACATTCCTGCCCTTCTCGACGTGCGAACTCAATTGCCTCGTTTTCCACTTGATATCCATCCTACGTTCGCACCTATTCCGCCCCAGGACAACATCCTCCGTCGAGGATCTGCTCTCATCCATCTATACTCGTGTCGCCTTGGCTAATTCCCGTGCGTGGGGTGCCACCTTGGAATGACGTCTCTAGGGCCAGCGTTGCCTTGGGACCTTTCTCAGCGCTGGGACCCGGACATCTACCCGCCAGCGACATCGTCTGGACTCACGATGCACTTCGGCAGTTTTGGACCTTTCTGTGTTCATGTTCGGAAACGCTGGGCTCCGTGACTGGACCGTTATCGCTCTCCTTTCACACCGCTCCACGATCGTCCTCGATGCGATCGCAGCAAGTGACAACGTCACCCGGGGCATCTCCGTGTCACCTTGCGAACAAATGAGTCCGAAATGACATCTTCTGACCCTGAACCTCTAATGCCGATCGTTAGGGCTTCGAAGCCCGCGCTCACGGACATAGACTACGTGAAAGTGTACTGCGATGCCCCCTGGGCAATGTCAGTCCGCCGGGAATTGGCCCAGTGGACGTACAAAGAAGATGGACGTGCAGAAGGTGCCGGGACTGCGGGAGGGATTCAGTTTCTGGAATTTGCGAAATTGGTTCTGGTTAATGAGACGGGGGAAGGAGTGCTAGTCTCATAATTCTTGTGTATAGGACACGATATACAATAGAAGTATGCTACCACTATCATTATGCCTAGTCAAACAAGGTTATCGGGTCTAAAGACTACTAAATGCGCGACTAGATATCCGACGACGCGCCGTTGAAATCCGCACCACACCAACAACGCGTTTCATCTCCCGCTTTGTCGCAGTCCCAGAACAGGGGGTTCAAGGCGTTCAACTCTAGATACTCAGTGACTTGTGCACTATTTCGTAAAAGGTGGTGGCTCTAGACCCACTTACTGACTTTTTACCTAACGAAGGCTACAACTAGCTGGTAGCCAGCGATGTCATCACTATCCTTCGCAGTCGGTGAGCGCGCGCTCTGCTATCCACGGACCTCTCATCTACGAGTCCAAAATCCTCAAAGGCGAGGTTTGGGACGAAGCGAACACAAAGCTGGAAACAGTTGGGCCGCATTACCTTGTGCACTACAAAGGCTGGAAGCAGACGTGCGTTCCCACTCTTATACACACCTTTCCAATTTCACAATTTTTTTTTTCTGGCAGTTGGGACGAATGGGTCCCCACCGCGCGTCTCCTCAAATTCAACGAAGCCAACCTGGCCCTTCAGAAAGACCTCGCCCGGGCGCAAGCCGCTGCCACATCTACCAGTGCCTCCGCCTCCAAAACATCGAACGCGGCTCGCGGTGCACAGCCAGGAGCAGGGCGACGTAAGGAGGGCGGGCGCGGTACGAAAAGGGGCCGGGATGACGACGACGGGACTCGAAGGCCTGAGATGAGGCTGGTCGTGCCAGACACGCTGAAGGTGCTCCTCGTGGATGACTGGGAGGCAGTGACGAAAAATAACCAGGTATGTTCAAAGGCTCGTTTCTTCTACAGTACTACCTACGCTGAGCGGCGGTGCCTCGGTGCGTCCCCCCTTCCAGTTGGTCACGCTCCCCAGGAGTCCGACTGTCGCAGAGATACTGGAGGAATTCAAGCAACATATTCTAGACTCTCCTCCGCCTAAGTATGCCCTCATTTCCTTGAGTGTCTACACGTTCCTGACCCCGCGTGTTCGCTTGCTCCCCTCCAGCCTCCGTGACCCACAAGTGGTGCTTCCCTACGATCGTGTCGGGCCTGCAGGTGTATTTTGACAAGGCATTGGGATTCCAATCTCCTCTATCGGTTTGAGCGACCGCAATATGCAGACATACGCAAGCGGTACGTAACAGGTCCGACCGTGCAGGTCAGCCAGGAGCGCGAGATGAGCTCCATTTACGGTGCCGAGCACCTGTTGCGCATGATAGGTTCGTTACCCCGTTCGGAGTAGAGCCAACTGCTAACAGCGGTGATAGTGAGCTTACCAGCGATGGTGGCAGGGTCTACCATGGACCCGGAGAGTGTGGGTTTGGTTAGAGACTATGTGTCCGAGCTCATGACGTGAGTGCTATCTCTGTTTTCATGGGTGGGTGTCTGACATCTTCCCTTAGCTATATGATGGATCAGAGAGCACGTTTGTTTCAGAGAGAATACGATTCTGCATCGCTGCAGTATCAAAATATATCTCGTTCATGACGTTTACTTGGACTCACACCTGTAGTTGTTAGGCTGCATGAATGGACCAGTTATACGAGAGCTTTCTCTTTCCTTTCCCAGTCGACTTGGATCGAACTCTTTGCTTGAGGATCTGAACTCAGACAATTGTGCCGGCTTCGCGGCAATAAAGGGATAACTGAACACCGAATATCAACAAAAAATCGCCTCGTCTACTCCCACACCTTCGACATGACACGTGCTGACGTGACGCCAAACGCTACCCGCGGACCAACGGCCTACCATTGGGCTCATCGGAATGGGGGCGATGGGGAAGATGTACACTGGGTGGAAGAAGTGAGTTATCATTACCTGTTTTGCTATACACCGGTCAAAGAACTGAGCCACGTACGAGAGTAACGCTCCTATCTTCTGTCATTCATTCTGAGTTCAACAGGCGGGGATATCGGTCTTTCCTGACGGACGTGGTGTCTCACGAACTTCGGATCTTATCGTGTACTCCATAGAAGTGGAGTCCATCAACAAAGTTGTTGCCCAGTTCGGACTGTAAGCGATCCCGTCGCCTGTCCTTCAACGGATCTAGACCCGATACCACCAGCTACCAAAGTTGGGCGTTGCAAGCGGAGGAAGACGCCTAGTAATCACAGAAGGGAAAGAATTTACCTGCTATTGTGGCTGGCCAGACATCCGTCAGGGCACTCGAACGTGCAGTCACGGCCAGAATTTGAGCAATACCTACCGGACGACGTGCATATAGTTTCTTGTCACTCAATGCATGGGCCAACTGTGCCAACTAAGGGACAGCCGCTAGTGTGTTTATTCCCTAGCCCCAATCGGAAATGACATGTCTCTCCTTAGGCTCTGATCAAGCATAGGGCCTCAGACGAAGCGCTTAAGTTGGTCGAAAACATCTTCAGACCTTTCCAGTCACGTTACGTCTACATGTCGTAGGAAGAACATGATAAACTGACCGCTAACACACAAGCCGTCACTCATGCTGCATTCCTCAGGTAGGTCTACCTCTCTTTGGATCGAGTACTCGTGCTTGACCCTTTATGCAGCATGGGAACCGCATCTTCGTACCCATGGGAGCATGGATACTATGTCAGCGGTATCGAGATGGTGAAGGCCAACATCATGCTATGCATTTTCTCGAACAAGTGGCATGTATATGCTGGCCTGGTGATCCTCAACCTCTTGGTGAGGGCACAGATCAAGCCATACGCTCAAAGCACGATGGATATCTTTAAACTCATGCCCGCGGCAGACGAACACGGACTGCGCAAGCGCATGTACGAGGCAAGAGGCGCGGTGTTCGGCTACGCCAAAGGCCCCGTTCGCCGTCCCATCCTCCTGTCCAAGGGCATACTGGACTAGTTTAGTCTGGAAAGAAGGGGTCACACGCAAACGGCAACGGCAATCGCCCCATCACCACTAACACCTATCCCTACTCACGATAGTAGACTGCTGGGTACGTCTCGGTCACAACCCGGTCAAGCATCTGCGAGCTATGCCAATATTCCGCATGTGGTTCGGGGTCGCTGAGTATCTATTTCGGTCAGAAGGGTGGTTGGACACTGCCATTCATGCGGCGCTGTATGATGTGTTGCATCGGTATGACGACGTTGAATTCGTAGTGGCCTCCTGTGGGCGGAGCCAATGCGTTTCGTTTGGCAACTTTGAATGGTACAGGTCTTAGTACAGGTCGAGACTCGGATTCCAAGAGACAGCTATGTTCTTCAAATCGCGGTTTGAGGAAGCGGAGAGGGTGGGATCGGAAATGCTAGGCGAGGTTTCAGCGGCATCTTCATCATCAGGAAATCGGACAATCCCTTGTAGCCTACTTCCTAGTTTTCAATGTCAGATATCGCTCTATGGTACTTTATCCATAAGAATGAGTTCCTTTCCAGGATTATTATCCCCAAGAACAAGTTGGTTGTTGATCTGAGAAAGGAGATTCACAATCAGACCAGTGACATATATTTCAAAGGTGTCAAGGCCATGCAACTAGTCCTCATGAAGGTATGTCACTCTTAACTCCTGTTCCAGCCATGACTGAAATTTAGATGTCTTTTAGGTCAACATCAACTTTAAACAATATCAGGGTGCTGTCTGTGAATTGGAGGTGCCAGACAGTGCCACAAAGATAGATCCAATGAGTCAGATAGGACAATTGTGGCCAGTTGAGCCAGATCAATATTACCTAAGTATATGTGTGAAGTCCCCTGGACCTGGTGCATCTATTACTTGCACAGTACCACAGGTCTCAGTTCTTTTGCTCACTGCTAGAAATCCCACAGAAGTGAGCTTGGGAAGAAGAATCAGAAGGATATCTAGATGGACCATTAGCAACAAAGGTACCCTCTACTGTTGCTAGGCACAGTGAAGTGTGCCAGATGCAGATGAAGCCAGAGATCCATGTCACAAATGACCATCCACATTCAGACACTGACCATCTCCCAATCACACTTCTATATCAGGGATTTGGACTAGTGTTGCTGCAGCTCAGAGCTAGTGTTTTTCTATCTTGTGAAATAAAATTCTGAAAATTCTGAAAATATTTGGGGAGGTAGATCATCTCAAAAGCTGAGGGGTCCTCTGCCAACTCTAAGTGATCCAATCAATGTTTTCTGAATTATTTGATGTACCCTTCAGCTAACATCAAATAAATCAACAACAGCTGATCTGATTGCTTAGAGTTGGCAGAGGACCCCTCAGCTTTTGAGAAAAGCCAGCTCCTCAAATATTTTCAGATTTTTCCGAATTTTATTCCAAAAGATAGAAAATGCCAGCTCTGAGCTGCAGCAACACTAATTTTGGATGCTTCTTGGACATTGTGGCTGGCACCTCAACAAATCCCATGCTTGACATTGACCAGTGACAATTTGAGCTCAACATTGACAGATTCATGACCTCCATGAACACATATTATGCAACTGAGAGAGAATGCAACAATGAAGTGCTGAACTGCCTGAATGAAATCTTTCAATGTTGTCTTGGAGAGCACATGCAAAAACCTGTCCCTGGGATTGTTCATGAAAACTGCTGCTCCAATGGCCATACCCTTGGGCCAGCAAACACCATAGAGGTTGTATTGGAAGTGAAGAACAAACTCAGTTCAACAAGCCAAGCAGATCCAATGATTGAACTTTCCACATACTACACACAGTTGCTCAAGTCTTTTACCCAAAAAGATTGATCACACTTTTTCTTCCCTGCTCTGGGGATAGTAGTTGTCAGTCAGTATCAATTTAGAAGTGTTTGATACCTTGATTATTCACAGCCTTATTAACTCATAGGTTCACACATCAGTTTCTATGTGCTTGCATACCCAGACTTTTTGACCTGGCTTGTGGCACTCACACCACTTCTTTCTATGACAGCTGAGAGTGGAAACAATTGGGTCTGACCTGCTCTTATGAATGCCTTCAGGGCTGCCTGTGTTCTTCATCATCATATTTATGAGGACACAAAAGTTTTCATGGCCCAAATGGAATTGCTCCCTGACTGGCACCAATTGCCATATGTCAACAAGGTCACTGTGTATCCCCTCCCTGGCATCATCCACCTCTGCATTTGAGTCAAGGCTTATCAAGGAGAACCTCAACACCCAAATCAAGACCCAAATTGCTTCCTGTATCTTGCAACTTGTGACAACACCAAGGACTTAGTCATCATGAAGTTCACCCAACAATATTGCCCACAATTACATGCATTCTGCACTGATCTGGGCCACACACCTCAACTGCTGGGCTATGGCAACATCCCTGGTGGCTGGCACATCATGGTGATGGAGTGGATCAACTAGGAGGACACTGGTCTGGAAAGTTTCACACTCAAACACCTCCCTAGGTGGTCCAAAGACCTCAAATCTGTTGTGAAGGTCTTTCATGACAATGGGTGGGTGCATGGAAACCTCTGCAATGCAAACCCAATTGTAAGCAACCAGGAGCCTGAGCGTGCAATGTTGGTTGGCTTTGATTGGGGAGGCAATGTTGATACTGGGCCAGTCTATTATCCAATGGCACTCACAAACAAGGATTTGATGAAGCTCAGGCCAGGTGGCTCTCAGATCACAAAGGAGCATGATGACCACACTCTTGCCTCTATGTAGAGATACCAGTCGGTACTAACCGGCTGAGTTCTATTCTTGGATTGTTCCGGTATTGTGATGGCACGTGAAGTAGCATACCAAATGTGTAAAGACTGCGTCGAGCCTATCGAATAGGGGTAGAGCTCCCTACTGTGGACGCTCATCTTCCCCGCTCATCCCCTTCAGGTGTAACTATCATAATATATTTCTATAGGTTATGGGCCCTGGCCCCATAGCTTAAAACCTCAGGCCAGGATATCATACAGCATTATAATCGTCTTTTTTCATCTATCCCTGTGCAAAACATACATAACCCCTATATTACGGCTATGCCGCCTTATCGATTCGCAGACGAGGACGAGCACCAATCCTCTGATGAGGAGGAGGAGCTCTATATTCCTGAAGCTAAAGCCCCTGATTCCCAAGTGACTCGCGTGATCGAGCCATTGACTGAGGACAACTGGGCAAGCTGGTGTACTAGGATGTGGAGAATGTTCTGCAGTTGCCACGTACGCCAGTATGTCGATGGGATGCTACCATGCCCAGATGGCCCTCGGAATGCGGAAGCCTGGGACGATAATGATAGTTATGCCCAGAATCTCATCATGAATAATATAACTGAGTCGCAGATGGTCCATACGCACCGTTGCAAAACGGCGCGAGAGATCTGGTTGAGTCTGGAGGCTGTGCATCAGACAAAAGGATTGAACACGTATTTTGGTATCCTCTATGCTATGAATCATATCGTTTCCGACGAGAGTATTAATATTCCAGAGCTTCTTAACCACTTGAAGAGTCAGTGGGAACGCCTTATTCAGGTGTGCAACGCTCGCATGCCACTCAATGACGAGTACTTCAAAATCCTCATTGCGTGGGCACTCCCACGTTCTTGGGATGTGTTCATGCAGCAGTATGTCGGAGGGGAGTTTGGAGACGAACAGGCAGATCCGAAAAAGTCGGTGAGCTCACAGAAATTTATTGAGCATATAAAAGAGAAGGACGAGCGCCGCCAAACTCATAAAGCAAGTACCGGCAGCGTTAACCAAGCCATCAGGAACAAGCAACCCCTTACTCAGCGCATGGGCGATGCTCGGTCTGGGAGTTCCTCAGGGATGCCTAGCTGACACAGCAAACGGAAGAGGAAGCACTGCAGTCATTGTGGCAGAGACAATCACGCCACAAAGAACTGCAGGTACCTCGACAAGCCAAAATGTACTATTTGCGGGAGGTTCTCGCATACTGCCGAAAATTGTTGGAAGAAAAGGAGGATCGGCGATGGCAATGGTAGTGGCGGCGGTGGCAGTGGTAGAGCAAAAGGAGGGTCCACCTCTAAGATCGAAGAAGTTCATACCACCACATACAACGAACAAGTTGCGCTTACCTTAACAGAGGAGAGCAAGCCTGAGTCGGAATATTTCGGCGAGTGTTATAACTTCGAAGATTATGATCCTAGTGATGTTTTAGCAATCGACACATGCACTATTTGGTACGACTGGCTTGCCGATAGCGCGACGACTTCACACGTTGTGAATGAGCACACTGCGTTTGCAGAATACAAACCGCTACAGCATGCTTCCGTGGTAGGTGTCGGCGGTACCAAAGTCCCTATAAAAGGACGGGGCACAGTCGAACTTGAATCGTGGTTAAATGGTAAAACTTACCTTATGCGACTCGAGAATGTCCTGCATATCCCGACCAATAAGAACAACTTGATATCTTTGGGACAATGGGACTGCACCGGCGGAACCTGCGTATTTAGCCACAGAACGCTTACGCTGACCTCCAAGAGTGGGAACCAGATCGCCGTAGGGCGGTTAGCAGATAACAATCTGTATAAGATGGACGTTAACATACGTCCTAACCAATCGCCGCAGGCACCCACTTCTGCTACTTTCAGCACTTCCGAAAAACTCCCGAGCTGGGAAATCTGGCACTGGAGATTCGGACATGTCAGCTACACTGGGCTACAGAAACTGCTAGACGATGAACTCGTTGATGGCTTCCGCGTGGACACTGAGATGCCTAAACCCGATTGCGTCGCGTGTACCAAAGCAAAGCAAGCAGAAGATGCCTACAACGAGAAGTCAGTCCACGCAACTTTGCCTGGTGAGCTCACTCATATGGATCTTTGGGGGAAATACGACAAGGCTTCCATAAACGGAAACCAATACTTCCTCCTATTTGTCAACGATGTGTCGCGATATATGACTGTTCACTTCCTGAAAGGGAAGGATCAGGCGGCACAGGCAGTGAAGGACTACCTGACACACCTCGAGGCCAATGGGAAATCCCCGTGTGCAACGTGTACGGACAGGGGAAAAGAGTTCATTAATGAGTCCTTGAGGACGTGGTGCCGTGAGCGTGGTATAGATAATCAAATGACAGCGCCCTACTCACCTGCCCAGAACGGCATAGCCGAACGCGTGAACCGCATGCTGGTAGAGCTCGCCCGTGCAATGTTGCGCAGACAAGAGATGCCTGAATTCCTGTGGGAATACGCTGTCTCCCATGCAGCGTATATCCGAAATCATTCCTATACGAGAGCCCTAAAAGCGGCTACTCCGTATCAGATGTGGTTCGGAAAGAGACCTGATGTCACTCACCTCAGAGAGTTCGGCGCACTGGTATGGGTGCTCCTACAAGGCCAAGCCACGCAGCGCAAAATGTTACCGAAGTCGCAAAGAAAGGCCTACGTAGGATATGAAGATGGCCCATGGGCCATTCAGTACTATAACGCGGAAATGCATAAAGTACACACTTCTCGTAATTTCCATTTTCTAGAGTTGACCCAGGATGTTCCTCCTACCGAGCCAATCGCCGTGATCGCGCCGGGTGCACAGCGTGAAGGGGAGCTGGGAAGACCGGAATGGGACACCCTGTCTGCCGGCGGCGTGTCAGACGCACAGCCTAAAGACCTAGGGCAGGACACAGACAGAGGACATAAGAGAAAGAGAAGTGAAGAAGAAGAAGATCCACCTAATGAACCCCAAAAAACTCATAGGATACGTACTGATTACCGACGGCTTGACAACCCCTTCTCAGATTCAGAAGATGAAGATGCAGTCAATGCCGCGGGGATAGAGACACCTGGCGATCCTAAGAGCCTCAAGGAGGCAAGAGAGTCGCCCAAGTGGCCCGAGTGGGAATGCGCGGTGCAGGCAGAGCTTAGTCAGCTCAGCCAAATGGGTACATGGATACTCACCGAAGCACCCGCGGACTCCGTCCCCATAGCTAACAAGTGGGTCTTCACAAGGAAGTACGGCAAGGCCAGGAAACCTGTTAAAATATAAAGCACGTTTAGTGGCCAAAGGGTATGCGCAGAGACCAGGATACGACTATACTGAGACGTTTTCCCCTGGTAGTAAGGTTTGAGACACTTCGAGCCATCCTCGCGCTAGCAGCGATAGACGACCTCCGCACCCAGCAGATGGACTGTGAAGGGGGCATACTTAAACGGTGTCCTAAAAGAAAAGGTCTATATGCAGCAACCCGAAGGTTACGGAGACGGGACGAATCGAGTCTGTCTACTCGTCAAAACCCTATATGGACTCAAGCAGTCCAGGCGCGAGTGGAATCATGAACTCGATGAAAAACTTATGAAGCATGGATTTACCTCTTTGATGGCGGATCCGTGCGCGTATGTCCGAAGGGGAGTTGACCTTGAGATCATCACCGTTTGGGTCGACGACCTTATGCTCTTCGCGACGTCAGAAATAGCTGATGGAGAGTACTAAAAAGGACTTACGTTCAGAGTGGGAAGTCACTGATATGGGCGAGCCGACGAAGATCGTCAGGAATCGAGGTTACACTGCGATGAGACAGTCGATTAAGATCACGCAACAGAGATATATCGAAGCCATCCTGGAGAAGGAAGGCATGGAGCAGTGCGAATCACGTCGCGACGCCGCTCGACCCGAATATGGAGCTCGTCCCTAATCCCGACAGGGAACGAGGGGAGCCGGAGCAACTCCTATGCAGCGATTGCTCGGCGAACTTCAGTTCCTTGCTAACGCTACTAGGCCAGATATTGCATATGCCGTAAATAGATTAGCATCATATACGGCTAACCCGAGTCTAGAGCATACCTCTGCCTTGAAGCGGATACTACGCTATCTCGCAGGTACGAAGGACGTACGGGATAACTTACTCCAAGAGGAGGAACGAGAATAAAAACTCGAACCTCTTCTATGGATTTTCCGACGCCGCAGTATGCCAACACCGACGATTACAAATCGGTTTCGGGATATGTTTTCCTGATGGGCGGGGGAGCGATCACTTGGATGTCGAAGAGGCAATCGGTTACCGCGCAGTCCTCGACTGAGGCCGAGTATATCGCCCTATCCGAGGCGAGCCGCGAAGCCTCATGGCTGAGGAACCTGTTTGAGGAACTGGGCTACGGTCAGCAGTATCCAACGCTGATCAGGGAAGACAACACCGGATCAGGCGGCGATGGCAAAGAATCCTAAGTTCCACAAGAGAGCGAAGCATCTCGCTACAAAGTGGCACTTGACTGCGCGAATTCGTGGCCAAGAACATCAGTCGAGATCGGAGATTGTCGTGACCCAGATCAAACAGCCGATGTCCTCACTAAGGCATTACCAAGACCAAAGCACAAAAAGCACGTCGCAGAGATGGGATTAGCACCGACGTGAAGGAGAGTGTAGAGATACCAGTCGGTACTAACCGGCTGAGTTCTATTCTCGGATTGTTCCGGTATCGTGATGGCACATGAAGTAGCTTACCAAATGTGTAAAGACTGTGTCGAGCCTATCGAATAGGGGTAGAGCTCCCTACCGTGGACGCTCATCTTCCCCGCTCATCCCCTTCGGGTGTGACTATCATAATATATTTCTATACTCTATGTTGGAGAAGTTGGCAGGCTTGGGTGGCTCACTTTAGGGCTCTAAGAGTTGCGGATCTCATAGACTGTTTGTAGTCACCACATTTGTGTAGCATTATTGTCGTATCAGCAATACCCGTAACTCAACTTATCGGACAGTTGTCTAGGTGGCGGACGCCATTGATGAGGTTGCCGCGGTCTGGTTCGGGGCTCAGGCATGGCTGAACCAGTGCTGAACCCCAAGCCCCACACAAAAAATCTCTATAAATCTAAAAATAATACAGAAGCCCTACAGCAACTCTACCCGCACCTGCACCCGCGTGAATCCCATATCCAGGCTCACAGTTGTTCCGCCGCGAGGTCCTCCTTTCCCTTGCTCTCCCCACTTTTGCAGCGAGCGCACTCCTGACCCATTGCACCAGCTCACAGGGCCGTTCTGCAGACTCGAAGGGAGCACCGAGTTGGACGAGTAGAGGCGGGCCCGGGCTTGAGTACGCTGACGTGTTAGTGAACGACGAGGGTAGATAGCTGCCATGTGACAGTGGCAGTGGCGAAAAGATCGAGGGATGCGTGAGCACCTCTGGGGTGGCGGGCTCAGAGTCTGACTGAGGCTCTGTAAAACTTATTGAGCAAAATGATAGAACAGAGACGCGTGTGTACGTGAATACAAAGAAAAAGGAACAATTACCAGTATACTTCCTCGATGTTCTGTGTCATCTGCCACCTTTGAGGTCGTGTTTGGGGTAGTCCGCAGACACGGACAAGCGAAAGGAGCCGGGACGGGCCATGCCAAAGTGTGGGTCCGTAAAGAGGGACGGCCGTCTGCATGTGTAATTGGCGCTGCGCTTCGTCGTTCTCACGGAGCAGCTTGGGGTTTTCTTGTTCGAGCTGGTGGGTGTGCGGGGTCGGTAATGGCAGCGTGGCGACCAGTTCTGGAGAGCGTGAGCACGGTTTGGAACATGGTCGTGGTGCTTGAGCTGGACAAAGAGACGTGAGTTGGAGGTCGAGTTTGCGGCGAGTCCGAGGTGGCATACTTGTTCAATGTAAGCCTTTCGTCCCTCCTTTCGTACACATTGTAGTCGCCAAGTCGCTCGTCATCGGGTCGTCGCCACTGCCGTCGTCATGGTTGCGGTCACCTTCATCGCCGACTCGCGGACGTCGCAGTCATGGTCATGGTCACTGTTGTCGTGTCACGGTCGCAGTTGTCTTCGTTGTCTCCTTGCAGTCATCGTGGTCATGGCCGTGCTCCACGGGAGAGTCCGAGTCACCAAATAATCCCTTGACCTTTCCTACACATACAAGTTAGTAATAATAATCCTCTGCAGAACGACAAGCAGACGCACCGGCGATGAAATCATCTTTAAGCTCTGCATGTGCAACAGCCTCTGGCACGGACAGAAAGCCAGAGTCTGGGTCATTGCATTTGCGGTCAGATTCGTTACCGCCGTTGCCACCCATTGTCACCGTCGTCATCGTCGCCACCTCAGAGTTGTTGTTGTGATCACAATGAAGTGTCGTTAACGTGGGGCAGAAGGGTGTGTCGATGAGGTTGGAGAGATGTGCGAGCGCCTCTGACGTGGGCGGACTCAGAGTCTGGCTGGGGCTCTATACTAATGCATTGCACCCATTTACAGTAGCAAAATGACAGAAAAAACGGGGAGAGCGCGGGGACGCGCATGCACATGAGTGCAATACGACTCTCGCGCATTTGGAAAGATTGCTTATACTTCATCAACACCGCAGCTCGTCGTTCTCGTGGAGCCGCTCGGAGTTTTCTTGTTCAAGTAGGTGGATGCGCAGGGTCGTGGTGGCAAGCTATAATGCGCAGAAAAATGTGAGTCAGAAGTCGAGCTGCGGTGAATCCAAGCTGGTGTTGGGTTACCGGTTACCTGTTCAATGTGAGCCTTTAGATTACGACTCCACTGTGAACAGTTGGAGATAGGCGTTGACTGGGCCATAGTGCGGAGGGTGGTGAGGGACGATGACCAAAGACAAAGGGAGATTACATGTGAGGATGTGAAGCCTCGAGGGTAGGAGGCGACGAATGAGAAAAAAGTGATGTAATGCAAAGAAAGGAACAGTGTGGTTGTTCTGGTCACGGTGTGGATCCATATCTGGTTCGACTTCACCAAAACACGCGCGCACTGCAGTGGCCAAGGATTTGTAGATACCTTGGACACTAAGTTAGAAAATATGGTAGGCTCGTGAGTCGTGACCAGCCCCTCCGTTGAAAAATTTACTTTTACGGTAGTCCCCAAATTGGCATCCGTTATGTAGCGTCGATATTGAGACGCATTTAGGTTAGACTTACATTCCGACGTTTTCTCCTCGACACTGGGAGTCATGCTGCCTCATACCTTAGCTGAAACTATGTTTTCTACTGTCACCATACCTCGACGCACTGCTCCTAAACAGAGCACAACCAAGTTTGGAGGGAACTCTTCAGGTTGTCCTTTGGGTCTCAGGAAGCGTCTCCTTCAACCCCGGGTCTCTTGTGCGCATCTCATATCATCTACAGTCAGTAGGTTCTGGGTCTTCTCATAATCCCCCGAGGTTTCGCTTTCGACCTCCGACGACATTTGGTTCACAAGAGGAGTCGCTGCTTGTAGAGGCACTGCCCGGGCTCTGTAGTTCTTCCACCGGTCTCTGGCCTTTCGAAAGTACGCTCGTCAGGCTTGGCCGTCCAGCTGTTCCAGTACAGGGTGAATGCCCACACCGATTGGATGTCCCCCCTCAATCTAAGCCCATGAAGGTAAATGTAGATGTGGAGCCCCTTCACGAGCCCATACCCTTGCTACACGATCTATCTAGTGCCTGTTCTCACTTTGCCCACGACGACCCATCAAATTTCATTAGATTTCTGCCTCTTTCGGTGCGCAAACTCCCTCGTTCTCCACCTGATATCCATCCTGCATTCCCACCTATTCTGCCCCTCAACGTCTTCTGTCGAGGACCTACTCTCGTCAATCTATGATCGTGTCGCCTGGCTGATTCCGTGCCTGGGTGCCACCTTTAGATGACATCTCCAGAGCTAGCATTACCTTCAAGTTGGGACACTTCTCAGCTAGGAACTGGACATCTGCCTGCCAGCGACGTCGTCTGGACTCACGGTGTACTTCGGCATATATTCTGCGTTTGTACTCGGGAGCGTAGGGCTCCGTAACTGGACCATTATCGCTATCATTTCACACCGCTCTACGATCGTCCTCTACGTGACCGCAGCAAGGGACCACGTCACCCTGCTAACAAAGAGACTGAAATGACACCGCCTTACCCTGAACCTGTCAAGGCATTCACTCAAAGCATTCAACTCTAGATACTCACCGGAAGCTTGTGCTCTGCTTTGTAAAAGGTCGAGGCTCTAGACTTACTTACTACTATCTTTCCACACAAGGCTGCACCCAGCTTATAGCTAGCGATGTTGGCACTATCCTTTGCAGTCGGCGAGCGCGTGCTCTGCTATCACGGACCCCTCATCTACGAGTCCAACATCCTCAAAGGCGAGGTTTGGGACGAAGTGAACACAAGGCAGGAAACAGTTGGGCCACATTACCTTGTGCACTGCAAAGGCTGGAAGCGGACCCGCGTTGTCTTCAATGTTTTCTTTCTCTGGCAGCTAGGATGAATCTTGGGATGAATGCCTTCGCCTGCAAAACATCGAACGCGGCTCACAGTGCACAGCCAGGATCAGGGCGACATAAGGAGGTCGTGATGATGGCAACGAGACTCAACGGCCCGAGATGATCCAACGTGACGATTACAGTAAAGCCTCCAAACTTGCCTCCAAATCTTTTCTACCAAACGATCAATAAAAACAAGATAGTGATTCTCGCACTACAAGAAACCTAGACAACGACCTCTTACACTCTGCAAGGGATAGAGTTCAGTCTTGTGTTACGATCTAGCCAGATCGTTCTTCGCCTTGGGCACAAGGGCAATGGTTCGGTACAGTGGAGAAGCTTGATCTTCTGTAGATAGAATACCAGCAGACCACGGCTTTCTGTGAGGTAGACAAGAGTGGACTAGACTGGCTGGGATTTATCAAAGACCGAACTACTACTACAGACAAAGGGCCTCATCTTTATATCCTACAGACTGTAATTTCTACACTATTTCTTGCTCTATCCTCATGAACCCGCGGGGAACGCACGCACACAGAAAAACAGAACACCCTATCCCAACGCTCATGCGTATTGAGTCGGAGTCTTGACCGAGCACAACCTCAAATATCAGTTCTCTCATGCTTAGGATGAGTTGTAAAGTCATCGAAACGTGGGTTTGGGCCCAAGCTCCGAATTTTCTCGGTCCCACCGTGTCAGTTACGTCATTTTGTTCAATTCCCCGCCACCTCGCATCTCGACCTTACGTCACTTACTCACAAACCACGCGACCTTCCTCTCCTTCGTCTTACAGTAATGGCTGATTATACACTTTGGTACTTCGTTGAGGGAGATCACTTTATTTCGAAAGTTACCATTCCCAAAGACAAGTTTGCTATTGATTTGATAAGGGAGATGCTTGGACGGTTCGGTTTCAGCTATCGCGATGGTATTCGCGCCAGCCAACTAGTCCTTCTAAAGGTCTGTCACAAGACATCCAGACAACACTCGGACTGAATCCGAGTCCTTTTAGGTTGACATAGACCTCAAACAATATCTGGGTGACATTTGCGAGTTGCGGGCGCCAGACAATGCCAAAAAGATCAGTCCAATGGAACAGATAAAACGAATATGGCCAGATGGGCCAATTCAAGATGTCCCGCACGTTCATGTATGCGTGAAGTTACCAGGTACATCTGACTTAATAACACAGTGAGCTCTTTCGCTCACTCTCAGAAGCAAAGCGGCCACAGAAAGAGGACGATAGCGCAGAAGAAGATCTCAACGGGTCCTTGGCGACAATGGCACTCTGAGTTTGCTACCATACAAGTATGCGAGATGCAGATGGAGCCAAAGGAATGCGTTGCGAACGACCATCCATGTTCAGAGTTGGAAATGTCATCGTAAATTGCTGGGGGGATTGTATCATAGCATGACAAGTATCTGTGAGAGGCGAATAAAGAAACTCACAGATCTCCAACAATCCCATAGTCATCCTACAACTCCCACAATTCAATATCTCTGGTGTACGGAGCCGACTTGGAGTCGGTGTGAGTCCGAAGTGAGTGTCCACAGGATAGGGAGGAGTACAAGTCAAATGTGGGAGAACCGAAGCACGAGTAGTCGTGCTTCGACTCGGAGCCGAACGCGTATAGGAGTGCCCTGACGATTCTTGCGGAGGAGGGGTTAGAAGGTTGTGAGAAGTGAGGAGGGCCCTCCGTTTATTTTTGGTTCCGAGATTTGTCACGAATGCTCACTAGCGCTCACTCCCGAGCGATATGAGTTCGAGTGCGACCTCGCTGTATCCTGCGGGTACTGTCCCAGTCAAGGCAGAGTACGTTCCCCTTATTGAATCCCGCTTTCGTCTGCTCAAGCCCGCCATCTACTTAGATTCCTCATTTTGACGGCGGAAAGTTTGCAACCCCAAGTCGATGACGCTTCGACTGAAGAGGGAACCAACCGCTCTGCGCAGAAACGTAGGCAAGAGGACGACCCCAATGACGATGACTCTCCCAAAAAACCGAAGCTGAGTGCCGCCGAGAGGCGGAAGCTTTCCAAGGAGGAGAAAAAGGCGCAGCGCGGTTCTAATAAAGGGAGGCGCTGGGCGAAAATGCGAGACGAGGTTGACCTCTGCTGGAGGTTCGCTGGTTCCGGGAAATGTGATTTTGGCTCAGAGTGCGTCTTTCGCGCGTTTCCTGTTGTCCACGCGAACACGATACGTTGTTGACTCGATCACCCTCAAGATGCCGCCTCTCTCACGATATCCAAGGCTACCTTGATGCGAAACCGAGAGACATCATCTTCCCTTCTGCGTCCATGTTGAGCAACGAGCCTCCGTTCGTGTCCTTACCAGGTACCGGTACCGGCGCAAAGGGAACCGAAAGGTCAGAAGAATCTTCCGTCGATCCCACCTCCCGATGCCCCGTTTTCGAGGCGACGGGCTCTTGTCGACTGGGGTTGAAGTGCAGGTTTTTGGGTGGTCACGTATACAAAGCCGAAGACGGAACGGTCGCATTGATCGAGGACGAGGACAAGAAGGCGCTTGCTCTGACCGCAAATACCGAGCTCAACTTCGTCTCTCCGGCGACGTTGAAGCTCCTCAGGGCGAAAAAGGTAGAGTTCCATTCCCGAGACGTACTTGGATGTATGCGATGAGACAGCGCAGTACCCCGTTCCAGTTTCTGATGATTACCTTCAAGAGCTGAAAGCTACGGCCGAGGAGCGGGAGGGCAAAGGTATTTCAACCGAGACGAAAATCGCTGCCACCATCGCTGCCACCCCTGGCGTAGGACCCGAGCCAAGCGTCGAGTCGAACATATCCGACTCGGTACGGCCTCATTCGGTGTCAGGATCGCTGCCGAGTGTTGCCACTGAGGCTGCGCCGACAAAGTTGTCCCTTGATGAGTCTCATGCCCAAGCCGATCTTCCGGACGTCCCTTTCCGATTTTCCGAGAAGAGGCGGCTCAATTGGTCGAACAAGACTTGTATGTGGTGGTCTGTTTCTGACACGTCAGGTCGAGATAACAAATACACCTAGATTTAGGACCATTGACTACTGTAGGAAATCTTGTGAGTGCTACGCGGATAAATTCACTCCTTGGAATTCTCCCAATCCATCTTCCAGCCATTCAGGCGACTTTGCGTCTCAGTTTGGTGCTGACATTACGTGCGGTGAAAGTAAGTGTTTGGTCGCGCCATCTACTTGCTCAGAACTCAAAGAATGGTTAGTGGGCCTGGCGACCTCTTTCCTTTCAGGTTCTAAGGAAGAGTGGTCTTTGGTCCGACGACACCCATCCGAGACTATGTTCGGGGTACAGGTCGCGGGAAACAAGCCTACTTCACTCGCGCCTACAGCCGAGGTGTTAGCGAAGGAGTGCAACGGTGGCATTGACTTTGTGGATCTCAACTGCGGGTGTCCGATAGACCTCGTATTTCGAACAGGCAGTGGTTCAGCTTGTGCGTCCTTTTCTTTGCCCATTCTATATAAGGCGTTGACAATGTACTGTCCGACGTGTCACTTACAGTGCTAGATGCCTGCAGGAAAGCTGGGGAAGATCCTAGTAGGGATGAACCGGGCACTCGGGGAAATTCCTTTGACCATCAAGATGCGAACTGGCGTCAAGGAGGGCCGTAACAATGCGCACAAATTAATGCCCAGAATCGGCGCAGAATGGAATGTCGCCGCCATGACAGTGAGCTATTCATGGCATATCTCTCAGCGAGTGGATGAGATAAATACCCCGAACGCAGTTACACGGGCGGACAAGACAGCAGCGATACACAAAGTTAGCAGATTGGGAATACATCAAAGAATGCGTCCAAGCCGTTCGCGCACGCGAAGCCGACGAAGACCGTTCGTGACTCTTTACTAGTCTTCCGTGTGCCATTAGTGACAGCAGCCGCTTCAAAGTGCCGCGAATCCCCATCTTCGGCTGGTGGCGATGCCTTCTCCGCCCAAGATTACTGGTCCAAGGTGGAAAGCAGCGGCGTCGACGGCGTTATGATCGCTCGGGGCGCACTCATCAAACCCTGGATCTTCACCGAGATCAAGGAACGAAGAGAGTGGGACATCAGCTCCAGGGAACGGTTAGAGCTGATAAGAAAGGTTGGACTTTCCCCTCCGCCTGTTAGCTGGTGCTCTTGCTCACATTTGTGGACATTGTCTCTCAGTACGCAGAGTTCGGACTAGAGTGCGTCGACATGCACCCTTTTTCAATAATTTATTTGACTTACAATACACCCAACTCACCACAGCCACTTTGGCACCGACACGGCTGGTGTCAATACCACACGCCGCTACCTCTGCGAAGCGTTGTCTTTCCAGTATCGCTACATCCCGATCGGGCTCCTTGAACATCTTCCGCCTCGGATCAATGACCGTGCCCCTCTCTTCCGCGGGCGCGATCAGCTCGGTGAGTGCGACACTCTCCCTGAAAGTTCAGGTCTCTGACCCTCGCGCGGAAGAAACCCTCCTCGCAAGCGGCGATAGCCGTGACTGGGTGAAAATCTCTGAGATGTTCCTTGGTCCTGCACCAGAATCGTGGACATTCACTCCTAAGCACAAGAGCAACGCTGTCGGCGGCGATGAAGGACAGGGCTGACCGACCCCTCAAGTTGTCGAGCATCGAGACACTCACTACCCAAAAGAAGTTCATTCTCTGTCCAATTGTAAAAGAGCGATGTACTAGATAATAACAAAGAAATAACAATGCAGACGTTGTCCTCCAATGGGTGCCACGGATTTCCTTATCTTGGCTTTGACCTCAGTTGCTCACGTCCATGCGCTCGCCTGGAGTGATGGGAGCTTCTAGCGGCGTATTGAATCCGGATGCGGAAGTGGACGACGGAATGGATACTTGAATGATCTGAGTTGCCGCTTCTGACTCTACGGATTTAAGAAATATTTCATTGTGCCGCTCAATTGCGCTCTGAAAACGCGTATGGTTGTGTATGCGTAGTGGAAATGAGAGTCTAATCGTGCACGTACCACAACATTTTCTGGCCATGGCAACGGTCCTTGGTCCCCTTCCGAGACGGCCCGACTATAGATGAGCATGTACGGCCCTGCACCGAGGTGGAACCCCGTCTGATCGGTTAAAACGGTCTCTTCCGAAACCTATGGTAGAAGTACATTGAATTGAATACATGAACTCTGAATCGAGGACTAGCGGCTTACCTCTGTAACGGCCCAATCAACCGTCTTCCACCACGTGCCATTATCGTTGACATATGAGTAGAGGTGGGTGCGTCCATACAGACCATCATGCACCAGGACGACGCGAAGATCGTACTACATATAAAAGTGTAAGCTGGGTTCAGGGTACGGATGTAGGATAGGGTACTCTGTGCTCCCTCAGATCTGGACCTTCGAATATCTGCGAAAGCTGATCCTTTAAACTATCTTTCTGGGTTTGGATAGCTGAGGACAGAAAATAAGCCGATTTAACGAAACAAGCCCCCCGGGACTCACTCTCGAGCTCGTTCTCGATCCTGGTGAGTATTTTTCGCAGCTTTTGGGTCTGAGTAACGATCATGGCCGCTCGCTCTGGTGTCTCCTTGTTTGCCACGTGTTCATAGTAATGAAGAGCAGACCGGAGAGATTTGAGGACATCTACGTTCTAATGCACGAGCTCATGAGATCAACCAATGAGAAGGACGATGGGCGCTCACCTGATGCCGTTTGAGAGAATTCTCACGTAGCGTAAGTCCCTGGATCTTCTCGCCGATCTCCTTTTGTTCTTTCCATTTGGCGGCAGATATTTCGACGTTCTCCTTCATGTACTGGTCAAGATATATGTGCTTCGGATACTGGAATGGTTTTTTCGGCAGAACCGGAGTCCGGGAATAAGATGGAAGCGTATCGTGTCGCACAAGCTGGAAAGTCACGACGTCGGAGGCCTCGAATATGACTTGCTGCTTCGACGGGAATCTCGCTGTGCGCCATCCTGGCAGACAATGCGGACGATAAATTTGCTGACTGATCGTCATCGCGGATGTCGACCTTCACGATAGCCATGTCTTGCCGTTGATCGAATGGAGACGTGTCTGGCCGCGCATCCGCGGGCCCGTAGCGGAAGTAGAAAAGTCTGGATGGAACCAGTCAGAGGCATTTTGTCGAGCGAAGTACTGTGCATTGCCTTGGCCACTTGTGCGTCTGCGTTGCGATTTCTTTGTGTATCGACGTTTCAATCGTCAAAGTCAACTTCTGCAAGAAATCTGCCTAGTAATCAACATACGGCGAGAGGTGCACGGGGGGGTCTACCGTAGGAAAGCTCGGCAGGACTAGTTGTCGAATAGGCAGGGGGATCGAGCTCCAGCGCAGCAAAACACGAATCCATGTTGAGCTCGCTGATTACAGCGAGGTCCATGTGAGTATAGATTTCGACCAACGTCCACATGAGTGGGTCTTGGCGAAAGTGAGTATGTGTCCAGCCAGCACGAAGAGGAAAGCCTTCACCACTGGTTGGCGGAAGGACGAACTCAGCATCTGGAGTTTCCAAGGTTGGGCGCCAACTGGCGATGCTCCTCCGCACTTGGGGGACGTAATATAATCCTTGGAAAAGGAGAGCGGCATACACTAGTGGGCCTTGGCTAGGTCTGATCACAACTGGACTTGTTTGTAAGACAGGTCAGAAGAGACATGACTCCGAGTCGAGAGAAACCGAACAGACCGGTTGTCTTTCCTGGCAAGTTGCTCGACAGTCAAGGGTGTGAACTTGTCCTGGTCGTTGTACGTATCGCGCATGCTCTCTTGAATCGCTCGGCTCAGGTGCTGGTCGTCCTGCGAGAACCCAGAGGGTTGCTCTACCTGTACCCGATAGTCGTAAGTTCACTACCCCTCAGCGGAGCCAGCTAAAGCACACGTTCGACGGGACCATGGCCCAGTTGGGGTCTGGCGCTCGCTCGCTGGGGCGGAGCTGAGACGTGGATGGGCCATAAGCTGACGGGGACAAAGACGCTTCCAGCGCGCGCCTGAGTTCAGAGCTCTCGTCATCACCCGTGAGGTCTATAACCGACTTGTCTCTCTCGGGTTTGGAAGCTATGAGCGCTATGAGAGTTCGCACAGGAGGGAAGACGTCGTTCTGCTTACGAGGGGGGGTGCTCGGGTCAACGACTGAATTCGGGACCTCTATCAAATTTCCGAAATCCGCAGGCCATGAATCCTCGGCCCCAGTGTCCCCTTCCAAGATGGAGGTGGCGGCCTTCTGCACATCGCCGTTGTGTTTTCTGAGGACTCGCCTTGCGATCTCCGGGTCACCACTTCCCATCATGGAGGTGAGAAAGGTAACATTTTCATCTTCGCTGACGTCCATGGTAATACTACGAGGTCGCGAACTTTGGGATTCGAAGGAGAAGAAAAGTCGTATTGGTGATGAGGTCACGGTGGTGGCCGGGCCCGCACAGCCGAAGGAGAGGAAGATTAGATAAGACCAGTCGTTGGAGAGTGAATGAATTCAAAGAGTACAGTAGGGTTGTATTCTACAGGATTGATCTACTATTCTTGCCTATCCAAGAAGCCAACACCGCCGGCCCTAGCCTTCGCCAGGAAACTCTCGTACCATCTCGCGATCAAACCCACTGGAACCATGCTATCCGGAGAAAGAGAAGCTCCGCTACCCGACACGAAGCCGGAGATATAATTGAACAAGTGCTTGACAATCTTCTCAGCAAATACCGTCGCGTCGGACAAGGCGGGTGCGGGCTTGGGCGCGGCAGTGGGTAGAATGCTAACTTGCTCCAAGACCTGTGGGAGGGGCTCGATGGAGATGCCGAGCACCGCGGTCACGCCAATACCAGTCGTAGGCTGCGCTGAATTTGAGAAGGCCGCTTGAGAGGACGATGATTGGGACACGAAGCTCCCACGCAGACGAAAGATCGCGGAGGGCTTTTCGTTTGAAAGCCTGTTCCGGGTCGAGTCGTGGACACATGAGGAAAAGTAAATAGGACAAACATGCCGAGCAATTGGAAGCCCTTCCCCGGCCAGAAAAAATGGACGGTCGCTCCATATCCTTCTGGAAATGGTACTTGCAACGAAGGTTGGTGTCAATAGTGAAACTGAAGAAACGAAATGTGCACACGGACCTGTACCAAGTAGGAAGACACAGACGTGGTTGATAGATTCGGCCGCAGGGAGCTCGAAGGCGGCCTTAGTTTCGTCAATCTGCTGGAGATTTGTCTGTAAGAGCCTGCCCGCTACACAGCAACCAAACATCGCTTCAGACTCGGAGTTGGAAGGGTTCGCAGTTCGCCGTTCAACATGACGGTCACGTTCACACGGGCCGTGCTTACTGTAGAGTTGACTTACTTGCTGAGCAAACCGTATTGGCCTCTTACTGTAGCTCTGTCCACATCTTCCCGAAGTCCGCAATCGAGTCACTGCAACGTAATGTAATCATCGCATGATATAAACGAACGGGTCCGGGATAAACGTGGTCCGGTCACAAACATTATATAAAGTTATAAACGCACGAACATCATACTGTAAACGCTTACCAAAGTGATGTGTTCTCTGAGGTCTCAGGCTTACGTCTTTGATGCTAAACCACATCACCCGTTACTCGTCCCAGTGAAGCGCTATTGGGTCCCCGAATTCGAGTCGACCGATCCCGATGCCATTACCTTGATTCTCGCCCATGCTCTAAGTTTTACTAAAGAGCACTGGGAACCACTCTTAGAAGACTTGTACGGTCAACTAGCAATCACCCCGAGGAACAGCTCGCCAGTACCGAAAATCCGTGACGTATGGGCCATCGAGTGTCCAAATCATGGTGAAGGCGCCGTGTTGAACGAAGAGACCTTGTTGGATGGATATACTTCTGCCTGTAAGTGTCTGCGCAGGGCTTTTGCGAATGACCACACTCAACCTAATTGCGGTAAACTCACCCAGTTTCGTGGGAGGAATATGCAAGAGCTATGCATTTGGTTTTGAATGGTCTAGGTAAAGGCATAAATGTCGACTTCAAGTCTCGCAATCTAGTTGGGGTGGGCCACTCTATGGGGGCGTCGGCAATGTCAAGTTTCCCTGCTGATTCTTTTCGTGATTTACTGTTGACCCTACTTTCCTACCGCCGCAGTGTCCTAACCAGGACGATATACCCGTTTGTCTCATGGTCAACGGTGATCCTCGTTGAGCCAATGATCGTTCATCGCGATAATTTTACTGGAGGGAATAAATTTCTGCTCAAAGGCGCCCTCAAGCGTAGTGACGTGTGGCCTAGTCGAGAGGAAGCTTACAAGCTTTTACGAGAACGCTCCCTCAAATCATGGGATCCTCGTGTTGTTGACATATTCGTCGTATGTATGCATCCCTACACCTGATCCTCTGTGCTCTGATTGGGGCAGAAATACGGTCTACGAGAGCTCCCCACGTTGACACATCCCGACAAGACACAAGGGGTTACTCTTAGCTGTACGAAAGCTCAGGAATTCGTGAGTCACTGCGTCGTGCGCTGTTCGCGTCGATCCCTACATCATATAGGCTACATATAGGTGAAAACATCGGGCGTCTCAAAGCGCAATGGTTCCTGGCGACTTTCTGCAAGGACGTCCCGACGCACGTCGTCTTTGGGGAAATAGCCGATATAAAGTGCGCTTTCACCTGTTTTGGATTGCGAGCTTCGTCGCCGCTGATAGATTGTGCGGCGCCTCCATAAGTCCAGCTAAGAACCGCGAATTTGTGAAGCAAGCTTTCCGGTGACGGCTTCCGGACGACAGTCCCTTTGTCAAGAACGCGGGGCATCTGGTCAGTCCTGCCGATGACAATTGTTTACTGTCTCATTCTTCTGAGCACGTCCCCGATAGGCCGTGTATCATAACCCGGCAGGTGTGGCCGATGCCATTTTGAAATGTGCTACGAGGTTTGCGGGTTGTCCCGTCTAAGTTGTGACAAGTATACTTTGGATAACTGCGACACGAGTGCTGTAGCTAGATAAGGAGTACGGTACGTATAATGGTATCAAAGGAGGCCATGCGTGTGTTATGGAACACGTGCATGGGTTCTAGGCCCAGTGAGGAGGTGAGAAGCGAGACGATTAGCTCAAGTGAAAGGCGGGAGCGTGAAGTGACGAGAGTGGAGACCGAGCCCATGAGAACGTGGTAGTAAGGCGTGAAATTCACGCGAGGGCGGAGACATGGGCTAGCAGAAATGGCGAAAAAGATGGCGTGACCAGTGGAGGACAGTGGAAGCGAAGCGTTGACCTGGCGAAAGTGCAAAGGTGACGAGACGAAAAAGAGAGTCGGTAACAGGAACAGGCTATCATGGGAATACGGTAGGAGAACAACTTAACCTTGACAATAGCAGGCAAGACGATGGGAACCGGTGATGCACGCAGGGGCATTTACACGTTTGACGCATACGGTTCTCTACTATAACACCCAAGATATTAGAATCTATAGAAGACTCGTACAGTATAGTGTGCATTGAAAAGTACAGTAAAGCCCGCCGACTCGCTGCATGAACTTGACCGGTTTGACCGGACCGAGAATGCTCACGTGGCTAGCTCACCCCAGCAATAGCCAAGCCAATACAGTAGCTATCCCATCCATTCGACATGTCTCTCAGAGCAACCACTAGCTGCCGTCAGGGGCGTTAGGGGCGTGCAAGTTACACCTCGGCGAATTAATTCGGGACTATCACTTTCCACGGCGCAAGTTGGCACGTATGCTACTGTAGCCAAGCAACAAAATACCAGTGAGGATCGTCGAAGTAGGTCCCTCGCGATGGACTTCAAAATGAGAAGACGATTATCCCCCCACAAGTCAAAGTCGGGCTCATTAACCGGCTCGGCCGTGCAGGTTCGACGGTGATCGAAGCCGGGAGCTTTGTCAGTCCAAAGTGGGTGCCACAGGTGTGTGCGTATCCATTCGGTACTCCTTCGTGCGCTCATATCGTGCAGATGGCCGGCACAGCCGAGATAGTAACCTCTATGGAGAAACTCCCTGGCGTCACATACCAGGTTCTCGTGCCAAATGAGAAGGGCTTGGAAAGCGTCGTCAACCTTCTCGCTGCCCATCCCGGCAAGCCCCCGATCGACGAGATTGCCGTGTTCACTGCCGCTACGGACGCGTTCTCGCGCGCCAACACGAACGTCACAGTGGCCGAATCGTTGAAGCGCATGGCGCGCGTTGTCCAGGGTGCTCTTGACAAGGGCATTAGGGTACGTGGGTATGTCAGCGTGGTGATTGCGTGCCCGTACAGTGGCAAGGTGGACTACAACAAGGTGCGGGATGTGACGAAGGAGCTACTCGACATGGGATGCTATGAAGTGAGTTTGGGTGATACCACCGGGATGGGCAACCCAACGAGTGTAAACGAGATGCTCAACGTAACACTCGGCGCGAGTCCAGTAGAAAAGCTGGCCGGTCACGTACGCAGCATTCCGCCTCGCGCGATTCATCTTTCTCACCACTGCTCCCTAGTTTCACGATACCTTTGGCATGGGAGTCGCCAACTCTATGACTGCACTCCACGCAGGTATTCGCACCCTCGACAGTTCCATCGGTGGCCTCGGTGGCTGCCCATACTCGCCGGGGGCAACCGGAAATGTGGCCACAGAAGATATCTTGTACGCCTTGCAGGATTCTCCGTACACTGCGCCCGGCGACCTTGAAGCTCTGGTAGATATAGGCTTTTGGATATCAGAACAGTTGGGACGTGACAATTCCAGTCGAGTAGGGAAGGCTATTCGCGCACGTAGAGAGCAAAGAGGACGGAAAAACGATGTTTTGTGACTTTGTCGGACTGCAGGATATGTATGCATGGAAGGCGGGCCGAGGAATAGCCAATCCTGGCATTTTCCGATGATAATTTCTCTCCTCTCACAAAACGCGAGCGCCAACGCGCACCGAGTCGCTCGACTCGAATCGCAACACTGGTAGCAAGTACAAGTAACGCAGCGCTATGCCAGACTCATTTTTCTCCTCCAAAAAAACGCGGAAGCGGAAACGCGCACCTTACAAGGACTCGGGCCCGTCCTCCAGCAAAAAAATATTGCGAACGAGCAATGGTCGCGTGTCGGCGAAGGGGAAAGGGAAGAAACACACGGCCGATGAGGACTTGCACTCTGGTGGAAGTGGATCCGAAGCTTTGGATGACATGGACCTGAGAGCGGATGAGGTTGACCCCAACGAAAGCGGGGAGGAAGACGCGGATGAGACACCAGCCGAGAAAAGGCTCCGCCTGGCGAAGCTGTATCTTGAATCTATCAAAGAGGGCCTAGGCGCGAACTCTTCCCTGTCCTTGCTGCTCCGTGGTTCTCATACTGATTCGTTGGTGTGCTTAGCTGATGGAGAGGTCGACGCTGCCGAAATCGACAAAGAGCTGATCTCTGCTCGCTTGAAGCAAGATGTCCTCGAGCACGCGGGAAAGCTTCACTTATACGTAGCCGACTCTGTAAGTACAGTACTATCGTGGCTTGGGATTGCTTCCACGGCGCCTCATCTTTCGCAGTTCGATTTTGTGCAACCTCCACCCACGCTTCGGACACGGGGACACAGATTTTCTGTCACCTCTGCCGTCGCTTCCAGTGACGCGCGCTTCCTATTCACGTCCGGAAAAGATGGATATATCATCAAGTGGGATTTACATAGCGGCACCAAACTCGCTACCTTCCGCAAACTACGTCCTGGTGGCAAGGGCAAGGAGAAGGCGGCTGCCGATCCACCTGGGCATACCGACGCGGTGCTCGCTCTCGCTCTGAGCGATGACGGGAGATACCTTGCCAGTGCTGGAAAGGATCGCCGGTTGGGTGTATGGGACGTTGAGAAAGGCGAATGGGTGAGAGGCTTTGGCGGCCACCGCGACACCATATCTGTACGTAACTCTTTCCTTCCACTTGCGCAACACTTTTCATGGCGTGGCCTACCTTTCAGGCTGTGGTGTTTCGAAAAGGCACTCAACAACTATACACCGCCTCGTACGATCGTACGATAAAATTATTTGACTTGGCCGTGATGGGTTATGTGGAAACGCTATATGGCCACCAAGATTGCATTCTCAGCCTCGACGCGCTGCGCGCGGAAACGGCAGTGAGCGTCGGGGGGAGAGATAAAACTATCCGCTTTTGGAAGATCGTTGACGAAACACAGCTCGTATTCCGCGGAGGCGGACGGAGCTCTGCAAGAGAGCTGTTAGAAGGCGGAGGCCTAGCAGATTTCGAGGAAGAAGAGCGAGACGGCGGGAAGAGAGGGGGTCGGACGGAGATGAAATACGTCGAGGGCAGCCTGGATTGCGTTGCTATGATTGATGAGTCGACGTTCCTCAGCGGTGGTGATAGCGGGTGAGTCCATATCGGACAAATATCGGACACGGTTCATGCCCTCCACACAGGTCAATATGCTTGTGGACGACCCAGAGAAAAAAACCCGTATTCACGCAAGCCGTTGCGCATGGTTTGAGCGAAACAGTATCCGAAACGGAGGGCGTCATTCGTACGCCACGTTGGATCACAGCTCTGGGAACGCTGCACTATTCAGACCTCTTTGCTTCTGGTGAGCCTGCTTTGGATATGTACCGAAGTGAACGCAAACCTAACCGCGGAGGCGTGTAGGGTCCTGGGACGGACACATTCGGTTGTGGAAGGTCGATCCGAAAATGAAGTCCTTTTCTGCCATAGGAAATTTCCTCGTTCCGGGCGTCATCAACTCGCTACAGTTCGTATCACCGCGGAGTGGGGCGTTGGATGATGCCTCGTGGGCTCAGTCAGAACCTCGGGCTGATGCATCCCGTTTTGTGAGCGAGGCGTCTCGGAAGAAGTCAGGGTCAGTGCTATTGGTGGTGGGGACTGGGCAAGAGATGCGACTGGGTCGATGGGTGACGGTGAAGGGGGATGGAGCACGCAATGGCGCACTTGTGATGGCTTTGCATCCTCGGACGTCAACTTGATCTACTACAAAGTTGTATCGCATCTTATCTATCCACCACGGGCATCGCCTTCACCGTCGACCGAGATGTGCTTGCCCGCTTAGCCCTAACTCTTAACTACGTATTCAAAGTTACGCCCCCCACGATGTTTCTTCGCGGTATAACCGGGCGGCCCTCCGTGCCTCGTGGCTTTACGAAAATATCCCTCTCCCACTTACAACTCAGTCGCAGCCACGGAAAAAGCATGCATACGCTCACTGTCGATGCCCTGAACCCCGCTTTCCTCAACGTCCAGTATGCTGTGCGTGGTGAGCTGGCCATTAGGGCCGAGGAGTACCGCGTACAGCTCAAGACGGCGGGGGACAATCACGGCTTGCCATTCAACAGGGTCATCTCGTCGAACATAGGGAACCCGCAACAGACGGGGCTTGATCAGCCTCCGATTACATTCGTCCGACAAGTGGGTAGTTCATTGACGCTCGATGTGCTGGCCCTCTCACCAATATCTGATCAATGTGTGGCACAGGTAGCGGCGTTGATGGAATGGCCTGCGCTTGCTGAGCTGGCAAAAGATGTCTTCCCTGCAGATGTCATCGCCCGTGCCAAGGAGCTTCAGGCTGAGATTGGCTCCGTTGGGGCCTACTCTCACAGTCAGGGTGTCCCGTTCATCCGGAAAAATGTCGCCAACTTTATCCAAGGTCGGTCCCCTCATCTTTCATGATGATGCCGTGATCTTCCCTCTGCCACCCCCAACTTGACTGACTGACCCACCCAGAGCGCGATGGCTATCCCTCCAATCCGAACCACATTTTCCTGACCGCCGGCGCATCCGCGGGCGTGACGTTGCTCATCTCGATGCTTATCTCCAACCCCCGCTCTGGGATCCTCATCCCGATCCCGCAGTACCCGCTGTACACGGCGACCCTCGCATCAAACTCCGGCGTGGGCATACCGTACCACCTCGACGAGGACGCCGAATGGGCGACGTCCGCGCCGGACATTGAGGCCGCGATCGAGGGCGCCGTCCGGGAGGGCATCACGCCCAAGGCGCTCGTCGTCATCAACCCAGGCAACCCTACCGGTGCGCTGCTCGACGAAGCGACGATGCAGAATGTCGTGCGGCTCTGCGAGCGCCACGGCCTCGTGCTCCTCGCGGACGAGGTCTACCAGACGAACCTGCACTCGCGCAGCACGCACCCCTTCACGTCCTTCAAGAAAGTCGTGCGCGCGCTCGGCTCGTCCCTGCCCCTCGTCTCCTTCCACTCCATCTCCAAGGGCGTCATGGGCGAGTGCGGTCGCCGCGGCGGATACTTCGAGTGCACGAACATCAGCGACGACATCGTCGCGCTCATATACAAGCTCGTCTCCGTCTTGCTCTGCCCCCCGCTCAGCGGCCAGATCGGCGTCGACTGCATGGTCCGCCCCCCGCGCCAGGGAGACGCGAGCTATGCGCTGTGGAAACAGGAGACCGACACGACCCACGCCGCGCTCGCGCAGCGCACCAAGACGATGTCCGCGCGGCTCAACGAGCTTCCCGGCGTGTCCTGCGTCGACTCACCCGGCGCACTCTACCTGTACCCGCGGATACGGTTGCCTGACGCCGCGATCGAGGCGGCGCGCAAAGCGGGTAAGGAACCCGATACGTTCTACGCTCTCGGTTTGCTGGAGGACACCGGCATCTGCGTCATTCCCGGAAGCGGGTTTGGGCAAAAAGAGGGGCAGTATCACTATCGCCTTACGTGCCTTTGTCCCGGTGTGGATGAGTACGTTGGGGCGTTGGAGCGCTTCCACCGCAAATTTGTCGAGCGCTATGGAGGCTTGTGACTTGGGAAGAATATAAATAGAGGGGATTTCATGGATGTACCACTACTCTTCTTCACACTTCTAGGACTGAGACAGCCGTTTATAGAAGACCATGATGCAAGTGCCGTTATTACGCCCCCTTCTGTTACGTTGTTGAACCCTAAATGCATGAATTATGTGTGAAAACTACGTGGTAATCGTACAACTGCCTATAGTGCGTACATGCCTCAGAATTGCAAGCAACACACGTGAACAAGAATGATGATCAAGCAGTAATGATATGATCAAAATAACATAGATATAGAGTCGGCATAAGAATTGTCATAAGTATCCGATGATGACTGCGCGAGGTCGGAAGCAGACGAGTGGAAAGACAAGGCATAAGCCGGACCTACGCCGTCACCCAGAGGCGAAGTGATGTCCGAGGCCATTCGGCGGACACGTGTTAACGAAGGGAGGAGTGATACCGCTCCACCACCATTTGTGTCCTCTATTGAGTTTGGATAGAGACTGGAGAGGTCACTTGCGACGGATGACGTCGATGACGCTCTACTCCTCGGAGGAGGGACGGTCAACATGGGAATACTAGAGGGAATACAACAGGTGCGGTCTTCAGGATAGGAGTTTGAGAGTAGATCGGATTGATCCCCTCCAGGTTCGTGATCATCGCAACGGCGTTGACAGCGTACGCAATAGTTACCGATCCGCATCCGCTGGTCGCCAACGCAAATGCACTGAGATGTCGGTTCGTGGAAGACGTCGGGTAGACTTTCGAGGGTGATGGGCATAGGTTCGACTATACGGGGGAGGTCGAACATAGGATAATGGACCGTGTCCCCTTTGGAAACGTCTTCGAAAGGAGATGAAGGGGGAATCATCGGGATGCTTTCGATCCACTCTTCTAGTGGTTCAAATTGATGCGATATCCGCCCGTCTTGGGGAGTGGTCGGAGGTGTCGGAGCGGGATGAGGGGCAGCGTCGGAAGTACGCAAGCAGCCGTTACAGGAACCAGGATTGGGACAGTCTTCACGACTTGACCAGGCAATCGGACCTCTGTGTTGTAAGCAAGTCTGACAGGCACACGTTTCCCCACAGGTACAGAAGCCCCGGTATCCGGCTGGGTACTCCGGGGAATCCAACCCATCTCGTAACTCCGGAAAAGAAGGCGGATAAGTCTTCTGGGGAATTGAATGCCCCGAACTGTCACTGGACCACGCCATCAAATCGGACGACCGATGTGTTGCCAGACAATTCTCGGCAAAACCGTCAGTGTGGCTGTCTTCGGAAGAATAATGGTGTTCCTCGTAAGCACGACCATAAGGGCTGAAAAACGCGGATCCGTGGGAGAAGCGGTGGTTGTGAGGATGAGCGAGGTCACTACAAGATTGTTGCAGCGGCGGACGGGGGAGAACAGGACGCAACGCGTGTATGCTGACGGGAAGGGAAGCGCTCGTGGCGCTCGTCGGAGAGACAGGTGGAAAGGCCCCGAGGTCCCTCGTTTTAGGGCGACCAGGTTTCTTGGCCGTAGGGCAGTGACAATCTACGCCATCCTTACACCGGCAAACACGGGCTGACGAGAAATGGATCAATCTTGAGGAATGCAGATAAGGAAGAACCACCGAGTGGCACCAACCTGCAAGCTCCATAGAGGAAGGGGGTTCGAGCGCATATGGGACGACCGACGTTCCGATGACCTGAGGTAATCCATCGGGGAACGCGGCGCTCGCTAAAACCCTCGCCAAATTGCCTGGGTGAGAGGCAAAATCCCTTACGGGTTACAATTCCTGTGATATCGATGTCTAATAGACAGGCTCACCTTTCTTACGGGCAGGGGCGGACTCTTTATCTGGTGTGTGATCTTTGGTTTCGCACATGCACTTGACGTGGACTTGCTTTGTCTTGCGGAGTTCGCGACAGTGCTCGCATTGGGTGATAGGACGGCCCTTCTTCTTAATCTCAAAGAGGGGGCGGTCGGTGTGTTTGCAGGCAGAGGAGCGATGACCTTTGATACATGCTTCGCTAAGAGTGGATATGAGTGAAAGGGGCGGGGAAGGTTGGGGGGTGAAACGTAGACATACCAGGCGTATTTTTTATCGCTGATAAGAACCTAGAAAAAGGGAGAGAGTAAGGACAAGCGAAGTCGGGTGGGGGGACAAAACATACCATTGTGTGTAAAATCGAAGAGATTTAGAGTGAAAGCAGAGGGAGAGATCGCCTGGGACAAAAGTCAGGACGACTTTGTCCACTAACGCTCAGAGAGCGGGTGTTATTGGGACTGAAAGACGGACTGATGACGGCTGTTGTCGTGACGGATAATACACATCAGCAAGGCAAACTAAGGCAATCGGTTGACTGGGAGCGCACGTTGGTCTAAATACTCAAGGCGACCAAACAGGACACAATAGCATTAGTCCCTCATGCCGAATAAGGAAATTCGTTCACAGGACAGGACATGTGTCCCGTTTTCTAGTTGTGTTTTCTAGAGCGTTTTCGGGGCTGTAGCTATGCAAGACGGTCGTGTCCCCCGGTAGGTTTCCCCTCCAACTCCTATCAGGTGAATCGATCGTCCCTTAATCTACTCCACAGCGTCAAAAATAGGGCCCCAGCTGCCATCCAGGTCTGTTTCTCTTTCCCTCACCTCCGTGTATGCTCTCCTCATCTTCTTAGATCACTGCAGAACAACTCCTCAGAGAGGTATCCCATTCATCTATTCCATCTCCCCCTCTCTAACACCCCCGCTTTTCAAGGCTCAAGAAAGACAAGAGTCACAATTTCGTGCCCCCAGACAACGCGTAGAAGACTTCGAGGAGCTACATGAATACCGCGGTCGTAAACGCAAGGAATTTGAAGAGCGCATCCGTCGCACACGAGGCAGCATGTATGTTCTCGTTCATTCCATCCTCGGCTTGGCAGACACTCACATTGTCCTAGAAAGGAATGGCTGCAGTATGCCAGCTGGGAGGCTTCACAGAACGAGTTTGCACGTGCTCGCTCAGTATTTGAACGCGCACTCGACGTCGACCCCCGGAGCGTGCCCCTCTGGCTCACTTATACCGAAACCGAGCTCAAATCTCGCAATGTTCAACACGCGCGCAACCTCTTTGATCGTGCCGTTACCCTACTTCCCCGAGTGGACCAGCTCTGGTACAAGTACGTTTATCTAGAGGAACTACTCCAAAATATCGCAGGCGCCCGCCAAGTCTTTGAGCGATGGATGGCATGGGAGCCTGATGACAAGGCGTGGCAAGCCTACATCAAACTCGAGATCCGTTATAACGAACTTGACCGTGCCAGTGCTATTTACGAGCGCTGGGTCGCCGTTCGACCCGAGCCACGTGTTTGGGTCAAATGGGGCAAGTTCGAGGAGGAACGCGGCAAGGTCGACAAGGCGCGTGACGTGTTCCAGAGCGCGCTCGAGTTCTTTGGAGATGAAGAAGAACAAGTAGAGAAGGCCCAAGCAGTCTTTGGCGCCTTTGCCAGAACGGAGACCCGTCTAAAAGAGTACGAGCGTGCGAGGGTGATCTACAAGGTAATTGTCTTACCCAGTGCCTTTCGTTTTCTTTTCTGAGCCGCGTGTTACAGTTCGCCTTGGAGCGCCTCCCACGCTCAAAATCAGCCCACTTGTATGCCGCATACACAAAATTTGAAAAACAGCACGGCACGCGTACGACTCTAGAATCCACGGTGCTCGGCAAGCGGCGTATTCAGTATGAAGAGGAGCTTTCGCATGACGGCAGAAATTACGACGTTTGGTTCGATTTTGCTCGTCTCGAGGAGGGGGCCTATCTTCAATTACTAGAAGAAGGAGCAACCACGGAGGAGGAAGAGCAAGCTGTCACCCGCGTACGTGAGGTGTACGAACGGGCCGTCGCGCAGGTGCCACCTGGCAGTGAGAAGCGACATTGGCGCCGGTACATTTTCTTATGGCTTGACTATGCACTATTCGAAGAGATTCGAGACCAAGGTACTGACTCTACCCCTGCAACGTGTCTGTAACCTAAGCCACGTTTAGGACTTCACTCGGACGAGAGAAATTTACCAGACAGCCACACAACTCGTGCCACATAAGCAGTTTACATTTGCCAAGCTATGGCTTAACGTTTGCGCGGTTTGAGGTCCGTCGTCTCAACCTGCCCGCTGCACGGAAAATTCTGGGTACGGCCATCGGGATGTGCCCCAAGGAAGCCTTATTCAAGGGTTACATCCAGCTGGAATTCGATGTATGAAACCCATTTCTCCAATCTTATCCGATGGTGCTGACGGATCTCCCTTCCCAGCTCCGAGAATTTGACCGCGTCCGAACACTCTATGAGAAGTATATCGAGGTATGACCCCCCCTTCTTACCTTCCTTTTTTCCCATTAACGCTCCTCCGCAGTTCGACCCCACAAACTCCGCGGCTTGGATCAAGTATGCCGAATTGGAAACACAACTCGCGGACTACAGCCGAGCGCGGGGAATATTTGAGCTCGGCGTCTCGCAATCACCGCTTTCTATGCCCGAACTCCTCTGGAAGGCATACATCGATTTTGAGGTCGAGGAAGGCGAGCGGTCACGTGCACGAGCGCTATACGAGCGGTTGACTTCGACAAGTGGACACTGGAAGGTATGGGTCGCGTATGCGATGTTTGAGGCGCAGCCGATCCAGCCGCCCCGGGATGAGCGTGAGGAAGACGAGGAGGACGAATGAGGATGAAGAGAAAGAGCCAAAGTTGGTCGAAGGCGACCTGGAGCTGGCGCGACAGGTGTTCCAGAGAGGATACAAGGACCTCAAGACCAAAGGCTTGAAGAACGAGGTGAGCAGGGCTGTTTCCCCTCAGGAAAAGGTCTCTGATATCTTGGCATCACAGCGCGTCGCTTTGTTGCAAGTATGGAAGTCCTTTGAAGAGCAACGCGGCACAGCAGATGATGTTGCCAAGGTAGAAGGCATGATGCCTGTGCAGGGCAAGCGGCGATACGTCGACGAGGAGACCGGGCAGCTCGTCGAGGGTATGTTCCCCCTACGTTCTCTTTTATGAGGAATTAATTATTATTCTTGCGCAGACTACGACTACATTTTTGCAGACGACGAACGCGAGGCAAATCCGACCTCGTACAAATTCTTACAAATGGCGCATGCATGGGCTGCTGCCAAAAAGGCTGGTGGTGGCGGGAGCGGTCCGGGAGCAGATGGTGCACAATCTCGGTTTACCGCAGCCCTTGCCAATGACTGATGATCCAGACTGGCCGGGTCGAGTCGGACTGGTGATGGTGATGCGGGTGAGCAGATGGACTGAAGACGAGGCGAGCGTGGCAAGCTCCCAAGGTGACTCGTGAATATGCGTGAATAGGTATGTACAGACTGCCATATCAGTACCGTATAATGCTTGTACCGCAGCACTTGTGCGACATGTGCCATACACCAACTGTGAGATTCAGGAACACGAGATGTGTCATTGTAAGCACTTGTCAATGTCGATTACAGCCAGTTGGGGTAATGTGAAGGTTTGCATGTCAGAAGAGAAGAGTGAATATGGCTTGGACTGTTGTAATTGCACCCGCCCTGATACCATCAATGTGCCAGTTGGCGGTGTACTGTAAGGTGCACGTCACGTCATGATCAGTGCTGATCGGACCAACAATATGTACTTGTCACCACTGGACGGGAAGACGAGTCAGAAATGGGGCGGGACAAGGGAGAAAGAGAGCGATTGCCGCGGGGCGTGGAGATGTGCTGTCAGTATCTGAGTTGTCAATGTAACTTACTTGTATCGCTGAGCCGGGGCCAAACGCCAAAGCTGCCACGTTCGGAGCTACGTTAGTCCGCGGTGCGGGGACGTGATTTAGTACGCGATCGTGCTCTCCCGCGACGAATCTGCCACAAAGCCGCGAGCCGCGCATCGTAGCGCCTCTTCTCTTATCCCGCCGGGGGTTGTGTGCGCGCGCTCCAGGCATGGCACTTGTTTAGGCCGGGCAGATTGATTGTTGGGAGTGACAATGATTTCCGGGACCGGGCGTGTGAGTCTTGCGAGGGGAATGCATATAGCGAGACGTCCCCTGAATTATCGGTTTCTCCCTCGCGGGTGACTGTTTTGCCCCTGCTCCGTCAAGGCATTCGCCTGTTTGACAGCGGAGCGAGCACGCGGGACAACTACACAACCTATTGTCGGACTCGGACCTGTCACAGTTTGGGCCGATGCGACTTCTGCCGTATAATAGTGCTCCACGTACCGAACGCGGGTCAAGAGGTGGGGAGTGGTCACGCGATTGTTTTTTTAACTTGCAAGTAACCCAAACAAAACAAGAGCAGAACCCTAGAAGGTGGAACACATATTCCACAAAGCCACTTGTCTCTGCGAGCTGTCCAAGAGGCTCAAATGGAAAGGAGCAAGCCGACACGGGCTGGGTTCGATTGGGCGTCGGAGAGGGAGAAAAAAGGAAAGATCCCATGGAAACAAGATCCAGACGTTAATAGAGCTGGAGTGGGTTGCTTAAAGGCGGTATTGCTTCTTTGGATTCTTCTGATCCTCATGAAAGACCAAGACTAATATAGCAAGTCCTGGTGCAAAGCTGGACTCATAACGAATCACATGATAGTCGCGAGTAATGTTGGAAAAATCTATGGAGAACGCTGGCATGCATTCTCTTCGGTTTCATGTCCAACCACTGCTCTCCTCGTTTTCCCCGAGATTGGGATCCCTGTCCGTACACCGTGCATCGGAGGATACCACGATCAGCGTCTCCACGCCGGGTCTGATTACCTCGACATCCCGAGGTGTTGTCCCTCACCTTTCTAGCGACCATACCAGAGTTTCAGACGCGATCCAATGGGTGCACGTTCCTTTTGAATCCTTGTGAGTGCGCACCACCAACAGCCACGCTAGACGCGACCAGTGATTGCCGATCGGCAGCTTGGAGCTTTCTCCACCAGTTCCAACACTCCATCCCGGCCCGTATCCGTTACACGCATGCCTCGGTTTTCGCCCAAATCGACACGTACTCACCCTCTCGTTGAGAGATCCGGCGGACGATAGGGACATGCCTCCGAATGGCAATTCCTTTGTCTCCGCCCTCTGTCTCCGCGGCGTACGCAAGGTCCGCATCCCCGTTAATTCTCCCTTTGTTTCCCCACACGACTCATCTCCTCCTTCCTATAGGCAACGCCCGATGAATGGAGGGAGCACGTTTTGTCGGTACAACCCGACCTTGTCGTGGCACTCTCTGACATCCCTTTCACGCCCGGGTCGCACTCACAAAAGCGGATATCCAAAAGCCTCGAGCGCTCCGCATCGTGGCTGGCAAACATCCTCCGACCTCTCCCTGTTCAGCACGTTTCCGCCGCCGCCGGCCCCCACCTTCTAAATGTCCTTGTTCATATGGCTGGCGGTACTTCCCCTGCCGCGAGGCAGGCCTTCTCTCAATCATTGCTAGAACCGCTCTTCGACAAGGAGGCAGAAGCCATCAAACCTCTGAACAACTTAGATGAAGGCGTGGTGGGCTACACCTTCGATCTCGCACCTTTACACAAATCGCTTTCTTCTTCGGACCCTCCCCCCCGCGGCAGCACAACAATAAAGAATCCGTTCATGGAGGCAGCCGACCTCTTCTCCACTCGGCCCACCCCCTTTGCGACGGCGCAGATTATCTCGTTGATTCGCACGTCCCTCGGGCCGCTTCCCGCGACCAAGCCACGCATCGTGCACTCTGCGGGTTCTCCGCATGAGATCCTAGTGCTAATTCGGGACGTGGGAGTCGACCTCTTTGACGCTCATTGGGCGCAACGCGCCGCTGACGTTGGCGTGGCGCTAGACTTTGCTTTTCCAGTACCACCCGTGACCGCGGCCAGCGACGCGGTACCGCCGCCTCCTCGCGAGATTGGGCATAACCTATACGACAAGCGCTATTCTCACGACTTTTTCCCCGTTTGCCGATGCCCTGCGCAGCTGTGCCGCTGCGGAACAAGGTGACACGCGGCCGTCGTGTCCCTGTATGGCCTGCTCCCCTTGGCGACCAAGTGAGCCCCTAATACATAGCAGCGTGGACGAGGCACTTCCCGTGCACACACCCATGCCGTACACGCGCGCATATGTGCACCACCTTCTCCACACACACGAGATGTCAGCGCATACACTGCTCGCACTGCACAACCTCGCAGTACTCGACACGTTTTTTGCGGGCGTGCGACGGGTCCTCTCTGAACGGCCTGAGCAGTTTTCGGATGAGATCACGCGGTTCGAGCAAGCTTACGATGAGAAGCTTGGGGTGCTTACAGAATCTAGAAAGGATTGGAACGAGGTTACACTTGCGCGCGGGAGAGGTAGGCTGTTGAGGGAGAAGGAAAAGCAGAAACAGTATGCACTAGAGACAGCAGTGGAACTAGAATAAGCGTATACAGTTGGAAAAGAGCAATTCTAATAGGTCTTTCAGCTTTTCCCCTATGGTACCAACGAAAGCAATAAAGACGAAGATTCCGACGAGTTGTGCTGCCCTTCCAAGCCCAGAGACGCGGTTGACGCGATCCAACTCTGTCTCCTTCCAGCCGGTACGTGGGGGGTGGTAACGGAATCCGCTGGCCGCTGTTCGGTAGATGTGGGGGTCACCAGACGGCTTGAGGACCGCTGTGCGGAAGAAGGATGTGCATAGCCGGGAGGAGGTCGATGTCTGCGCTCCCAGGCATAGTTCGCGCTCCGACGACGGACCTCGTTCGTGGTCGCGTGATATGAGTAATAGCCAGGCTGACTGGCATCTGACACAAGCGCCGTTTGTAGAGGCGAGCGAACGGTCGTACGACCGTCTGTTTGCTCGTGCGTGAGTAGTAGTGGAAGGAAGGAGACAGACTTGTGGAACTACCGTTGTCGGTCATCTCCAAGGACCGCATAGGCCTCGCTAAACACGACGAACTTCTCTCTCGCTTCTGGGTCTTTGTTCACGTCCGGGTGGTACCGCTTGCTCAGCTGAAAAGGGGGGTTAGCTAGCTAAATCATGGTATCATGCGTACGGAGGGAGGACATACCTTGTAGAAGGCGGACTAAATAGGGTGCGTACGTGAGACACAGGACTACTTTCGAGTGAGGATGGTGGGAGGCTGACCTTGATCTGACCTTTGCTCGCGTTTCTCGAGATGGACAGGGTGTCATAATGAGTTGGTGTTGCTGGCCGCGCGGGGGTTACGGAGAAGGGCCGTCGAGGGACATTGTGGTACTAGGGACCAGGAAGCGGTGACTGAAGGGTTTCTGAAAACAGGATGCAACGACGTGAGTCGACGGTGCTGCATCTCATTTCCGTCAAGTCGACGTGGTGCGTTATCTCCCAGTTCCAGAATAGACGGTCACGTGAATTATTGGCTGACCGCAACATCTCAAAGGCTTCAAGTTCTCGCCCAACCAGTACAATAAAGACGCCTTTGAACGCTGCTTTACCCCATTATTAATATTGTTATTCTTTCTTCTTCCTTTCTCCTATCTTCATTCTTCTGTTCATATTGTTTCTTGTCAAGGTTCCAACCAGCTGCCTTTCTTCTATCATATCCATATCCTCTCTTCCATTTCTACGCGCTGATGGCCGATTTTTACGTACTCAATTACTTTATTGAAGGCAAGGAGGTCCTTGGCCGTGTTACCATTTCCAAGAGCGCTAGAGGTTTCGACCTGAGAAATAATATTCACGGGGCGGGAAGCCCCAGCTTTTGGAATGGTGCCATAGTCATGGAACTAGTCCTATTGAAGGTTTGTCGCGGAATTCTTGGTCGACATACCCCAAACCACATTTGGATGCCATTCAGGACTTGCGGGCAGATCATAATGTCCAGATGAATGTGACTCGACACGTCGATGAAATATGGCCAGATCAGCCAAACGAACGTCACCTCCATATATGTGTGAGGTTGCCCGGTGGTCAGTTGCATCACGTCCAACGCCTGCACCGTACTCAAAAGATCTAACCCCGATTTCTTTCTATCGTGTTTCCCTAGTCGTTCCCCAGAAACGCTACGTTCCTCAACAAGGAGACGTCCATTCCCAATTCAAGCATGCTAGAATTGCTACCGAACCCCCGTCGTCCCTCGCAAAATCACAGGCATACAGTAAACCTTCAGCGGGATTCCCGTCAGAGGATTTGGGACGACCGCCCAGAACCAGACCATCAAATACCACCAATCCCTCTCCTATACTCGGCTTTTGGTCACTTTTTAGACGTCATGGACGGTGTCATGACGTTCCTGGGCTTGCTGATATTAAGGTAGCCGAGCTGCAGATGGCGGTGGACGCTCTGGCAACAGAGATGACTCGATTCTTCGAAAATGAATCACCACGGAGGGAGAAAGGTCTGGAACACCTTAACGACATCTTTTCTGCACGTTGGGGCACTCAAACGTGGCCTTGACGACTATCTCACCTTTGAGATTTGTGGTCTCTTTGATGAACGTGTTCACGATCGTTTTTTATACAAAGCGAAGAGACCAGGTATCGAAGAACTCATCCTCATAAAGTTTGTACGACGGTATTCGATCGACTTGCACCACTTCTGCGCCAAAGTAGGTCATGCACCATCAATCCTCGGTTATGAACGACTCCCTGGTGGGTGGCTTGCTATGGCAATGGAGTATGTCGAATCCGGCACCTCAATTACGAATTCGGATCTGCTCGCTTCTCACTGTGGCCGTTGGATGGAGGAGCTTGGACGGCTAATGAACGACTTCCATGCAGTGGACCTTGTCCACGGTGACTTAAGGGACGAAAACATCATCTGCAAAGGAGAAACAGTGATGCTAGTCGACTTCGACTGGGTGGTAAAGTTGGAGAAGCGTCGTATCCCACGTTAAACCTGAATCCTGAGTTACTGAAGGATAGGGCGTCTGAGAACTTGAGAATTACAAAAGACGACGACATGCGGGTGTTGAGGAGGACTCTGGAAAAACTTGAGCGGCGTAGTTCAACTGGTATATGAATGTATGAACGGTCGTCATACTCTGCCCTCAATGTCTCATGCATCATGATCAAACCACTGCCAGCCGTGCTCAGCGGTATCCAACCCATGTTTCGTGCAATCCAAGATAGACCTAATGCGCAACGTAGCCTCGGATTCCCGCCATTTGCATGAGTCAAGTATGCCCGTATACATATTCCCCTCAACTTGTGCGTGTGGTTTTTTCCCCTCCACTTGGGAGCGGTCACCCCACCACGCCGGCACGCTTTCCGCAGGTCATTGGGCCGCCAGTGTTGGCAGAACGTTGGGCTACGTTCGCCTTCACCGGTTTCACCTTCCAGTGCTTCCAGCCAGTCTTGGTTTCGCACCCCCGACCTCGCACATTACATCACCTTCCCTCACCTCGACAAATTTCACAGCCTAGATCCTAGTGCTAATTCGGGACGTGGGAGTCGATCCCTTCGACGGACATTGGGCGCAACGCACTGCTGACGTTGGCGCCAATACCACCCGTGACCGCGGCCAGCGACGCGGTGCCGCCGCCTCCTCGCGAGATTGGGCATAACCTATACGACAGGCGCTGCTCTCACGACTTTTCTCCATTTGCTGATGCCCTGCGCAGCTGTGCCGCTGAGGAACAAGGTGACACGTGGCCGTCGTGTCCCTGTATGGCCTGCTCCCCTTCGCGACCAAGTGAGCCCCTAATACATAGTAGCGGACGAGGCACCTCCTGTGCACACGCCAAGGCCTTACACGTGCGCATATGTGCATCACCTTTTCCACACACACGAGATGTCAGCGCATACACTTCTCGCGCTGCACAACCCTTGCGGCGTATTTTGCAGGCGTGCGACGCGTCCTCTCTGAGCGGCCTGAGCAATTTTCTGAAGAGATCACGCGGTTCGAGCAAGCCTACGATGGGAAGCTTGGGGTGCTTGCAGAATCTAGGAAGGATTGGAACGGGGTTACACTCGTGCGCGAGAGAGGTAGGCTGTTGCGGGAGAGGGAAAAGCAGAAACAGGATGCACAAAAGACAGCAGTGGAACTAGAATTTGGAAAAACAAATCCTAATGGTCTTTCAGCTTTTCCCCAAGGTAACAACAGAAGCGGCGAAGACGAAGATTCCCGACGAGTTGTGCTGCCCTTCCAAGCCCAGAGATGCGGTCGACACGATCCAACTCTGTCTCCTTCTAGCCGGTGCATGGGGGATGGTAATGGGACCCACTGGCAGTTGTCCGGTGAACGTGGGTCGCCCGACGGCCGAGACCGCTGTGTGGAAGAAGGATGTATACAGCCGGGGGGAGGTCGATGTCTGCGCTCCCAGGCATAGTTCGCGCTCCGGCGAGGGGCCTCGTTCGTGGTCGCGTGATAGCCAGGCTGATTGGCATCCGGCGCAATGCCGCCGCCGCCGCTTGTAGAGGCGAGCGAACGGTCATACGACCATCTGGTTGCTCACACGTGAGCAGTGGAAAGGAGATAGACTTGCAGAAATACCGTTGTCAGTCGTCTCCAAGGACCGCATAGGCCTCGCTGAACACGACGAACTTCTCTCTCGCTTGTGGGTCCTTGTTCACGTCCGGGTGGAACTGCTTGCTCAACTGAAAGGAGGACTGGCCAAATTATCGTATCGTCTGTGCCCTAGAGCAATAAGGGAGGACATACCTTGTAAAAGGAGGACTAAATAGGGCGCGCACAGACTGCTTTAGTGTGAGGTGGTGAGATCTGGTGAGAGGCTGACCCCTGATCTGACCCTTGCTCGCGTTTCTCGAGGTGGACAGGGTAGTCATAATGAGTTGATGTTACTGGCCGCGCGGGGGTTACAGAGAAGGGCCGTCGAGGACATTGTAGAGACCAGAAAGCGGTGACAGCCGAAGGGTTTCTGAGAACACCATATACGGTCACGTGATTTATTTGGCTGACCGTCCTTGGCGCTGCTTAACGCTGCTTTTCTTCTATTTCTACTTCAATGGATAACTACAAGCTCTTCTACTTCGCTGAAGGCAAGGAAACAACCAGTGGCGTTGTCATCTCCAAGAGTACTACGGTTCTCGAACTAAGAATAATAATTTACGAAGATTGCAGCCCCAGCTTTTGGGATGGTGCTCGAGCTGGGGAATTAACCCTTCTAAAGGTTTGTCACCTCGGAATTCTTGGCTGCTGTTCTGACTAGCACATCTTCTAGGTCGACATAGACCCCAGACCATATCTGGGTGCCATTCAGGACTTGCGGGCAGGTCATAATGTCCAGATGGATGTGACTGGACGCGTCGACGAAATATGGCCAGATCAGCCAAATGAACGTCACCTCCACATTTGTGTGAGGATTCCCAGTGGTGAGTTGCTCACGTCCCACATCCCGCACCATACTCAAATATTCCGAATTTCTTTCTATCGTGTTTCCCTAGTCATTCCCTACGTTCCTCAACAAGGAGACGTCCATTCCCAATTCAAGCGTGCTAGAATTGCTACCGAACCCCCGTCGTCCCTCGCAAAGTCACAGGCATACGTAAACCTTCAGCGGGATTCTCGTCAGAGGATTTTGGACGACCGCCCAGAACCAGACCATCAAATACCACCAATCCCTCTCCTATACTCGGCTTTTGGTCACTTTTTAGACGTCAGTGGACGGACGTAATGACGTTCCTGGGCTTGCTGATATTAAGGTAGCCGAAGCTGCAGATCGCGGTGGACGCTCTGGCAACAGAGATGACTCGATTCTTCGAAACGGAATCACCACGGAGGGAGAAAGGTCTGGAACACCTTAACGACATCTTTTCTGCACGTTGGGGCACTCAAATCCCTCAGATCTCAGCGAGTGCCATTGGTCCTGTTATGTCACACGGCCACAACGTCGCTGATAATGGCATGAGCTCGATTGTCGTTGAGTTCAAAAACTCGTCCTACAGAGATCTCCGCAGTTCCCCAAGTACAAGTCGCGGGTTTCGTTGCGCATCTGAATGCAGCAGTTGAAGAAGGAAGTGTATCTACAATGGAGGGTGCCTTGCTTGGGCCTGACAATTGTTGGTGAGCTGTAATACTTTTATATTTCAAGGCTATTTGACGATCGGATATGTCTAGGTTGTGACATCACGTTCTATGCTGTCCTGGCGGTCGACCATCAGATTAGGCTGGTTAGCCTGACTCCAACACTGTCTTGCGTTCCGATCGGCTTCCGATGGTCGCGACCGCAAAGTCCGTATATTTGGCCTTTGCAGCAGCGTCTGTACTGCAAGCTCAAATCCTCGAGGATGCCCAGAAACTCGATGATGCCCGGAAACGCCTTGAAGGATTCCCACTGCTGCAGAAATGCCTGTGGGGGACCGTCGTTACCCAGGCGATATCCCAATTATCGGTATGCCAAGTACGCAACGTCACATGGCCTTGACGACTATCTCACCTTCGAGATTTGTGGTCTCCTTGATGACTGTGTTCTCGATCGTCTTTTATACAAAGCGAAGAGACCAGGTATCGATGAACTCATCCTCATAAAGTTTGTACAACGGTACTCGATCGACTTGCACCACTTTTGTGCCAAGGCGGGTCATGCACCGTCGATCCTTGGTTACTGAACGACTCCCTGGTGGGTGGTTTGCCGTGGCGATGGAATATGTCAAGCCTGACACCTCAATCACGGAATCGACCCACGGAGTCCGTTGGAAGCAGGAACTTGTAAATCTCATGGAGAGCTTCCACGCAAAGAACCTCGTCCACGGTGACCTGCGGGATGTGAACATCATCTGCCGAGGAGATTCTGTGATGTTGGTTGACTTTGATTGGGGTGGTAAAGTAGGAGAGGTGTCTTATCCTACATTAGCACTGAACGCGGAGTTACTGGATGGCAGGGTGACTGATGACTTGATGATTTCAATATCCGATGATGCGCGTGTTTTGAGGAAGACTCTAGATAAACTGTAGCTAAGTAATAAATGTGAACTAGTGTATGATCTTCGTCGCACTCAGACCTCCTGGTTCAACTCGCTCTGCAACCGTTATCTAGTTGTGTTACGCGACGTAGCCTCGCCATCCCGCGATTTCGATGGATGGGCGTGATAGCAATCCGCGTGTAAAGATAGTAACATCGAAATACGATGAATGGGCAGTAATTGGATCTGGGCCGCCATGCGTACGCTTTGGACAATCTCTTCATAACTACGGAATGTTGATAAATCCAGGAAAACCGGGGGTGCGGCCCACTGACACTCTCATCGCCTTAGCCAAGTTGACGACGACGCCTGGGCCTCTGTTCCTTGTTAACTCGCTTGCGCTGTCTCTATCACCTCACGGGCCAGCTGCCGTAGCTGTGACAGGTGTGTATTTGACAGCGATGAAGTGGCTAACCTTGGATCGGCCTCGAGTCGCGCGCCGCGCGAATTGAAGTGTTGGTCACAGGGCTTTCACATGAACAGAAAACTCACCAGTTCGACCCTATACCAAACGCGCTCGGTGATACCTGTTGGCGGCGGAGATTCTTCATCGTCACCAACCATGTCGATGGCCACGAGGAAAAATCGGATGGCCAGGGGGATGTCCTCGGCAGTGTATGCGATTTCTGCAGCCTGGAGAACATAGAACAGATTTTGTGGAGGACGTGAAACAGAGCCTTCATGGCAGAAGTGTATCTATATTGTCGTTAACATACAGTGACTCGGTCCAGCGTTGATGAAGATGCGTACTGGTAAGAGCGAAATGTACAGATTGGCGAGCTCTAACCAAGCCTCTACGTCGGTATAGATCGTGTCGACAAGCTCGTCCACTGCGGTTTCGGTCCTTCCGAGCCTCCTCAGGACAGATATTTGTCGTTTCTACACAGCCTTCGCGGTACAATTCAGCGATCAAGTAGCGTTCACAAGGTCGAAACCAAACACCAGACTAGATGAGTCCACCTCTTGACAGAAGGCAAGGGGAGCATCTGGAGTCTGGACCCTCCGTTGCATCCTTCGAAATTCACTCGACGCACTGTACTCGTGGCGCCTTTGAGAGAGCCACTGCGTTGCTCTCCGTATTAGCCTCGGTATGGCACCGGGATGGAAGGGGGACCAGCGCGTGGTACAGGGGAACAAACAGAGTGTAGTACCAGCTCATGTGCATAGTAATAGGTGGTGGCGAGGCCGCTGAGAAAATATCTAAGCTGGACAGACTACATAAAAACTGGGACGGAAGCACGAAGTACTTCGCGTTGCAGGGCCCTCCCGGAGCGAGTTGGTGAAGGTCATAAAACATGGGCTTCATCTCGATCCCTGGACGGCAGGGCAGAAAAAAAAAAGCGTTCCGGTTCTTTGAACCAGTTAGACTTGGGTGGACGGATGGCAGCACGGAGCAGTACTGTGGCCTCACCCGTTCACTCAAAATCTGTACCACCGCTCCGGCAGAAATCGGCCAACTCTGGGAATTCGGCGGATATGTGTTTCACAACACAACACTTGTGGCGGATTTGGGTCTGCCGGAGGCGAACGCGGGGACGACGATCACGTGGTTATTCGGCTGACCAATTGTGGTCAGCGTCAGGCAGAAAAAGCGCTGCCCAGACTCATCATCCTTCACTTCGCCCGTTACCCCCATGGTCAGTTCACTCACCCTTAATGATTTCCCCGCTGATTCATATCGCAGTCCACCAACTGTAGGAGACGTCTTATCCGTGATTTCAAGCGGCTGTCGAGCGACCCACCTGGTGGTATCTCTGGCAGCCCATTGTCCCGATAATATCATGCTATGGAATGCGGTCATCTTCGGACCTGGTGCGTCCTTCACACGTATCAGCACCTCCCTGTCTTCTTACGCCTGCTTCCCGTGCAGCGGACACACCGTTCGAGGATGGTACTTTTAAACTTCTATTAACTTTTGACGAGTCCTACCCCAACAAGCCGCCAACCGTAAAGTTTCCTCTCGCGGATGTTCCACCCAAACGTGTACGCCAATGGAGAACTCTGTTTGGATATCCTCCAAAATCGGTGGTCACCCACGTACGACGTCGCGGCCATTCTCACCTCCATCCAAAGCCTCCTCCATGACCCGAATCCTAACAGCCCCGCTAACGCAGAGGCAGCACAGCTCTATCGCGAGAACATGAAGGAGTACGTTCGCCGGGTCCGGGCTACCGTGGAGGATAGCTGGCTGGAGGACGACGAGAAGGCTGCCGTCGGAGAGGGTGGGGCCCAGTGAGGACGTACTTCCCTGGGTCCCTCCCCCGATCTGGAGAGATCAATTTCGTGGAAAGTTGGATGAAGCTTTCGAATAGATGTGGACTGTGGTGGGGCGCAGAAACTGTCTTGTTTTCTTTTGATCATCATGTGTTGTCGTTTCGTTATCATCTATTGTTTTATTTTTATTGGTGACCTCAAGTCACTTATCACGTGATGAGAACACGTCCATATTCTTCACGCGCCGCGTCGCCGAACGGCTAAGAGTAGGTTGCCCCGGGATAGTTGCCCTGGGACCAATGGTGTCCACCTCGTCCCCACAACCGGAAAATGATACAAAGAGACAGAGGCACACTTTGGAGAAGGCAAAAGTCGTCAATGTGAGTATTCATGAGCCTATTATGAGTCCTTTCCATTGACCGACTTCTTGACGCAGCTTTCAAAGCAACTCCAGATACGTCTACAGTATGCTCGGCTCAAGGTCGAACATGGTTGGGTGCGCTCTGTTGCAACTATCATGCATGTTTATTTATGACTCTGCATCTGTAGCAACGTCAGTCTCTCAATGAGGTCGAGAACTTGTATTTTCACCATTCTACCCTCAAGGGAAAATCAAAAGCTCGTTCCGTATCTACTGTTGCCTCTCCGTTCACACCGTCGACTACCAACGGCCCGTCTCCAAAGAAGACATCCGTAGATTCGTTCCCCGAACCAAAACAGGGCCCTCCGATTGTGCCCGTGCCGTCACCTCCGCCAGCCGTCGTCGTCTCTCCGCCCCCTACCACCACTCATCCGCTCGTTCAGGGCACCGGCACCCCATCACCCCCCGACTATTCGACTCTTGCAGTCGAGGGTCCCTCGTCGCTCACGCCGAGCACCACACCGGCCCCTGCGCCCGCCTCCTTCCCGCCGTCCGTCCTCTCCGCGTTCAGCCAGAACTACACCGTCTCGCAGCGCACCGCCACGATGGACTTCTCGACGCTCTCCCCCTTTGTGTCCCCCCTCCCCCTTCGCGACGACCCCCAGCGCCTCCCTCGCCGCCCCCTCGTCCTTCGTCGCGCCCGCGCCCTTCCCCCCGCAGCAGACGCTCGCCTATCCCCCCTCGCCATTTGCGCCGCCGCAGCCCTCGCCCGCAGCCATAGCCGTGCCTCATTTCACACCCCCTGTGATCATGCAGGCATCTGGAACGTCCATACCGCTCTCGTCGTTCCCCGCTCTCGTCCAGACACAACCTCAACCTCAACCTCCACCTTCCCCCGCCTCCGTCCCCGCTCCCGTTCCCACACCCTCGCCCCCTTCGCGACGCACACCAGCGCGCCGCACGCCAACTCCCGTACCTCCACCACCCGTGTCATCATCATCATCATCATCCTTCCGCCCGTCCCAAAAAACTTTCGACATCCCCACCGCGCCGCCCCCCCTGGGCGGCGCCGCTGGTGCGGGGACGTTGGGCATGCAGAGCGCGACGACGATGACGACGACGCTGCTCACGTACGACTTCGTTCTGGAGCTCGCACGTGTCCGCTGCCGCAGCGGGCGGTGGTGGTATCGGAGGGTGGCGCAGTAGGGCGGCGGCTGGGAGGCATGCCTGCACATGCTGCTCCTACCGGTACTGCTGCTGGTACTGCCGGTGGCGGGACCAAGACGTGAACGGGTGACGGACTCGTGGCAGTAGTGTATTCGCTTCTATCTTTGATGCTGCTTATTTCTTTTTGATTAAACGAAATATCTCAATGTGACGATATACTGATGCTCATCTCATCTCATTTCATCTGTGCAACGGAAGAGTATTCGTTCATTGTGAGAAACACCACTCCGACAATCCATTCATGAAAAATTCGTGAATAATATTTATCTGAAAGGAAGGGAAGAATTGGCGATTGACTAGATCAAATACATACATTTAAGATCCTTCCAGTCATCAGATCCATTAGAAAGTACGGGACAACAGAGCGAAACAAGACATAGGTGTGGTAGTGATGATAAGCTGTCAGAAAGTGGGCGAATAAGAGGCGAAAGATAAAGTGTAAAACGCAATCGAAATCAAGCAATGTACGGTATGTATGTAAGATGGGTGGTACAGTAACGTCTAACTAGACAAGTCGACAAACGCACATGCAAAAGAAGGTACCGAAAACAATATTCAAGAACTGAACCAACTGAAGAGCTTGAGGAATCCCCATATACAACCGCCGGAGATGATCGGCAATGTCAAATTATCATCAAGTTTGCCGAGGTCTGACAATTCCAGAAACAGTCAGCTCTCAGATTCTGCCCAGCGGGGAAGACAAAGAAGAAGGCGTACCCAGCGCTTCCGCAATACCAGTCACAAGACCAGAAAACACGCTGACGATCGCCAGCCCCACCACACCGCCGGTGGGTAAACCCTCGAACCCTGCCTCGCGTAAGATGGCCTTCACGCCCTGCCCAAGGGAGCTGCCGTCTACACCCGAACCAGACACACCGCGCGTCCAGTCCCAGGTGGGGTCGACGCCGCCGACAGCAGGCGCAAACCAGCTCCAAAAGGAAAATGCGACCGCTGCGCCGGTGACAAATGCGGCAAGGAAGCCCGCAAGGGATTTGCGTGGTGCCAGGGGGAGGCCCAAGAATGGGACGCGCGCGGGGAGCGGAGGAGTCCTAGAACCCCACAGGCGTCCAAAGGTGGAAGCGGCCGTGTCCGCCCAAGAAAGTCTGTTGGGGTAAAACGTACAGATAAGGCAAAAGGTTTTGAAATTGGATTAATGGACGAGACCTACATCAGGATGGACAAAACGGCGAGGTCGAGAGGATATAGGGCGAGAACAAAGACCACGCCGACGATATACCATATTACGCCGTTGGTATGTTTCTGCAGAGGCAGAGCAAAGAGGCCAAGCCGTTGAGAGATAGCGTAAAGTCGAGTTGCGTGAGTCATCGGCGTACCTTTTCGCTCTCACGCATGAGGAAGCCGAGCACTTTTTCGTAGGTACGCGCGAAAGGGGGGTAATTGAGCCGGAGGATATCGGCTGGCACGATGACGAGCATCGCGCTAGAAAGAAGGACCACAACGCGCTCTGGCGAGCCATGCGAGGCGTAAAGGTAGAGTGTCACAAAGCCTAAAAAGTGTGTGGCCTATCAGTCTCTCGGAGAAAGGAGGGTAGCAAGGAGGGTCACACGACGTACCGATAGATGAATGGAGGACCTTGCGTGGAATCTCCCAGTCAATTTTTTTCGCCGGTGAGGCCTGCCTTGTTGTCTTATTGTGATGGGTACTGCCGTTGGAATAGCCATTGAGAGTACGTTCGAGGACTTCGTCTACGTCTGCGAGTTTGACGGATTCTGCAACAAAGCCGTTTGACTTGCGTTGACGACGACTAGGGCGACGTTTTAGATCGCCATTAGGGACGTGTTGTGGAGTGGGGAAAGCAATTTTGGGTGACGGTGAACGTGTAAGAGAGCGAGAACGAGATGAACGGAGTGAGGGGGCAGAGTCCGAATGCGAGGCAAGCGTGAAGGCGTCGTTCGCGGGAATAGCCATTAGGGGGGAAAAGGTCGTTAGATGCTAATGCACTAATGGCCGGGGAAGGGAAATGAAGCTAATGAAGAGTCAAGTCGAGGAGAGCAACGTTCGCGACCCACAAAAACGTTCCGTTGACACTGACCACAACCGGAACGACGCGGAGCCGAGCCGAGGACCTGAGAACGGCCGACACTGCCACACACAGATACACATACACATTTTGGATATTTGGCATTGGCATTGGAATGGAAGCAACTATCTAGTACACGTAGCCGAGAATCTTTCCTCCAACATTTTTGCGACGTGCCTCTTCATGGTCAAGAATACCGGACGAGGTCGTCTAAAACACATGTCATCAACAATCATTTCCTAGGCATCCTTCACATGTTACTCACCAAGATGATCTTTCCGAAGGAACGCGCAGGTAGAAGTAAGTTGACCCAAGACTCGATTTGGGTAACTTGGACATTGAACCGTGGCGAAATGACACCAGTCTTGTTTAACCGCCCATTCAGCTGGACAACAATCTTCCCAGAACGGTGGTCATCGATGATATCAAAGTCACCAATGTAGCCTGTCCGAGTGGTGTGATATCAGAAGTCGTATGGAAGGGGTCACTTAAAAATGGTGAAAGAAAAATGCTCTGTGGTCTCCTTTGTGAACCCAAATCCGTGGTTATCGGGATATGCGCTGTTTGGTTAGATAGAGACGTTCATGTTTCGGAGCGTTAAAGCGAGAGATGGGTGGAAGCGAGACCACATCAATCGCAGTTATCACTCCGACGTAACACGCGCTAGCCAATGGCCACTTCCCGCGCCCACATCACTACTACAGAGGAAAAGAGACCAAAGATAGACGGGTTCACGCACCATGACGCTGCATGACACTGAGGAATTTGACAACGACCTTCGAAGACGGGCGGATGAGAACTTGGCGCTTTCCACGCCGCTCAGCGTTGACAATGTTTTTCTGCATAGGACTGCGCTCAGATGAATGGACATAAGTTCACGCGGTGGTAATTTACCAGGCAGTCGTTCTACATGCGCGATGAGATGATCAGGGAGGTTCAAGGGGAAATAAAGTCAACGCACAAGGACAGATACGCGGACCATTTTTAGACGAAGGACTGAGGTACGTGTGGGAGGGGTCTAGCAAAGAGAGTAAGCCCATGCTCGCTCTCGTCCGAGTGTCGCGTCAAAAGACACGAGTCAAGACGAGCTATTCACCTTGAGGGAGGCCGCAAGCGTTGAAGTGACCGCGGGACCACGATAGAGGGAGAGGATTAGGTCGGTGGCTGAAACTATACAGTTCATCCTCAGCCACACCGGTATTTGGCGGTCGGTTCCTCCGCTCCATCCTCATCACATCACCAGAAGCAGGCCAACACCGACGTTTACAGTAACAGAATGGTCGGTAATCCGAGTTGTTATTCGTTGTTGCGTCGAATTTAATTGTCTTTCGTAGGGCCGCGTTCGTACCAAGACAACGAAGAGGGCTTCCCGTGTCCTTATTGAGAAGTAGTAGGTGTCTCATTTCGTATTCGAGATGTCGACCGTTGGCGAGGGCAGCCGTTTGGGTTGTCCTACTATAGATCAATCATATAGATGGTGCTCATAATCTGTGCTTAGCTATCCCCGTCTCACCCTCGATTTCCACACAAACAAGCGTATCATCGATGAAGTCGTCAGTACAATCAATAGCACATTAAACTGGCGCACTGATGAGGCGATTCGTAGGCCGTCGTCCCCTTCTAAACGCCTAAGAAACAAGATCTCTGGGTTCACCACCCACTTGATGAAGCGCATTCAGCGTGGCCCCGTTCGCGGCATTTCGTTCAAGCTCCAGGAAGAGGAGCGCGAGCGGAAGGATAACTACGTCCCAGAAGTCTCTGCCCTCGACACGACTGCGTCAGGCGGCCTTATCATTGACCCTGATACCAAGGTGCCTATTCCCATTCATGTCTCAGCGGTTGCTGATTCGTCCTATGTAGGAGCTCCTCAAGTCACTGAACTTCGACTCGATCCCCGTCGTGGTCGAGAGTCTCGTCGTTCCCTTACCCGAGCGTGGTCCCCGAAGGGAGAGACGGAATGTTCCTGGTGCTGGGCGCGCATGAGTTCGACGAGTACTCGTATGTGCTGTGCATTTTCCAGACTTGGTGCCATGTATCTTTTACCAAAAAAAAAACATATGTTGCCGCATGGGCGCGATGACGGTTTGTGTTGGCTTGAAGGTATGAGGATGTGAATTTGAATTCCAGAATATCGCTACGTCGACACACGGACGTGCAATATGTGGTGAAGGATTTGGTGAAGAAACCCGAGTGGTGATCTAGACTCTGGAAGGATAATACAAGAGAGTCACGTATGATCAGTTGACCCCCTGTGCCAAGTTGGAGAGACGCCACATCCTACGGTGGAAGGTGGAACTGAATCCCGAGTTACAGGAGGGCAAGACGTCCCATGCTACGAATTACAAAGAGGAACTATAGGTGCTAGTAATCTGCGTATGAAATCGAGCAAAGCACGGGTCAACACTGGCTTGGGTTTGGTTTGACGTCGAACTCAAGACTCAAGCTGAGTAGTGGACCAGATGACAAGGATCGCGTAAGTATAGCGAGTTATCCTATCAGATTACCCTTTGGAGCAAACGACTCGTTTCTCATCAATACCACGTCCTTCCCGGGTCCATCGTTCAATTATATCCCGATGATAGGCCCATGACGAACTGTCTAGCCTGACCAGGGAGGTCAGCGCGGACATCGAGAATGGGAGAGCCAGATCTTCGGTCAGTGCACGTATAATATGAGAGCTGGGCGGTTTCAGTAAACACGTCAGTCAGAGAAGTATATGCACACGCACATCACCACCGTCTCTCTTTGGGGATTGACCCTGTCTCCCATCTCGATACAAATGTCCAGGAGCCCGTGGCCTTGGCGCCAGAGCACGTATGTATACCGGTGAGGAGCTTCGCTGCCCCGGGCCAACGCGGTGCTGGTTTGGCCGACGGGTCCGCCATCTGGCCGTCTTAGTTCATTCGCCAAGTCCGCCGTATAGTTTTCTGGCAGTAGCTTGGCCTTGGATGACTGCGCAGTCTTCATGAGGGACTTGTAGACCATCAATCCAGAGTGGACGTCGTTGGAGGCATCTACGAACCAGCAGGACGGACGATGACATTTACCTATTGTTCTGTGGCAGTTGTATCGGAGTACGTACAAATCATCTGCTCTCGCGTGAGGTCCTTGCTCCAGTCGCTAGTACGCACTGGCCCTTTGTCCAGCGCTTTTTTCAGATAATAGGAGACCACACCCGCGAGCGAGACAATCGGTCGTTTGAAGATGGACGCAAAGCTGCTGTCGATTTGACCCGCCAAGGCACCAAGCTCGATGAGATTTGAGGAGAGGATACCATAATCGCAGAATAGCTTCCTCCCATCAGTCTTGGATTCGTCCACACCTTTAGTTCACCAAGAGGCGTTAAAGTAATGGAACCACCTACTGCGGATGTTTACACCCATTTTTGGTACTTTTGAAGATTCGATTAGCTCCTATGACTGTTGAGTACTACCTCGATGGTGTAGCGAAGATGGCCCTTACTTTGACCTTTCGGGGGAACCCTTTACTGAAAGTTGGTACAGATACGCCCGTGATAGAGACAGGGTGTACACACTCTCCATTTTGCTGACATGTACTGAGAAGAATGATGTCGGCGTCGCAGAGTTGAACAAGAGCAACCTTTCCCTCCTTTTTCGACGCCGGTCCTAGTATCTCGGCTGAATGGCCATTCGAGGTCTAGACCAACGGCACTAGGTAGGTGATTCGGAGCGCTGTGAAGCCAAAGCATAGAACAAGGAGCAAATGTATGACTTACCCGTTCAAACTGGCGACCATATCGTCGGCCTTTTCCTCGCATTTAATGTAAATCACCTTTGGCCTCGGTATGTAGTCCGCGTAGTTATAAGGCGGGTACTGAGGCTTCGTCACGGCTAGAGAAGACTCAGACATGAGGGCAGAGCGCCGATAGTCGGCAGAACGAGGGGGAGGGGCGACAGTCTGTTGGCCCCTGAGGGTGTTGGTCTTATTCGAACGATCTCCTTGACCAGAAGAGGAAGCGCTAAAATTAGGGGTTGATGTCATGTTCGAGGGAACATGAGCATACGAGTCTGCACCGGATGTGCGCGGACTAGCAGAGAGAGCTTCCAACTCTGTAGCAAGGTCGCTGAACCAGTCGTCATCTAGAATAGTGAGGTCGATGACCCCGTCCTTATCTGGTGTCAACTTGTGGTTCATTAACACGATCCGACGCGTCGCATCACGTGGACGTTAACTAGAGTACATGCCATTTTTCCCACGTACCGAATTTTTTCGGGAACGAGGCAGAGAATCAAGCCGCTGGGCATGTGCATGGAAATCATAGTTTCTTCACCATGACGGACATTGTCACCCTCCCCGTCGTCCCACTTCCCCTCCCGAGCGACTGGAAAAAACAAGATCCCTCTCTAGGAAGGTCCATCTCGCGTGAGTCGCCTCTGAGTTCGGCTTCCGTGTCCCATCTTACGGCTATTTCTATTACAGCATTTCTCGAGCGTAAACTCATTCCTGTTGGACCCGCGTATCTGGCCCATGTACGGAGAACCGTCCACGACCTCTCTTTCGAAGAACACGATAAACATGTCGAGGAGGAGCAGAAACGACTGAGGGACCTTGAACAAGAAGGATTTGAAGAGGATGACCTTGGTGTGGGCGATGAGGAAGAGACTGAAGAACTCTTATCGTTAGACCCCAAAGAGTGGAAGGTAAGTCGCGAGCTTTTCTCCTTCGGGACACATCGTACTATGTCCTTTCTCGTATTCCCCAGAAACAAGATCATTATGCCGTCCTCGGTCTGTCCCATCTTAGATATAGAGCAACTCCGGAACAAATAAAAATTGCGCGTATGTACGTCTCCGGATTTCCGTTCCAACTCCCTCACGTCATTCGATCGGTTTAGATCGTAAAAAGGTGCTGAAGCACCACCCCGATAAGAAGGCGGGTGCGGTCGGCGATTCCAATGACGATGCTTTCTTCAAGTGCATCCAGAAAGCGAATGACGTCCTCACTCATCCGGAAAAGCACCGCCAGTTCGACTCAGTAGACCCTTATTATGACCTTCTAGAGGCAGACGTACCCACGGCGCAGCAGGTCGCAAAAGCGAAGGATCCAAACTCGGCATTTTTCAGGCACTTTGCCCCCGTATTCGAACGCGAGGCGCGGTTTAGCCGCCAACAACCTGTACCCCTACTTGGCCAATATGCGGACTCGAAAGAGAAAGTCGAGGCGTTCTACCATTTTTGGTACAATTTCGACAGTTGGCGCAGCTTTGAGTACCTGGACAAGGAGGTAAACGAAGGAAGCGACAAGTACGTTTGCCAGTTTTCCTTTTTTTTGCCTAACGTTAACCGCGCCTGCAGCCGCGACGACAAGCGATACACCGAAAAGAAGAACAAAGCTGAGCGTGCGCGTCGCAAGAAGGAAGACACAGCTCGCCTACGCAACATCGTAGACGTTGCACTTTCAGCTGATCCCCGAATTAAGCGCATCAAACAGGAAGAGAAGGAAGCAAGAGAAGCTAAACGCAAAAACAAGTCAGGTGGGCTGTCAAAAGAACAGGTCGAGGAAGAGAAGCGTCGTGCGGAGGAAGAGGCTAAAGCGAAAGAAGAAGCAGAGAAGGTCTGTTCTGTATTTTTTAACTATAATACAACGCTGACTTGTTTTTAGGTTGCCAAAGCAGAGGCGAAAAAGGCGAAGGCGGCAGCTGCCAACGCTGCGAAAAAGGCACGCCGTGCTGCGAGAACCGAGGGTGATGCCTCATAATGATTGTGCTGCTCTGGACTACAGCTGAGGAGACAGTCAGAACGACGTTTGATCATGTTGTTGTCTTGCAACGTGTGCACATAGAGTCGCCACTAGCACTTCTGTTGACATTCGATTCATCACAACATTCTCATGAGCACAGTCGTCTCTTTCGGTCTAACGGTTCTATGTGTGCTGAGCTTATATGGAGAAGTATGACGAATACCTGTACATGGGCACGATATCCGTTCTTCTCCACCATCCCTCTACCTTCCCAGTCATTTTGAAACCTTTGGCGTGTCTTGCACTCTCCCTCTCCCATTAAATACGTATACACTTAGTTTCTGTTTGCCCACTCCTTGCTCTACTCTTCCCTTCGCGCACGTGTGCTCACGCTTCTGGGGCCCGATGTACTGGCTGAGTATTAATCATGCCGGAAACCGAACCTTAATTCTGGTGCTGTACAGTACCGACGCTGAAGAGAGACACACAATCCCATCGACCAAGTCCCAACGCCAATAATATGGGAAAAGGTATGGCGACTTGCTACCATACCCAGGAAAGACTCGACGTTACTCACCGCGTGTCTTTAGTTCACGGATCTCTTGCCCGCGCTGGCAAAGTCAAGTCGCAGACACCCAAAGTCGAAAAGCAGGAAAAGAAGAAGACTCCCAAGGGTCGAGCTAAGAAGCGGATGCTCTACAATCGCCGGTTCGTAGTCCTGTCCAATGCGTTCCCGATGTTTGGCTGACCTGACGATATCGCTTAGATTCGTGAACGTGACAACTCTCCCAGGGGGCAAGCGGAGAATGTGCGTCTTTTCTTACTGTGTTCCCTTGTCGCACCGATTCCTCTACTCCCCGAGCGACTTTCCCTTCGCCTGATGAACAGCAACAATAAAAGCATAGTTCACACTGAAATATCCGTGTAGACAAACATGCATCATCGTCTTTCGCTCCTATCTGATTCCCCCATCTTTCCTGGTCCTTCTTTGCCAGTGTCACTGATAAAGTCTTTTTCTCCCAGGAATCCGAACCCCGAAAAGTAAAATCACCCACCCAAGTATCACACGGCCAGCCCTATCACAGCGACATCGGAGGACTGTTCTTCCATCAGCACGTCAAGAATGGTTTACTGGGATGCTTGTGCTGTTGTTTTGGTCTCTGTACCTGCATTTCTTATCACCCACACTGTGCTTTTATGCATACCTTGCCATGCCCATTATACAAATTAGGCCTTGAAAAATTACATGTGACTACGAGGGACAGATAATCCATGAAATAGTCTAGCCCCAGATCGAATTGGCTACTCTCACTACATCACCCATTTCGAGAGCATCATGCACGCGGACGACGGCAGCACCTTGTTGTACTGCGGTCGCGACTGCGGCTGCGGTCGCCCACCCTCGCTCTTTTGGTGTTGTCTGGCGGCCTTCATATGTCCCACTTTCGTCTTGTTGTGAGAGAATGCCTCCTAGGAAGGACTTGCGCGAAGCGCCAATGAGCTGGGGGTATCCGCGCAGGGGATTCCATCTACCATCTACCGTACGTGCATCTGCGGTGATGGAAGCAGAATTGCGCAGGAGTTTCAGATTGTCATCGACGGACTTGCTAAACCCAATGCCCGGGTCGATCATGACGAGCCAGCGCCGCACCCCGCCTGGGCCACGCACAATCGCCTCGACCTTGTCACCTAGCTCCTGGATCACGCCATCCACGACAGAGCCGTAGCGGGAGTAATCCTTGTTCGCTCCCGCGTCGCCGCGCGAGTGCATCAGGACGACGGGGACAGCAAGCTCGCGGGCAGTCCCCCTCATTCCAGAAAAGTAGGCCGCCGCCGCCGACGACGACGACGACGAGTGCGGATAGTCCGGACCTGTGAACGCGTGCACGTCGTTGATGCAGTTGGCGCCGGCGAGGACGACGGCGCGCGCGACGTGTGGGCGGAATGTGTCCACGCTGACGAGCACGTCCCCCGCGTCCGACGTGCCGGAGCCGATGGCGCGAATCCCCTCGATGACGGGAACGACGCGTGCGATCTCGTCCTCAGGCGAGACGTGGGCGGCGCCCGGACGCGTCGAGTACCCGCCGACGTCAACGATGTGTGCGCCAGCCCGCGCCGAGGACGTCGCGTAGGCGAGGGCAGCGGAGAGTGCGAACGTGGTCGGCGCCGTCTGAGAATGAGTCGGGCGTCACGTTGAGGGTGGCCATGAGGCGGGTGCGCCACGGTATGGATATCTGCCTATAGGGCACGGCGGACCAGTGGCGGGAACATCCAGTGCGTGTGGGTGCGAGGGACGTCGGGGACACTCGTGACGGGAGGCGGGCGATCTGCAGAGCAGTGGATACGCAGGGAAAGGCATAACTTTGATCATGGCAGGGGAGCCGAAGGGAGATGCCCCCAACACGTCAGAGAGCATTTCGCGGATTGGTTTGTGGAACACGGGATGAACATAATCCGGAACCATGCTGCATAGACGAAGAGCAGTCAATGCTGACATGCATAGGAAGGAGAGGAGGACAAGTACTGACTCGTATAGGGGCCGTAATACGAAGTCTCGCTCCGAGATTCGAGGGTGTGGAACGACTAAATGTCCCTCGAGGCCCTCCAAGCCCCCCTTGAGAGACTCGGGTCTGGTGTCGATGAGTGCGTCGTCGTAAAAAAGAATATCCAGATCGATTGCACGCGGGCCGTTGCGAATAGAGGGCACGCGTCCCACGGTGCGCTCTATTTCTTTAAGAATCGCTAGTAGTGTGAGGGGAGCGACGGTAGTTTTAATCTGAATGATCGAAGTTGAAGATCAAGCGTGCATGGGAGGGGACGGAACAGAACGCACAACGCAAGCGCAATTCAAGAAACTAAACTGATCAGTCACATACATTGGTGCGGTTTCGTACAAAAAGCTCGTGTTCACGACCGTCAAGCGTAAGGATGTTCCTGGTTCCTGGGGTGGGGAAAATTCCTTTGGACGTTCTAAGAGACGAAGAGCAGCTTCTATATTCGCAAAGCGATCCCCAAGGTTGGACCCAAGGGCGATAGCAGCAAAGTGGTGTCGCTCCTGGACAGGAGACTCGTGTGGCGAGTGCAGATCAGAAGCTACACCTTGAGCCAAGAAATCAGGAGAGAATGAGAGAATGGGAGGGTCAAGGTTAGTGGAAGGCGATGCATGAACAGATGGCCCGACACCGCTCGTAGCCAAGTAATCCTGAGGCGTTCGAACAATTTCGACTTCAGCAGCATCCGCGAACACCAGCGCCTTGGCCTTCGCTGCACGAACGGTGACTATATTGTCGGGCTTTACAGCGCGACGAAGAGTGACTTGCGCTGTAAGGCATGCGAGCGATTCCAGAGATATGAACTCGGACGACTCGACCTCCTGGCTAGATAGTGAGCCCCCTAGTATGTACCCCACCAAAAGGACGCACCTGGCGAATGTCCTTCGCTAATCGACGAAGGTCAAACCCACTACCTGGCTCGTGGAATGCAGATATATCTACATCAAAGTACACCAACTGCTTGTCTTCTCTTTCGCACGGATTGAGGCCGACAATAAGGTTACAAGAAAGCCGCTGGATAGAAAGGCGGTCCGGGGCAAGGCGAGATCCGTCCCTCGCACGCGACGACGAAATACGGACACCCTCCGCATACGGTAGCGCCATAGGTTTGACAACGTCGACAGTCATTTCCTGTATCTCTGGGAAAGCGCCGAAACACGCGAAGAATATGTGCTCCAAGAAATGTTCCAGACTCCCGAACTCAGAAGAAGAAGGATCCTCCACGGAGGCAAGTATTTGCTTCGACAAGGAACCGTAGTTGATTGATTTCGAGATGTCATCGCCTGCTGCTGCGGGACGTAAGGTCATACGGGATGCTGACACTGACTCGCACAGGCTGCCGTACTGGCGCGAGCGTCTCTGAGGGCCATTGCGCACCGTCCGCGATACGTGCCAGAAGTAGAAGATTGCGGATGCGGATGGTATCCTTGGGAGGAGAATGAGACTCCTGAGGGTGTGCGATGCTTGGAAAGGGTTTCAATTTGCGCGTTGATATGTGCAGACGGACGGCGTTGCTAACCTCCTAGCAGGTGAACTCACTGTCGCCTCGGCCATCGTTGTCTGAACGCTTCGACGTCGTCGTCGTTTTGGAATCAGTCCCAAAGGTTCCGGTCCGGTTACTCCGCTTCCACGCCCACGCCGCGTCCACGCCACGTTGGCTGCCAAAGGCGATGATGGACGTTGCCTCCGCGCTTCAACGACTAGCAAATTACCGCACGAAGAACAGCCGTACCTCGCGCGAAATATTCGAGAGCGGCGTTGTCGTTTTTCGCAATGATGCATTACACAAGCTTGGCGATGACAGTGCGTATTCTTAGTTGACGCCGCTCATGAATGCTATAACTGGACTGGACTTATTATCCTAGGCTGGCAATTCTTAGAGTCTCTGGCGCTGGCGGCGGTTGATGTTGGGCGCGTAGATGTTGCCGAGGTCAGCCGTCTACTCCATGTCCTAGTATCTGGTTTGTAGTTCATCTGCAACGGACATAGGCCTGCTTAAAACACCTATCCGCCAAATTCCCGGAGTCACCACGAGTACAGTGCCTTGAGGGAATTTTGAAGGAGGCAACAGAGGATCCAGAAGTTGCCCTTGCTTTCTATCAAAAATTGCTCCAGGCAGACCCATCTACTCTGGTGTGTGATTTTGACCACGTGAACGTTGCTTGATTGCTGAGTTGTACCACGAAGGCTGTGTGGAAACGACAAATATCTGTCCTGAGGAGGCTCGGAAGGACCGAAACCGCAGTGGACGAGCTTTCCAAGCTTGTCGACACGTTCTACACCGACGTAGAGGCTTGGTTAGAGCTCGCCGATCTGTACATTTCGCTCTACCAGTACGCATCTTCATCAACACTGGACCGGGTCACTGTATGTTGACAACAATCTAGATATACTTCTGCTCTACAGGCTCTGTCTCACGTCCTCTTGTTGGCTCCACAAAATCCGTTCTATGTTCTCCAGGCTGCAGAAACCGCATACACTGCCGAGGACATCCCCCTAGCCATCCGATTTTTTCTCATGACCATCGACATGGTCGGTGACGACGAAGTATCTCCGCCGCCGACAGGTATCACCGTTCGCGCTTGGTATGGAGTCGAACTGGTCAGTTTTCTGTTCCTGTGAAAGCCCTGCCTAACTAATTGACCAACATTTCCTCCTCCCAAGTCGGTCGCGCGACTCGAGACCGATCCGAGATTAGCCACTTCATCGTTGTCAAATACACGTCCGCCAGAACACTTGTCACAGCTACGACAGCTGGCACGTGAGGTGATAGAGACGGCCCAAGCGAGTCAACAAGGAGCAGAGTCCCAGGCGTCGTCAATTTGGCTAAGGCGATGAGAATGGGCAGCACACCCAGTTTCCCTAGGATTTATCAACGTTCCGTAGATATGAAGATATTGACCAAAGCGTATGCATGGCGGCCTTGAGCTAATTATTGCCTATTCATCGGATTCGGATATTAATATTTACGGGGATTGCTATCACCCAAATCGTGGGAAGGTGAGACTACGTTGCGGATCATCAGTTGGCCACTATTCTATCAGTGATCTACCTTGGATTGCACGAAATATGAGTCGGATGCTCCGTCACAATGCGATTCACAACGCGATAAGGCCCATGCTGCTTTACCCGCCCCCATAGTTTGAGTCAGCGTTTCTCAATAAACGTTGACGTTCCAAACATTTACACACTGATGACCAATTACACGCTCACCTACTTTGCTGAAGGCAAGGAAGCCCACGGCGGCGTCATCATTTCCAAGAGTGCTTCGGGTGTCGAACTCAGAGAAAAGATTTACGAAGAATGCAGCTCGAGCTTCTGGAATGGTGCTAAAGTCGGAGAGTTGATCCTTCTGCAGGTTCGTCACCTCAGAATTCTTGGCTGGTGTTCTGACTGGCGCTTCTTTTAGGTTGACATAGAAAACACACCCCATATCGATATCCAGGACTTGCGGGGAGATGGAGGTGTCAGGATAAATCCGGCTCTGTACATCGATGAGATATGGCCAGAACAGCCAAATCGACGTCACCTCCACATATGTGTGAAGCTTCCCGGTGGTGAGTTGCGCACGTCCCACACCTGCACAGTACTCAAAATATCTAACCCCGATCTCTGTCTATCGTGTTTCCTTAGTCGTTCCCCAGAAACGCTCTATTCCTCAACCAGGAGACATCTATTCGCAGTTCAAGCGCACTAAAGTCGCTACCCAATCCCCGTCGTCCCTTGCAAGATCACAGGCCTACGTAGACCTTCAGCGGGATTCCCGTGAGAGGATTCTGGACGACCGTCCAGAACCAGAAATACCGCCCATCCCTCTTCTATACTCGGGGTTTGGACACTTCTTAGACGTCATGGACGGACGTCGTGATGTTCCTGGGCTTGCTGATATTAAGGTAGCCGAGCTGCAGATGGCAGTGGACGTTCTTGCAACAGAGATGACTCGATTCTTCGAAAAGGAATTACAACGGAGGGACAAAGGTCTGGAACACCTTAACGACATCTTTGCTGCACGTCGGGGCACCCCAATTCCTCGGATCTCAGCGAGGGCTATCGGTTCTATTATATCAGATGGCCACAACGTCGCGGATAATGGCACCAGCTCGATTGTCGTTGAGTTCAAAAACTCGCCTACAGAGATCTCCGCAGTTCCCCAAGTACAAGTCGCGGGTTTCGTTGCGCATCTGAATGCGGCATTGAAGAAGGAAGCATATCTACAATGGAGGGTGCCTTGCTTGGGCCTGACGATTGTTGGTGAGCTGAATACTTTTATATTTCAAGGCAATTTGACGATCGGATGTGTCTAGGTTGTGACATCACGTTCTATGCTGTCCTGGCGGTCGACCATCAGATTAGGCTGGTTAGCCTGACTCCAACACTGTCTTGCGTCCAATCGGCTTCCGATGGTCGCGACCGCAAATCCCTATATTTGGCCTTTGCGGCAGCGTCTGTTCTTTAAGCTCAAATCCTCGAGGATGCCCAGAAACTCAATGATGCCCGGAAACTCCTGATGGATCCCACTGCTGCAGAAATGCCTGCGGGGGACCGTCGTTACCCGGCGATATCCCAATTATCGGTATCCAAGTACGCAACCTCACGTAGCCTTGACGACTATCTCACCTTTGAGATTTGTGGTCTCCTTGATGATCGTGTACACGATCGTCTTCTATAAAGCGAAGAGCCCAGGTATCGATGAACTCATCCTCATAAAGTTTGTACGACGGTATTCGATCGACTTGCACCACTTTTGTGCCAAGGCGGGTCATGCACCGTCGATCCTTGGTTATGAACGACTCCCTGGTGGGTGGTTTGCCGTGGCGATGGAATATGTCAAGCCTGACACCTCAATCACGGAATCGACCCACGGAGTCCGTTGGAAGCAGGAACTTGTAAATCTCATGGGGAGCTTCCATGCAAAGAACCTCGTCCACGGTGACTTGCAGGATGACAACATCATCTGCAGAGGTGATTCCGTGATACTGGTTGACTTTGATTGGGGTGGTAAAGTAGGAGAGGCGTCTTATCCTACATTGGCACTGAACCCGGAGTTACTGGATGGCAGAGAATCTGACGGCTTGATAATTACAATGGACGATGATGTGCGGGTCTTGAGGAAGACTCTAGATAAAATGTAGCTAAGTCACGGTAGTAGTGTGGTTCATAAATGCGACTGGTGTATGATCTTCGTTGCACTCCGACCTCGTGGTGGTTAAACTCGCTCTGCAAGCTGTTATACAGTTGTGTTACGCAACGTAGCCTCGCCTTTCCGCCATTTCGATAGGTAAGCGTGATATCAATCCCCATATATATAGCTCAAGGCTGCCGTATGTGCGCTTTGGGCAATATCTTTATGACTACGGAATGTTGATTCCCAGGAAAACCAGGTGTGCAGCCCATTCTCATCGCCTTAGCCAAATTGACGACGCCTGGGACTCTGCCACTGCGGTTTGAGCCAGAGCAACACCCAGCGCGGAAAGGAGCGCAAGCATAAGTACAGCGGCGACAGCGACACAACTGGCACGCAAATACCTTCAAGTTGCAGCTCGTAGAGGACCTCGGTCAATGCGCTACAATCGTGCAGGCTTCGGCTTCGGCAACCTGTCTAGACAACGAGAATGACCATATGCGCCCAAAGATCATCTGTAACCCCCACGGACAATGTGCAGTCGGCTCAAGACGTCGGCACCGCCGCAGTCAGAACAAGTCGCCGTGCTTCTGCGGGTCTCTGCAGAGCATGTAACGCTCTGAGACTGTGGAGATGGGGCCGGGGTACTCGGCTGCACTACCTGTCTTGGAAATTACGCGGTCACTGGACTAGACTCAGGATTGCACCGGCATCGCACACGACGTGTGGTGCACTACACCAGAGTGTTCGCACAGGCAGCCGGAAGCGGAAGAGAACCGGAGTGCAGCCGCTTGGCAGGTTCCTCGCTGCTGGGCTCCTTACAGCTCGCAGCAACTCATGTTACTCTCACTTGGGCTCGCAAAGCTCACAAATGTCGGAGGGAGGGGTCAGATACTATACAATGGCGATAGGCGCGGAACTCCATGGTCTGTCTTGAGTTGCGAAGCATCGCAGACGGTCAGCAGGCCTCTGCGTGGGGCGCAACTTCGTATAGACATCCGCCTAGGTCTGGGACATGTCATTCTTAAATTTCTGAGGGCGCGTACAGATGCGGCACACTAAGGAATGTGAGAGGTGAGCGGCTCGATAGTGACTAGTGACTAATGACTAGACTGGCGACGCAGGTTGCACACATTTCCGCGCGTCGCGAGACTTCACAGACTCGACCGCACCTTCTCATCCGTGCATTCGACAATCTCCTTGACGCAATGAAGCGGCTTTATGGGCATTCTTCTGCCGATTCGAAAAACAACCCAACAACTGACTCACCTCTACTCTGAAGAAGGAAAGGGTAAACGTTCGGGAAATGCAAAACAGGACCAGTTGAGACGAAGTGAACGAAACCGTTCTTCCCCGTGTAGAAAAAAAGTGTCCACTCGAAATTGACATAGTGTACACGTTCCTAATAGAAGCATGTCTTTTTTAAAAAAAGCTTCTCCAAAATGTTAACAAAGGAGGATGTGACCTGTCGTACAGCGTTCGGAGACGCGGACACCTTCTGACCCAGATCGTCATCTCACCTTACAAGCTCGACGACGTGCCCTTCGCCTCTCTTATTTCCTGTTCAGTCACCACCTTGCCCTGGATATTCACCTCTACTTCTTTCCCCAGTTCTCGGATGCGGTCTTCGTTCTGGCCGATCAGCGAGACGTACACTCCCTTCCTGATGAGCGGGTACGATCCCACACTGACGCCCTCTTCCTTCACGCGTTCCTGTAGACTTGTCAGGTACGGCGCGATCGAGGATTCCGGCAATCTTGCGTCGCGCGTGCGGTCGTCAATATAAAATTGTTTGACGACTCAAAGTTTCAAAAGCTCACGCGGTGAAGATCTGATGTCGGAAAGGCCGTTCTGAGGAAGGGGGCAGCGGTAGAAATGCCTTCAGCCCGTCCAGCATCTTCTGGAATAAGCTCGGGATGCCCGGGAAGACGCAGAGCTTCTGTTCTAGTCGTACGACTGGCTAATCAAGGGGCGGGGCGCCAGCCTCGTCAAACACTTTGGTGGTAGGCGCGACAGGTAGTTATTTTACTTACCACCCAAATGTCACTCGCGACGAAGAGTGTTTCTGCGTCAGCAGGGAAAAGTGCCATCTTTTCCCGCGCACGTCGTTGTTCCTCATCCTGGGTGTGGACCCATGACCTGTGTTTGCTCATCTCGGTCATACGGCGGAGGGTCTCTGCGTGGTGCACAAGGGGTTGGTTGAAAGCCTTGGCCAGGGACGCATAGGTGATGTCTGCCGAGAATATAGAACAGTGAGGGTCGGTTTTGAGGACCAGAGGTGGGGACACAGTATGGTAGCGGCTGGCATACCGTCGTGTGTGGGGCCTATCCCACCGGTGGTAATCACAAAATCGTACTTTTGTACCATGCGTCTGCTCGCCTCGATTCTACAACATAACTCGACCTTTTAAGAGGCGCTGGGGAGTGCAGACGTACATTTCATCCTCTTCGTCCGGTATCACCTCAATTCGCTTTCTGCCCGTGCCGCCCTCCAGTGCCAACAGAACACAAGGGGAATAACGGTATCACGTACAATTCAATACCATTCTCGAAGCAATAGCGTGCGAAGTAGTTTGAGTTACGGTCCAGAGTTTTCCCGTTCAGAACCTCGTCGCTATTAAGTTACAAGTCCGGAATATAAGCGAGGATGCCGAGGCAAGGGAGGTTGTTCAGCTAGTCACTCCCCTTCTCCGAAAGAAACGCACCCGATTATGAGCGCGCCCGCTGTTTTGATCCACCGCCCTTCACCCAATGGGTTTGACGGAAGAGGGGACAACTCGAAGCGTGTCCCGGACGAAGAGAACACGCCAGTTGGAGTAGTAGGCACCTTTGTAGCGGTGGATGATCTCGTCGTGGTGGTCATGGTGTGAAACGTCGGGGAACGAACAAAGAGTCGGTAGTTGTGTACGCGCAGGGTCGGGGGCATGAGAGGCAGAGCTCCTACTTGTCTGGTCCCATAATGGATATGATGCAACTGCTTTCCTCTTACTAGATCTCACTTCCCACAAACCCGACTCTTCAATAATTTCATAGAACATCTATAGACTACACATAGATCGAACATTCTGCCACTACTGGTAACATATACTACAACTCGAGCAAACCAAACATTCCGCACCACCATTAATAAATTACAGGGAAACACTCCGAAAAAAACGTTACTTTGATCCACTGGTGAGACCTAGCAAGGATCCAGGGGTCTGCACACGCATTTCGTCAACACCCGTAGATCGAGCATGGTCACCCATAATAGGGCGCTTCGGGGATAGGAGCGAGCAGGTCGCTGGCACTGGCACCAGTGTCTACTAGCTTTGGGAGAGCTAGACGATTTGATCCGAAGTAGTAGGGAAGCAATGGACTCATCCTCCGGTGTCCACGAGGGAGAAGACGAAGCGGATTTTGTTGGGGTAGATAATTTCCGAGTTGCTAGACTCGCCATCGGGAGCTCAAGGCGGAGAGACGGTGGGACTTGAGGGCTCGTAATGGGCCCAATCACCGCGGACGCAGGCGGAGTCGGAAGTTGGATAGGGTTGATGGGTGGGGTACGGGCCTCGGGAAGAACAGAATCGACAGATTTGGGGAGCCAGGATGAAATGGAAGGAAGACGTGTGTTGGAAGGGGGTAAAATGGGAGGGGGAACGGGCAGCGTGGCTATGAGACGCTTATGAGGCCTCTCCACGAGGAGATCCGCAGAGGAGTGGGAGTCGTGGTCTTCATTCGACGGGAGTTCGTCGCGTTTGCGCTTCAGGTGATAGGTTGGGGCAGCCATCTCCGTGTCGGAACACCGGACACAGCCTCGGACCTCGAGTATGCGGACCTTTTCCTGTAACTCCTGAACGTACGCCACTGCCTTCTCGAGGATCTCGAGCTTGAACTCTTTTTCTTGTCTCTGCTTTCCCCCAGTTGGCAGCAGGCTTCTTCCCAGATCCAGATCCGAACTCGTCGTCCTCATCGTCCTCGTCCTGCACTGTCGTCGTCGTCGACAGAGAGGTCTCCGTCCCGCATCCGCGGGTACAAGATCTCGAAGCATCGCTAGAGCTTCATTTATCTTCGTACGTCTGGCCTTCTCTATGCGAGAATGATTTTGACGACGCATAGACTCTCGAGCAGCACGTGATAAACTGCTGGGTTTGCGCCCACGACGCTTTGGCTGAGGGACATCAGCTGTTGTGAAGTCATCGTCATCTGCTTGAGTTATAACATCCGCGGAGAGCGCAACCATGGCCGGGGCTAGTGTAGGGAGGGGTTGACTGGCGCTATTTTCGACTGCTGGGGGGTTACCGCCCGTACTTGGTCGTTTGGCCCGACGTGGGGGGTTGCAGGTGGCAGCGTATGATAGGATATCCTTCCGAGAGGCGTCCATTCGATGCGGTAGATACAAGGAAGGCGGAGGGAAGGGAGCAGAAGAAAGAAAGTGGGAGAGGGGAAGAGAGAAAGGAGTAGAGTAAAGAAGTCAGAGAGAAGATAACGAGTCTGGAATTGATGATGCGATGAGCATATTGTGCTCGTGTGCGCTCAAAAACGTGCGTAATTGAATCGTTGAGCAGACGACCAAAATGGCGCGTCTCCATTGGCCAGTCACGCACGTGTGCGCGACAGAGCGCAGGACAGGCCGCCGATCCCTTCATTTCGGTCCCAAAAGACGTCAACTGTCCAGCCTTGACTATTTGATGCTTCACCCTTTGCGTAGCCCATTTAGAGTTGTGCGCTGCTAAGTTAGAGCGTTTCGCCTGGAGACCTGGTCGACTTTTCAGAAACCTGCCCAAGACATTGCCTGTGCCAGGCAACGAACGTGGCAGAGTCGTGAATCGTCCACGTGTCCATACCCGGACCGGCAACACGTGAGTCCCGTGTAGCCTGTTCGTGATAGGGGTCTGGACCATATGCAGAAACTAGGCGTCCTATGACCTTGCTTGGGGGCCGTTGTGTGGGAATTTTGTTAGGGTTTTTCAACGGTTTTCAACACGTCTGCATCACCGGGCCTTTTGGGATTGCTCAAAACATGTGGTAGAGGGCTCGGGCTAAAAAAGCACTGGGCTTGGTCGTGGGAAAGCACCATTATGGACAGCCAAAGGTGAAAAAAAGGAAAGGTAAGAAATGGGGCAACAAAATATATTCGACAAAATATATTCGTCTTCAACATAGCTACGCTGACTAAGTAAAGGGAGTCAGTATCGACATTCCGTCGCCTTCCGTTGTTGCGGTCGTGGGTGTGTAGTTGTGTTAACGCCGCCTGTGCTGTTCGTCGCCTTGTGTTGCTGTGGTCGCGGACATGGTCGCTCCGTTGTGGTTACAGGGTGTCGTTCCGTCACGGTTGCGGTCATCGCCGCGTTGTTGTCGTCGTCGCTGTATTGCTGCCTCGACAGTGGCCTCCGTCGTCTTCGTTTGCAGCTTGCGTCGTGGTGGGACTTGCGCGCCGTGTTGAGTTGACATTGCAGCGGGATTTGCATGCCGTCGTGGCGTTGTGGGGACTTGAAGTGGGGGCTTGCACGCCATGCTGTGATGGCGTCGTGACAGGTCCTGCAGTCCTGCGCGCCGTGATGGGGTGGCGGTGACGGTGGACTCCCGTGTGGCAAAGGGCACGGGTAGCGGCCACGAGTTTGCGTACAGGAGAGGCGGTGACGGTGGGGACTTGAGGCGTGCGGCGTGGGGGGCACTTCTTGCAAGTGCTGGGGAGATAGAGGTCGTCCGAGGCCAGCTAGCAGCGAGGGACATGGACTCAGTAAGAATCAAAATGAAACCCAAAAAAAACACATATATTAATAACTGGGCTGAAGCCCGCATCTTCATGATGAGTGTTGAAAGGTGATAGTAGCGGCGAAGGAGGCAATGGCGGAGCGTGAAAGCGCGGCGCGGTGGGATGTGAAGATGATAGAAGATGATAAGCATGGTTGAGCGTGATTGAGGGTGCTGGACAGCGACGCGAGGTGCGAGAAAGGCAGGCAAGTCATGGGCCAGGCTACCCAGGCTTTGAGCGCTGCTCTGCACATCACTACGGTGGCCCAGCGCACACGGCACATACAGATGTTGTTGTCGCACTCTCTAGTTGCATCGATGAACTCGGACAAACGATTTTGTCGGCATTTCTCCGACACAGAATACAGGAGTTGTCGTCCTCTGCGTCTATCGACACCGGTGACCGCAGACAGGATCAGTGTGGACTTCGGAGATGGACTTCGGAGATAGGGCCCGATAGGGTCTCACTAGATCAGTACTACTTTGCACACTCTTTGCACATGTTTGTGATACACTGTAATTCTCACTGACAAGGAAGGAATGCGTGCTGACCGAGCGTTCCCGATCAAGCTCGTCATCACAATCTACGACTTCTATCAATTGAACGGCCTATAGTGCTTCGGTGTTAAGAATGACAAACAACGTAGGTGTTACGCTCGCAGATAAATCCCGATCGCTGGCACCTTCTTGGCATGGACATTAGCTTGAAGGTGACACAGCTTGATTCTTGAAGAGACAATCATATAATCACACACGAATGAGGCCTCGCAAGATAATATATTGTCGCAGCGGGTACAGACTGGTCTGGGTGGGCCCGTACTCCGGAATGGAAATGGTGTTTTTTTTGTTGTTGAAAAAGAGGTGTAGACGACACCGTCCCGCCTTGTTTCCCACGGTACCTGGTAAGTTAGTACCTTGAGTTACGTCCACTTGAATTAATCCTTGCAGTTCACACCGTAGCTTTGTCGTGTTAGTAGTCACGCCCCGGTACACGTCGTTGAACCAAGCAACGGCCGCCCATGCGTGGGTTCATTGCAGTACAGAGAGCGTTTATATCGTGTGGATCTTTGTCTGGACAACCATCTGCATAAAAGTTCTCAGACCGCCGCCCATTCGACAACTTCCGTGACTCTCAACCAATGTTTTTTGGCGTTCTCCTTTTATGAGGCCGAGCTCATGTATTGCTCCAGCTCAGGCTCATGGATGTGTACCCATATTTCTTCAAGACTTAAATTTCGTCTTCTCATTTTGTCTCATTTTGTTCTAAGGCCTGTGTCGGCACAGTCAGCACAAGCGATCGGGGTTACCTGCGAGCGTAACGTCGTTCGAAATGCTTAACACCGAATTGTGATGACTCGTTCGATCAGGAATGCTCAGTCAGCCCAAGCGTTCCTTTTGAATTTTGGGAAGAAACCAGACATATAAAGAGGTTCCGACTCAGACGGTGTCCCCTTCTTCATCTCGTTCCTTTCTTATGGATCCGACTATGGATCCGATTCAGTCCATTGCCGGTTACGACGAAGAGCTCCCTGTTACGAATCGCCATGAGTAAACTCCAGTTTACTTCATACATGCGCCTCGTCTCCTATTCCACTTACTCTCTTACCCTCTCTATAGTATATACTCGGCGATTGACCCGAAAGAGGCTTTCGCAAATCAAACATACCGTGGCAAGGTCGTGCTCGTCACCGGCGCATCTCGTGGAATCGGACAGGAAACTGCCATCGCCTACGCAAAGGCCGGTGCAAACGTGGCTATCGCGGGGCGTTCGCAAGAGACTCTTGATAAGACAGCTGCTGTGATCCATGCGGCGGTTTCGGGCGCTCAGGTACTTGCTGTGCCCACTGATGTGCGAGACCCCAAGGCCACAGAGGCAGCAGGTACAAGCCACACTCGAGCGTTTCGGTCGGCTCGATGTCCTCATTGCCAATGCAGGTGCTTTGAGTAACTTCAACCAAAGTACGTAGGTTAACGAAGAAGCACACCCGCCTCAGTTCTAACTTTGCGACTGCAGAGTTGGGTGACAAGGGCCCTGATCAGTGGTGGAACACATTTGAGGTCAACGTCCGAGGCGTTTACAATACCGTCCGGTTTGTTTTCGCCGTCTTCTCTTTCCTAGAGATCAGGTCCTAATAGAGGTAAAGGGCCTCGCTATCAGCGCTCGAGAAGACGAGCGGGCGTATCGTGGTCGTCTCCTCTAATGCTGCGCAGCTCCGCCTCCCACATGCAAGCGACTATGCTATTTCGAAACATGCTATTAATCGCCTGGTTGAATTCATCGCCCTTGGTGCGTAGGTTTACTTATCTATCTTCAAATATCTCAGGTTCTACTCTTTGGAAGAATATCCCAAGTTGACTGTCTTTGCGTTGCACCCGGGAGCCATCAGGACGCAGATGGCTGAAGAAGCGGGAGTTGAATACCCTGACGACCTTATCTTTGATACGCTGCAACTTCCAGCCGCAACGATGCTCCACCTTACTTCTGGTCGGGTCGACTGGCTGAACGGAAAGTCAGTGTTATATGTGCCTGATGATGCTGCAGTTCACGTTCTGACGGCTTTGATGCACCAGATATCTGTCGGCCACCTGGGATATTTCAGAAATTGAGAGGGACTGGAAAGAGAAGGTACAAGCGGGGAGTGCTCTTATTAGCAAGTTGGCCATTCCAAAGTAGTTTGCTACCTTCGTACTTGTAGGCACAGTATGTGTTAAGACATCGCGAGATGTTGCTAAAGAGCTCAACTGTATGGTATCATTAAGTAGTGGCTAGTGGCAAGACAGAAGATGATATATATTCCGCCTTTCTCTTATCATAGGCCTCCAAATACTGTAGCCCGGCCTGGAGTCTCGTACGACTAGCTCAGGCTGCGGCTCCTCCGAAATCGGGCTGCCTTTCGCTGGGACGAACGGCGTCCTTCCGAGACTCTTTAGGACAGTGTTGTCGTTTCCACACAGGCTTCGTGGTGCAACACTCACACCAGACTAGATGAGTCCGCCTCTAGCAATTATTCGATAGAAAACCAGCGCATCTTCTGCGCCATCCCTTGCACTGGAGGTACGGTACCCGTGACTCCAGGGATTTGGCAGATAGGCGTTTCAAGCAATGGTGACTGATGAACTTCAGACCATATACCACTAAGGCATGGGGTAATGGCTTACCTGTAACATCTATGCGCCAAATCAACCACAGCCAGCTCCAGAGATTATATGAATTACCAGCACTGCGATCACTGAGAATTGACTCGGGCCGTTCTTAGGACACGCTCTGTCACAATGTGACACGCGCGTGTCGCGTTAATTGCTCTCCCACTGACACTCATGTCCTCCTCACCTCTCCCAATACCATCTTCAGATGATGTCGCAATGGCAGTCGACGACGAGCTCCCGCAGACACCTATGCAAGATGGAGGCCAGTCGATGAGCCAGGCACCTCGTGCGGACCCGCTATTTCTTGCAGGGACTCCATCGACGCAAGCAGGCACACCACTCCGAGGCGTTGTTGCTCGGCGTGCCGTTGGTATGTACAGTACCCCAAGGAGAAACAGAACTCCTTTGTTTGCTCGTGAGTATATATACATCTTAGCTCGACCATTGCGTTTGACCACTACTTTTCTCAGCGGGTTCATCCAGCCCCGCCCACTTCCCATCCTCATCATCGCCTGCGCAGAATGCGCGTAGAACGCCCGTACAAAGGGGGTCTAGCGCAGGAGGCTCAAATATGGATTCTGAACCTCTTGACTTCCCCTCGTGAGTGCATCCCCAGCATCCGGTCAACTGTATATATATTTCCGTCCCTAGGAGCCCTGCCGGACTGGCGACCCCCAAAAATAGACGAGGAGACATCCACTCGGCTCTGAGCCTCACACCTACACGTTCCCGCACTGCCAGAGCGCGTTCTACGAACGGTCATCTCTCTTCGGAGGCAGACAGGAACTCACTCCCCGCGTCTATGCATCCCTTGTCTGCGCCTGCACAGGCTACCGAGGACGAGCCTGACGAGATCCGCGCGATCTGGGGTACAACAGTCAATCTGGCGGATACGATGAAGGTATTCAGGGAGTTCGTCAAGGGCTTCAAACCCAAGTATCGCATCGCGCACGACCGGTCGCTTGGACTGCCCACCAAGGCCGCGGCGTCTCCTGCGGCCGTCGAGGTGTTGCAGTACGAGAATTATCTAAGGCGGATGCGCTTGACTGGCGAAGCAAACCTGAACCTGGACTGCGAAAATCTACGCGCGTTCCCTCCGAGTCGCAAGTTGTACGGTCAACTCGTCAAATACCCACAGGAGGTCATTCCAGCGATGGACCAGGTGCTGAAAGACATCATGCTCGAGCTCGCCGAGGAAGACCAGGCGGAAGGCGTGGAGGGAATGGCGGGACAAGAAGGCGAAGAGGAGATTGCGGAGATCATGAGCAAGGTGTACAAAGTTCGGCCGTTTGGCTTACCTGCGGTCAACATGCGTAGCCTCAATCCGCAGGGTATGCGCTTTCTTGTCCTTTAATAGTGTGCGGCAAGGCTAACGCAGCGGCGCCAGATACGGACAAGTTGGTTTGCATCAAGGGGCTCGTCATCCGGGCGACGCCGGTCATTCCCGACATGAAAGTCGCCTTCTTCCGTTGTCTCACCTGCAACCACACCGTACAGGTCGAGATCGACCGCGGCAAGATCGACGAGCCCGCCGCAGTGCCCGCGCGACGTCTGCGCGTCCGTCGGCACCATGTCGCTGGTGCACAACCGCTGCGAGTTCGCGGATCGGACAGGTCATCCGGCTGCAGGAGACGCCCGACGCCGTCCCGGACGGACAGACGCCGCACACGGTCTCCCTCAGCGCGTACGACGAGCTCGTGGACGTGAGCAAGCCGGGCGACCGGCTCGTCGTCACGGGCATATTCCGCAGCGTACCCGTGCGCGTGAACCCGCGTCGGCGGACGATCAAGAGCCTCTTCAAGACCTTCTTGGACATCGTGCACGTCAAGCTAGGGGCAGGACTCGCGGCTCGGGTTCGACAAGTCGACCCGGCCAGCCGGCGGAGACCGCCTGCCCGGCGTCGGGGGTGGCGTTGGCGAAGAAGAGCAGAACGAAGAAGAGGGCCAGATCGTGCGCAAGGCCGAGATGGAGCAGAAGGTAAAGGAGCTCAGCGAGAGGCCGGACATCTACGAAATCTTGGCGCGCTCGCTGGCGCCGAGCGTGTGGTCTATGGACGACGTCAAGAAGGGCATTCTGCTTCAGCTCTTTGGTGGCACGAACAAAAACATCACAAGAGGTGGGGGCGGTGGTGGCCCACGCTATCGCGGTGATATCAACGTATTACTAGTGGGAGATCCGGGAACAAGCAAGTCGCAGATACTACAGGCGAGTTCCTCCTTCCCTCTCTGGTCCCTACTTCCACTTCTAAGCCGTTACACAACAGTATGTCCACAAGCTGGCGCCTAGAGGCGTCTACACCTCGGGAAAGGGGTCTTCGGCTGTTGGTCTGACGGCTTATGTTACGCGTGATCCCGATTCAAAACAGCTCGTGCTCGAAAGGTACGATATCCCCCTCGCGTTGACGTGTAATTTCTGAGCTTGCCTATTACAGTGGCGCACTCGTCTTGAGCGACGGAGGTGTTTGCTGTATTGACGAGTTTGATAAGATGTCTGAAGCAACGCGTAGTGTATTGCATGAAGTTATGGTAAAAGACACATCGTTCGGATCAGTCAGTCCTCTGCTGACGTCGTCCCCCAAGGAACAACAAACTGTCTCAATAGCAAAGGCAGGGATTATAACCACCCTCAACGCTCGCACGTCTGTCCTTGCCGCCGCCAATCCCGTGGGCTCCAAATACGACGTCAACCTGCCGATCACGCGTAATATCGACCTTCCGCCGACTCTCATCTCCCGCTTCGACCTGCTCTACCTCGTCCTCGACGAGGTGAACGAGGCCATCGACCGCAAGCTCGCACAGCACCTCGTCGCACTCTACATCGAAGACAACCCAGAAACCGGCGGTGAGGATATTCTAGTATGCAAAACCAAGTGTCTTCGCGGGCATACCCAGCTGATTCCCCCCCCTAGCCTCTAGACCAGCTGTCCGCGTACATCAACTACGGCCGCTCGCGCGTGCACCCCGCGATCACCGAGGAGGCCTCGCACGAGCTCGTGCAGTCATACGTGAAGCTACGCAGCGTCGGCGACGACCCCCGCGCGGCCGCGCCCGAGAAGCGCATCACCGCGACGACGCGGCAGCTCGAGTCGATGATCCGTCTCGCGGAGGCGCACGCGCGCATGCGCCTCTCCGCGCACGTGGAGCTGCGCGACGTGCAAGAGGCATACCGCCTCATGCGCGACGCGATCCGCGCGTCCGCGCTCGACCCCACCACGGGCAAGATCGACATGGGCCTCCTCAATACCGGCACCTGGACAGCAGCAGCGCAGGCTCCGCGAGGACATGCGCAAGGAGGTCCTCAGTCTCCTCGGCGCGTCTGCATCCGCCGCGTCGCGCGGCATCCGCTGGGCAGACGCGATACAGCAGCTTGCGAATCAGAGTAGCATCCGCTTGGACGCGGGCGAGTTCAAGGAGGTCATCAGCGCCATGGAGGCAGAGGGGCTGGTGAGGGTCGTCGGGGAGCGGGAGAGGCGAACGATCAGGCGTGTAGACGTTTCATGATGATGATATACTTAGTGTTTCTGTTGTACACCACCACACTTACCCCTTGCGTGTTGTTTGTTGTCTCGTCTTTTTGTGTTACCTTTCACTAGATCGCATCGGAAAAATCATGAGGGCGAATCTATATGTCATGAAGCATTGCTACAAGTGGGCAGGCATCTCATAAGGTCATGGACGAGGGGGGACACGAGGCAAAGGGTAGGGAATACAATGTCCGGCACTAAAATACTGTTAAATATAGACAGGTGAAAGCAGCGATGAATGAATAGTGGTGTGTGATGAGTGACCGCCCAAGAGACGAAAAAAAATAGATGCATCAAGCAGCACAGGTAGCGAAGGGATGAGAAGAATATGATGCGAAGGCTAGTGGAGACCTCAGAACAATGAATGGGGAAGTGTGGATGTGAAATAAAGGTATTAATTATATTTGCTAAAATCTGGCCATGTCTCGCCTGCGCTTGGCCGTGGGGGTAGACCATCGTCGGGCTGCCATGCTGGGGCTGATAATAGACCGTGAGGACCTGAGCCAAAGGAGGTTGGGAGATTTTGTAACGCAAGAGTCCCATTCTGTTGATGAGAGAAGGTCAATCGACGCGCACAGGGGTCAGACGAGGCCATCATGTATGGGGGTTCTTCTGGTGGCACCGAACCATGATGAGATTGTGGCCCGTTTACCCCCATGCTGAGACCGGCCATTGGGGAGTCGTATGAGGGCGTGGTGGGGCCATGTACGCTGTAGAGCTCTGGTCCCGGCTGCCGATACGGATGTGGTGATGGTATTGGTGCTTGTGAATACGCCGGACTCGACTGGGATGAGCTCCCACTCCCGCTAATGCTCGCGTAGCTCGGACTAGCGTGCATGATAGGTGGCGCTTGAGGTGGCGGCATGGAAGGTGGCATGGAAAAATGCGGTGATGGCTCATATGACGATGTCGGTGTGTTTGTGTAGATCGACGTCTCATAATCGGATGTGCACATTTGGGGACGCGATTCGGGTCGGGTAAGTTCAGGCATAGGGTGAAAACCAGGTTGGTCTGGGGCGGGAGTGCTAGATTGAGAATGTGTGGGTGCTGTGGTGGGAGCGTTGTACTTCTTCGACGAAGAGCCGCGGTGGAGGGTGGAGTCCGTGCGTGGACGACCACGGATTGGAACCTGTCCTGCGTCTCTCTCGGTAAGAGAGGAACTTTCCGATGCACAGGACAAGTCTATCATCGTCGAAACTGGGCGTTGCTTGGCTTTGAGTTTAGGCATCGAGATTGGCGCTTTAGGCGTGGTCTCGACCCTTGGCTCTGTCGACTGATGCGACGCCTTGACGCCTACACCGACGTAAGGTAGCTCGAAATCATCCGCGAAGCTGTTGGGTTCGGGTGAATCATCGCGCTTCCTCTTCGCACCGGTAGCCAAATGGGGGTGGGTCACGATATCTTCCCCGCCACGCTTCGCCTCAGCCTTTGTCTTCAGTAATGTAACAATTTTCACGGCTTCGGAGAGATCATCTTGTTTAGGCCTCCTCCCAGAACCCGTTCGCGTATCCCGCATGATATCGATTGCCGCAACAACATCTGCTATTGCCACGCCGGAGGACGCGCCTGATGGGTGGGCAATGACCGCACACGCCATCATCACAGCCGTGTCGAACAACGTACGGCCGAAAGAATAGAATAAGAAGGCAGCAGGCTGCGCGTGTCGCCAAGTTGAGTGGAGGATACGCATGGCTTGAAGAATGGTATGCCCAGCATCAACGACGCTTGATACGACACGGCGAGGAAGGCCATCTGCGGACGGCCCACTGCAATTCTTGAGGTATGGAAGGAAGACCTTCAAAATAAGCTGATTGGCGATGATCGCGAGCTCGCAACGCTGGGCTTGGAGATTTGCTGAGACAGAAGCTTTGGAGGAGGGTGACGAAGGAGCGTCGGAATTACTGGTGTCAAAACGGAACACTTTCGGGAGCTCTGATAACCAATTTTTAACTTCGGACTCGAGTTGCTCCGCACGCTCAACCGAAGACTCTGATGAATCGTTAGGGGCGTCGCGAACATGACGTCTCTTTACGCTCTTCACAAGCTGCGCAAGACTAGGGGACACATGAGAAATCGAAATAGGGTGTAGAGGGGTAGAAGGACGAACCGACACTTCTGAATAAAGTAAGCAAAGCCGACTTCTGTTGGATCACCACCGGCTCGACGGGGGAGGGGTAGAGGTAGAGAGGTAGAGGACAGTCCGAACTGCTCCTCATCCACATCAGCGGGTAGCTTCGTAGTGAATGACCCATCTTGTATGGAAGGTGCCTGACCAATGGCGTCCGAGACAAAGCTGCGAATCAGGGTTGTGAGGGCATGAATAAGCAGGGCGTGAGACAACCTACACGTCGTAATAATAAATATCCCACCAAATACGTCTCCGTTGCTCAGCTTCGAAGAGGTTGTACTTGCCAGGGAACTCGTCAGGATCCGTAGAAAGGCCCATCATTTGGCCAATATGGACCACTTTCCCCAAAAGCGGATAAAGAAAATGTGCGACGCGGGACCGGCTATCATGGAGCAAGTAGATGATCTGCAGAAGGTACGTGGTCACTGCGTCCAGGTCGTATGTATGCACCATCTCAAAAGCGGTCATAGCTTGTCTCGACAACGCAAATAGTCCCGAAGCAGAGTACTTGTTCCAAGCAGCAGCTTTTTGGGAAGAGGTAGTACGGTTATCCTCCAGACGAGGATTTTTCGACGCTACGCCCGCCTTTTGAGTATCAATGTCGCTGGTTGTCTCGTTTTCTTTGCAGACTAAAACACCCAGAGCATATGCGACCGAGACAGAGGCAAAGAAAGACAACGTAGGAGCAGGTCGTGGTCCCGGGGTGACAGGGGTCTGCGCGCAAGTAGTCGGGAAGAAGATAGACCTCGCTAGATCAGCCTTCGCGTTTGCATTACTTGCACTTGTTCCAGTGGCGCCTCGCCCGTCCTCCTCTTTGGCCCAGGTAAACATGCTCTCTGTCCGAGTACGAAAATGCTTCACATTGAAGCACGGCCGCATCTTCATGGTCTGTTCGACAGCTGTGGCGATACGAGACCGTATAGTGGGAGCGGAGGGCAACAACGCAACTAGAGAGGGTGTGACAGCTGTCTGAGAAGTGGATGCAGGGTAATAAATACTGAATGATGGGACCATAGCCGGGAACGCCGGCTCGTCATGAACCGCTAGCTCTGTTGAAAGGGGCTCTAGTTTGACAGGGGCAGAAGGCGAAGAGGAGCCGGGAGTAAACGATGTATTTGTCTCGACGGGATATGAACGAGGGAACTCTAAATGCTCTAGCCAAAGCGCGGCGACGTCGTCAAGGGAGACGGTGACAGAGGACCCAGAGCTGCCAACGGCGAGCATGATGTGGTCGTTATGGGGGAACGGGAAGCTGTCTGAGGAGGTGCTGGTAATTGTGGTCGGGACACGAAGCCCTCCCGCAAAGATCTGTGCGAGTTGAGACTCGACTATTTGGAGCCGATTGTGCAGCGACTGGACGTCGCTGTGGGTGGGGAATGAGAATGAGAGGCGAAGATTGCAGTAATAGGGGACAAACATCTTCTCTGCCGCCGCAGCGGTGTATTGGCAGCGTTGAACGGTGTCCCGCTTTACGCAGGAACCGCAAGGATTACGTCTATCACACCTCAGCTTGAGACGCTTGCACTAGGCTATGATTAGAACGGGGATGAGTCGAGACCGTGCCGACGAACCTCTGCGCATACGACTGTTATACGCGAGCGTATGTGCCTAGAAACGCGTGGCATTAGACAAAGCAAAAAGGAAGGGCGGAGGGGGGAAGGGGCTGACAGTCCGTTTGAGAATTTGGGCGTCGAAGATTGTTGATTGGAAGAGGGGGGAGCGGTACCCGAGGGTGTTGCTGCGGTGGGAGCGGGATCCTCCATGGCGGGAGACGGTGCGTCCATGTTGAATGAGCGGGACGTTGCACCGTACAGAAGAAGAACGAAAGGAGGGAGATGGTGGTGGAAAGGAGAGAACGGGAGAGCTAGGCTAGGGATTCAGGAGGCAATTCAGACGCTATTACGTATTTAATTACGTCCACGTAACTAGTTAACAGACGAGTCTAACTCAACAATCGCCCTAATTAGCGGCGCTGTCACCTTTCTCGTCGCGTGCGTGTTGCCCTGTTCATACACCCTCACCTTCACTCCTTGACCGACCCCCTCTTCAATTCCGTCCACATACTTCTTCCCCTCCTTGCGTTCTAGTTTTAGCTCCTCACTGCCCTCTAATCCTTTCCACAGTCGTTGTTTGGCCTCCTTGTCGTCCCGAACAACCCACACCATTTCTCTCCGATGCTTTCCCTTGTCCTTCCAACTCGTTAAGACGCCAAGCATATCCAGACCCTTCTCTTGTAGCCACGCGACGCATGCCGCACCTAGCACCTTTCCACCCTTTTCGTCACCCCCGGTGATCGCCTTGATACCTCTCGGCACGCTCGCCAATCCGACAACGAGAGTGCCCTCAGCATTCCAAGACGGCACGAACCGGTATTCTTTGTAGTCCCTCCGCAGAAGGTCGCGCGGTCCGAGATGGTCTACGCTGTCCTTCTTGGCCTCCAGTGTTTTCGTAAGTTCCTTTACCCCTTTCACTCCTTGGTTGTCTAGGGTGCCCACATCGACGCCCGTAAGCTCCGCTCTCTCGAGCAAAAATGGCGTGACTTCCCGATCCGCGACCACTGCCTTCCCGCCAGCCTTGAGTCCACCAGTGTCAATCAGGACAGCGCTCAGCAGCAGCCGGGCGACCGCACGGCTCATACCCTCGGGCCACTCCTTCTTTATCAGTCGAGCAACCAGCGACGAGCACGAGCCCGTGGGCACTTCGATGATGCGTGGCGATGCATCAGGGTGATGCTTCTCGTCTTCGTGATGGTCTATGATCGCGACGACGCGTACACCCTCATACGCCGCGAATCGTTCCGTGAGTGTGTTGTGATCCACTAATGCATATTTCTCCGCGGGGGCCGCGTTGGTGGGAAGTTCAGTCGCCCGTGAGTAGATGCGATGGATCCACGCCACTGAAATCAAGGGCATACAGGTTTTCCGCGCGGAGAGAGATGTCGGCACGAGGCGTCTGTAGAAGCGGCACCGTTGATTGCCCGAGATGGTGGGTAGCGTACCATGCGTAGGCGACGGCACTTGCTAGCGAGTCAAGATCTGCAAATAGATTAGCTCGTTTCATCAGGAACAATGGCCAAGGCATACCGCCAGCCTCATTGCCTGAAGAAATCGTCCATCGATCATTTTGTGCATCACCCTTTCCTAAAGCCTGGAGATATCCGGATTTTTGTACCAGAAGGAATTCGGGAAGGCTTGACGGTGCCGAACTGGACTCCGCTGATACAACTGCCTCAGACATTGCTCGAACCCGTTTTGCGGGTATGCTTTCAATAGTCGCCCGACACAACCAACGACGTGGAGCTGGTGTCCGTAGTAGCAATGATCCACGGGAGAGAATTCGTATGGCTAACCCCGGAGTGGTGGCGTCAATGGTGCCCTTGACGTTATTGTATTAAGCCGACTATCAGAAGGTGGTGGTGGTTATGATGGAAGCGCTGCATGAACTGGACTGTCCGAGCTGCCTCTTTCGGCATCGTCACGAGAAAAAGAAAGGCGCTACCAGGGTTCGAACCTGGGTTAACGGAAATCAAGCAAAGCAGTCAGAATCCGTTGTGATAGCCACTACACTATAGCGCCAGCATAACGGATTGAATTTCATATATTCACACGTTGAACGCTCCTCGTCCTCTCGCCAGCAACTCTACAGTACAAATGGCGGAAACGCATTATTGATGTGATACTCATTCAATATGACGGAGTGGTGAAACTGTATCACTGGATTCGCTTACCGTCTAGTCGTCATGGTTGCTGTTTAATACAACTTCCATCTCATTCATTTCCCCTCTCTCGCCCGCGCGCGACGAGAAGACCTCGCCGCCAGAAGCGAGAGAGTCTATCAGCAGAGCAAGGCGTGATTTGGTCATGCTCGGTTCCTTCAGATTGGCATGATGAAACGTAGAAGGGTGCACCAAATAACGCCGCACCTTGCGAATTCGCTCAAGATCGTCACTGAACGCATCCGCCACGGACGCCATCCAAAATTGTCGGAATCGGTTACGCAGAGCCTGCTCTTCTTCGGTCCGACCACTGGACCCTTCTGAAGATAAGAATGGTGGCAGGTCGACAGGCGGTGGAGAAGGAGAAGGAGATCGGGCCATGACGCGCCCGGAGCCCTGGGTCTTCACGAAGGGAACCCGAGATACAGCCGGTAGCGGTAGTGCATTGGACTCGTGAAGAACATTGTCTTCCGAATCTGACGATGAAGGCGACGAGGATGAGGACGAGGATGGCTCCTCGGCTGAAGATGGCGTAGCTTGTTTTTTGAGAGGCGCCTTTTTGATGGGTGTTTCATCCGATGAGGCGGGATCTGAGGACGATGATGAAGACGAGGACGAGGCCAAGCGGCGCTTGCGCTTTCGATTACGCTTTCGTGGTGCCGTTGGTTTAGTCGTGGGCATGTTGTGTGGTGGTGGTGGATCGAGGGCGTCAAACACCAAACACCGACCACGGTCCGCTTTCAGTAGCGTCATGCTTCGATGGCCACCGACTTCTGGGCAAGCTCGCACAAGTAGGTTCCTGTACCTATTACTCGATCTTCGGATAACACGCTTTCGTATAGCAAACGCTGGATTGTAGATCGTGCTACGCTCAAGCAGGCTCGTGCCGAAGATCTTCAATATGTCCACTCTCCGGACCACATCGACTTGCTGAACATTTATTTCGCGAATCGTGCGCCATCTCGACTCACCCTACGAATGATGGATGCTTACGCACGGTGGCAGTCATTGGGATGTTGGGCAAAAAATTGTCCCTGCGGCAAAGGGTCATTGCGACCGCGACCGTCTTTTTCAGGCGATTCTACGTCAAAAACCTGTACTGCGAGACGGACCCTTTTATCGTGATAGCTGCCTGCTGCTACGTCGCCGCAAAGGCAGAAGAGTCCCCGGTCCACATAAAGAACGTCGTCTCCGAATCGCGCCTCATGTTCAGCCGTACGTTGGTCCCTGCTTCTTATCTCCACACACACACTACTGTAGCTCAACTGCGCGAGCAGAGGAGGGTTACGGCGTCAAGAATTTTCCCTCGGACAACTCAAAACTCGCGGAGATGGAGTTCTATCTCGTGAGCGACCTCGAGTGTGACCTGGTCGTCTTCCATCCGTACCGCACGCTCCTCACTCTGTGCGGGCGCGAGTCGGCCTGTGCGCTCGACACCGAAGCGGGGGAAGTCGGCGTCGGGATCGACAGCGGTCCACGATACTGGGGCACCGGCGAGGGGAGACTCGAACTCGAAGAAGGGCCGCTGCAGACCGCATGGTACGTTCCGCCAACAAACTGCACCCTCCACGACCAACGTCGACATCACAGGTTCATCATCAACGACACGTACCGCTCGGAGATCTGTCTCCTCTACCCGCCGCACATGATCGCCATCGCGGCGATCTACCTCACGCTCGTGCTGAACGACAAGACGCGCGAGGCGATCCAGGCGCACGGCGCGCCCGTGCCCCCTCCGCGCCGCTCCTCGCGCACGACCTCCGGCGGCGCGCACCGCAAGTCTGCGCCTGCGCAGCAGCAGGACTTTGTCGGCTTCATGGCGGGCCTCCGCGTGTCCCTGCCCACGGTCGCGATGATCGCGCAGGAGATCCTGTCGCTCTACACGCTCTGGGGACGCTACTCCGATACCCCGCCCGAGTCTGGGCTCGGTGGGAATGGCGCGGGGGAAAACAGTGGTGGCGGGGACGACGTCGTCACGCCAGCTTTCTTGACCCAGTTGTTGCTGCGCATGCGCGAGGCACGGCTCGCGGACCTTGCGCATCCTGCGAGCGGCCAACCAGTGGCCGTGAATAAGAGACTTGAAAGGACACAAGCCGCTGGTTGACTTGATCGCGCTTAGTACAGACACTCCCCTATCGTCTCCATAGATTTAACACGGGTCATGCATATCTCCCACTCAATCAATAAAAATGGTTGTTTTCGACGGGATTACGTGAGTAGCAGACAAAATGAGTACATATACCAGTTCAGAGTCACCCACGGCTCGTATCGCTCGCAAATCTCCCCGACGGTCTCATCGACGTGGGTGATCCTCAAAGTCAGCAAATGGATCATCTGCGGTCTTCACTGGGTCGAGATCCTTTTTGTCATTCTCGTCGCCACCATACGCTGGCAGACTCCTGTCGAAAGGAGGCGGGGGACCGAGAGGCGGGGCGTAGGATTGGTTGTAGTCCACTTCGGGTAAATTTAGATTGCTCTCATCACCCGCCGCGTATCCAGGGCCTGCACCATACGCAGGAGCGTACGACGCGGGAAGGCGCTCGCGTCTAGCGCCAGAGACGAGGGCTGACTCTTGTTGAGCGTAAGAAAAGGCGATAACGGAGAATAAGGACATGAGGGCTGCGAAAACTTGTTAGGATATTTGTGAAGAAGAAGATGTTGGTAGAAGCTACGCACCGATCTCGCAAATGAGCCAGGCTATCTCCGAGAAAGAGTCGTGATTCCAGGCTTTCTTGCAGACTGGAAACGGAGTGAGCTATGGCCTTGACGGTGACGTACATCAAAAAGTGACGAACATTTGGCAGCCTCATCTCGTGTGAGGTTGTCCTTGGGATCTGCGGACCAGATACCCCATCGGAAAACCACGTCCTCGCCTTGAGCGAGCTCAGTACATTCGGAAATCAGGTCGTTCTGTATGATAATTATCAGCCAAAGAAATGGTAGTAACACCAAGTACAGACCTTCAGCATAAAATGGACAATCGTGCGTAACAAGCCGGCTGCAATCACGATGACGGTGGCCAGGATGGCCAGGAAAGAGAAGATGCGAATTAGGGCGAGACGTCTCTGTTCAACGGAATGAACAAGAGACAACCGCTTTCAACACAGATGGACATACGGTAGCAGCTGCGACAATGCCAAAGATGAATATGGCGCAAGTTCCCGCATACAACGAGCCAAGCGCGATTGCGAACGTGGCGAGCCTCTTCTCGTGCTCTGGTAAACAAAAGCTCAACGGTGCCGCATCGAAAGGAAGCGGAGAGGGACTTACGCGCCCGATCCGTTCTGAGCTCTTGGAAGAGCGAGATCTGATCAAGGAGTCCATCAATCGCTCGTTCTTCACCAGAATGCCAAGGCCGCCCACTCACCGCACTTCGGTCGCAGAAAATACGCCAAGTCTGGTGAGCTTCTCACGAGATATAAGTCAGAGCTTACGATACAAGGGCCCAGATGCCCCCAAGGGTCGTGACTATATGCCACAGGGGTTGAGGCCATTGAGCCGAGAATGATACAGGCGCAGCGGGTGAACATACATGGAAGAACAGATGATCGTAGACTTTGTTTTGTCACTCGGTTCACATATGCATATGGGGCCGGGTGGTCTACGAGAGTATTTTGGAACCCTCACGACGTTTGGTGGAGGGGTTGGCTCACCTGCCGCGTCGCTCATGGTGTGGGTAGGAAGAATGAGTTAGGAGTAGTACGGCTGTGATCAGAGTTATATAAACGACAGCAGTGGCACTAGGGGCCCTTTCGGTGATGAAGCGATGAGGTCAGTGCACACTGCACAGGTTATGTTGCGGTGGTCGTGGACTATGGATCGAAGTGCGGATTTGTATCGATGCGGCCTGACCTCACCCCAACCACGATGTCATTCACACTACGCGACAGATTTAGCTATTGGTCAACAAGACCCATATATTGATGTCCCAGCGCCTTGTGTCTGTGCCATCGCTATCTGGTGCGGTGCAGCGAGTCCATTTATAGCTCCAGCTGTCCTTCACAATCAACCAAATTCGGTAGACAACGTCCTGGACCTGTGGGCAAAGTTCACAAGGTGCCACTACTGTACTATTCCCCGTCCCTTCGTGGCACGATGTCTAGTGGCACTGTGGCAGAGAGTGTACAGTATGCAGCGCTATGCACACCTCTGGAGCGCTCTAACCCAGCCAACGTAACAACGCCGACGCCGAAAGACGATGACATTCAAGCCGAAATACCCGAAAAGTATATTTGATCCTTACAAAGTACTGTAGACGACAATCTCACGGGGTCTTCGATACTTTCTCGAAAGAACGACGGGCTCCGCCCGCCCTGCATGTCAGAATTCGTCTATGCCGTCTATCGCTATGGTGAATAGATATCCCCGTCCCATCCAAGCGGTTCTAGCGCCAGCTGCCGTGACGGCGTGAAGCAGCGTGTGGGTGTCAGCCCACCCCAGAGGCTGGAAAATAGTGTTTGGTGACCGATCTTGGTTCTTTACCTTGCTTGTTTAGATTACGGTCGACCGTGCCTTTAAAGCGATTGGCAACACCGTCGTCTTTCGCATATGCCGTATTTTGTGTCCGTTCGCCATTCAGGGTTGTGTTGACGTCGAATGTATTTGATGCGCGCTCATACCAGGAACAGGGGCACTCTAACGAGTGAAACGGATGACGGACACGAAATGGAACCAAGGCAGAAAAAAACTATGCTATATTTGAGTTGCAAGTGAAGTCTCTAGGAGGAACGAAGGTGTGCGATATTGGTATATAGTGAATGAGTGTAAGTCGATGATGTGAACCTCGGAGCACATCCAGTGTAGCAGCGGAGTCTTGTTCCGTTTTCATCTTAAGCCCAGGTACGTGTGAAAGGCACGAATCAAGAAAAAAAATACAGATAAAAAATAAGACAAACGGTGACCCCATAGGCAATATCGAAGTGATCGAGAACGAAATCATGCAATTCAAAGCATGAGAGCTGTCAGGCCCAGGGCAGCAACGCCACCAACAATATTGACTGCATTTGAGGCAGCACTGTTGGAGTTTGACGAGGTGCTAGCGGATGGACTGGGGCTAGACGAAGAGGAGGTGGAGGAGGGGTTGGTGGTTGGAGATGTTGCTGTTGGTGTAGCTGACGGGATAGAGGAGGTCAGAGTGACACCCTAAATCAGTCGTGTCAGTAACTCTTTCATGCGTCGGTGGGATCGAAGGGAGGACATACTGCTGCAGCACAGGACTGCCGGGCAATGTCCTCAGACGTTTCGAGTTCACTGGCACTACATTTGGTCTGAAAGCACTGGGTCGTAGAAATGACGAAGGCACTATCTTTGCACAAGCACTCGATCTCTCCGACCAGGCAGCTGCCAAGGTCAGCGACTTCCAAACAGTCCTGCGCACATTCTAAGACGGCGTGTCAGGGAGGCGGAAAATGGGGGCGGGCGTGGTACGTACGCGGGTATGGATTCTGACGAGGAGAAAGCAGGTAGGATCCAGAAACTGCAGACACGGCAGCAGCGATGAAGAGGCTAAGGAAGGCGCGCATGGTCGACCGTGGTTATTGGGGCGGGGTAAGAAACTTAGCAAGGGCTGAGGCGGCAGGCGGCTGGGAGGAAAGCTCCAAACGAACAGTGATTTTATACATGAGCGCGAGGATAGTATGGGGAAAAGAAGTTCCCATCAAATCACAGAAAGGTACGAGGTCCGTGTGCTTACGGGCGCACCAGGGACATCGAGGTGAAGAGCGTCTAGAACACTTGACAGCTCAAAAACCAGGGATCCCGAGTGCTTGCCGTGAAGCCAGGGTAGTGGATTAAGACCAGTCAGCGAACCAATGATGAAAGGAGTGCACCAGCGAGGATACAAAGGGATTGCCTTTACCGGAAAACAAACAAACAAACGTGGAACAATAAGAATTCCGTATTTGGTATTCGCCGTTCGCCGCGATGAACTGTGAAGTTCTGACTCAGCCACTCGAACCTAATTGTAGACAGACACTCACGCAGACTCCGTTCTGTCTGATAAAGTCATCCAAGCAACTATGGTCGTAAGTGTTCAATTCCCTGCTTGCCATTCTCTATTTTGACACCGGGGTACCAAGAAAAACACCAAGGTACTCAGTTCGTTCTTGCACTCAGCGGCACAACTCACCCATCATCGTACAGGGAAAAACACGGTCCGCACTTCAGGACGTCGTGACACGCGAATTCACCATACACCTTCACAAGTATGTGCACGGCCGTTCGTTCAAGAAGCGTGCTCCCACCGCGGTGAAATCCGTCGTTTCATTTGCCCAAAGGGAGATGGGCACTAGTGATGTACGGATCGACCCAAAGCTCAACCAAGCCCTTTGGTCGCGGGGAATCAAGAGCGTTCCCCACAGAATTCGTGTTAAACTTGAACGTGTGTCCCTTACTCTCCACTGCGAATACCTCCTACTGACGCCACAACTACACAGGGAAACGTAATGACGAGGAGAACGCCAAGGAGAAGCTCTATACCTACGCAACACACGTCCCGACGGCGTCATTCAAGGTAGGGCTTTTAGCGTCCTTATTCTTCGGAATACCGGTAGTAATATAACAAACTTGCAGGGTCTCGGGACAGTGACCGTAGACGCGGAATGAATGTCCGGTGGCTGGTTGTTCCTCATGTACTTCTTGTCCAAACAAAATTGCATCACCTTGCACTCTCACTCGCACGGTGTGCCGCGCTTGTAACCTGGCCCGCACAAGAGGCTGCCATTCATAAGTAATCCAATGCATGTGTTTGTTCCTTACGGGGGTATAACTCAATGAACGGATCAATAGCCAAATTTTGTTCTGATCTACCCTAATAACCCTGCTATGTACAGGTCAAACGGGGGTAAAATATAAGGTCCATTACACCCGGTGAGAATGTACAATGTCTAGATGAAGAAATCTGTCCCAAACCAATCAAGTCGCAAATATGCCAATAATTTTGAACGGCGGGACGCTGGTGCCTTCCGAGCCAAGCAGTACGCACTCGACATAGTGTGGACCCCTTGCCACATTGTGGTCAATTAACTGCAACCTTTTTTTTTTTCGCGTCCAATTAGCGCGCAGGGTAAAGGCGGACGACAGATAGGACTCACGTAGCTTCCTCGTCATCACTGTTACCTTCATTGTCAATGGTGACCTTTCCGATGTAGTTGTCGTCTACCCAGCAGTCGATTGCGCTACCACCCTCGGCGCCGAGCACCGAGCGTGGCTCGCGCACATAATAAATGCCAATGTCGCCCGCGCCTACGCTGAGCGGCACGCGCAGGCGGCTCGTCGGGAGCGTGCTGTGCCAATAGTGCGACGCGCTGCTCGTCACGGGGACGCTCGTCTGCGGCGGGTGGTGCGCGTTCCAGCCGGAGCCATAGAAGAGCGACGGCGGGAGGGGGTTCACCAGGTCGTTGGCGGACACGCATGCCGGCGTGATCTCCTCGTACACCCGCGGGGACATGTCCGACGGCCGGGACCCGATCCGCGAGGCGGGCACCTGGAGGCCGACGGCGCCATGGCCCGTTGCGGCTCGTGGTCGCGGCGCGTCCGGATCGGCAAGGGCAGCGGCGGCGGGAGCAGCACCTTTGCGTGGACCTTTGCCACCGAACAATCCTGTCGCGTCTTTGGGCGGGGTGCCAGCCTGCACGCCGAGCGTGTAATATATGGGCAGGGCTGCACCGGAGCCCCGGGCGGCACTCCACGCGACGCAAACCTGAGACTGAATGTACGCGATGAGGATGTCGGCGAGAAGACCGTGGCCGACGGTATTGGCTAGGATAGGGTCGGCGTAATACCGGGAGATGGAGTTGGGCGAAGTCATGTAGGACGGGTATAGCGCGGCTTTTGAGCTAGGAGTGACAGCATGTGTGAGCGTAAAGAAGGGCGTGACGTCAGGGAGATAGTGGGGTACCTGATGTGGGGTACGTCGTAGAACTGGGAGACGACGCTGTGCCAGTGGTCAGGCCCAGCAAAACCGTTTTGTTCATGCACTTGGGGTGAAAAGTGGCCGAGGACGATGACGGCGGGTGAGTCTGGCCGCAGAAGGATGGATCGTACGAGCAACTCAAAGTTGTCGAGTGTCTGACGGTCGCTAAAATGGATTATCAGCGGGCAATCTCCCCAACCAGATGGGGAACGTGACGTACGCCTTGTCGTCGGTATCTAGCTCGAGGATCACAAGATCGGTATAGTCTGGTAGATGATGTGCGCTGCAGAAGGAGAAGTACTCAGAATTGGTGTGCCGAATTGCGCCGTTGGTAAGCTCTGAGGCTGGGTGAGGGAAGATGGAGTTCCACCAGGTGAAAAAACGAGAAGGATAGCAGTCTGAAGAGATTGGGTCATCGCCCGCACCGTGGCACGAAGAGACTAGATATCTGTTACGAACGAGGACGATACTCAAAAGGGGGAGAGGCGCTCACTAGAACCACCAATCACGCTGATGGTGACGGGTTGGCCGAGAAGGGCCTTGTGGATGACCTGCTGAACTCGGGCGCCGCTACCCAAGTGGAGCCAGCTCTTCGAAACTGCCAGGGCGCCGTATTTTTCGGCGAGAACATCGCCTTTTCCGAAAGTGGGACAGAAGGGAAACGGATTCTGTGCAGCTTCGTCGTCTGCGTCCGAGAGATTGAGATAATTTATCGGGTGCAGCCCCGCAGCGTACTGTGAAGGGTGATTGCGGAGGTAGTAGGCGGCGTCGGAAGAGTGGGAAGGAAGAATGAGGCGGGTAAAAAAGACCACGGAAAGAAAGAGCGCAAGGATGAGCCAGATACGGTTTGGCAGGCCGAATGTACGTTGGTTCAGCCGAGAGGGTGGTTTGTCTGCAGAGGAGAGGATGGCAGATGGGGGCAGACCTGGTGTCGGCGGAGCGATGAAGGCTGAGCTTTTCGCGGTTCGGCGCTGCATGAGCGGGGAAGGGTCAGACTTTGAAAGAGGGAAAAGCTGCGAGGAGGGCGGACTCGGTGAGGAGGAGGACATGAACGGCGTAGAAGAGCAACCAACTCCTCGGGGGTGTCCCAGAATTCCGCGTGTCAGCGAGGCGCCCGCTTTTTATCTCTTAGTTTCCAACGACCACGGCCATGCAGCCAGCGAGGATATATCGGCGTGTGCCCACACCCGTCGCCATCGTCTTCGGTATTATCGTCGGCGTACTGCTCACAAGGCTCATCTCCTTCTCGTATCACTCTAATTATTCCACCTCATGGCGCGGTAGCGGACACGCGCCTATACACAACTCACCCCGTCCAACCTCCTCTCGTCAGGCTCCTCCCACCACCGCACAGCGACGACGCGTCCTAGACTATCCTCAGCACACTTTCGCCCCATTACACGCGCGAGTGCACACGGAATCTTAACCCCTTGTACGTGCAGCAAGCGCGCGAACGCTACTGCCCCCCTCATTGGCCACAACCCGCCTCCGTCCAAATCTTGGCTCTTTGATCTCGGTCCTCGGCAGTCTCGACCCAATCCCCCGCCCGAGCCAGGAAGAGGCATCGTACTACAGTCATAGGCGCGACCTCTCCGGCGGAGAGCACAAGTATTTTTTTGCCATCAACCTCTACAATTCCTTCGACGTGATTCCAGACATCTTCGCCACCCTCTTCCGCGTTGCCGCCATCCTGGGTTACCACAACGTCTTCGTGTCCATCTACGAGAACGGCTCCACCGACCAGACAAAGGCTCTCCTCCGCATTTTTGATGCTCTCGCTCGCTCCGTCGGTCTACGGGTTACCATTCGCACATCTCAGCGCACACGCGGCGCGTTCAATCACCGCATCGAGTATCTCGCCGAAGTTCGAAACGCCGCCTTTGTGCCCCTCCACGAGCTGCGAGACTGATCAGAACGAGTACTTTGATACCATCGTGTTCATGAACGATATCCTTCCATGCATCGACGACCTTCTCGAGCTTATCTTCCAAAGTCCGTTTGAATAATGCCGGCATTACCTGCTGCCGCAGATTACATGTATCATGATGAGCTCGTACGTCCATCTTTTTCTATCGCCACTCTTCGCAACTAATTGCAGGTGCTTAGGGTGCTCCTGTCTTCTATGATAATTGGGTCGCGCGTGACATCAACGGTACCGCTCTCGAAAACGCTCCTTTCGAGAATATTTTCCACGACGGCACCTCGTCTGTGCGCTTCCGGCAGCACCTGCCCGTCCAGGTCCAGTCCTGCTGGAACGGCGTCGCCATCCTCGACCCTGCATCCCTTCTACCAGCCCAAGCACGTCCGCTTCCGGATGGCACGCATCGCCGATGGCGAGTGCTCCGCCAGCGAGTGTTCTCTTATCTGCAACGACTATTGGGAAGCCGGGTACGGACGCATCCTCATGGTGCCTCGCGTAAAGCTCGCATATGATCGGGTACGTATCTTTTTTTTTATTTTTAAATACCTCCGTATTGTCCGTCGGCCGCACTAACGGATGCACTCGCAGAAAGTTTTTGACATTATTCACCCGCCGCGGCGCAACTTGACGACGATTCGCGGCTATGTCCGCCTCGGCGGGCTCCCTGACAACCCACGCACAGATCCACAAGATCGTTCGTGGTTTGGTCCTCACGACCGCCTCTTCACGGAAGAGGAAGCCGAACCCATCGATTTTGTGCCTGGTCCCGCTCACGGTGCGCACACACATTTCCTTCCCATCCACATTTTGTTGCTGACCCCGTGTGTAGTGTGGTGTTGGGGCTGGGACGGAGCCGGTGACCTCGACGGTCCTGATGTCGATCCCATCTGGGAGGAGGTGCCAGAAAAGTCAAAATTGGCGCACGCTGTTGAGGTTAAGCATGATAGGAGCTTCAAGAATCACTAGTCGGAGGTAGGGAGCATTCGGGCTTAGGGACGGACCAGTGACGGACCTCAGATCAGATGGATTACACTAACGGCGCTTGAACGCTTTAATGAACCTCATGCTACGAATAATCGAGCCTGCCTCTGCTTCTAGGCAGTGTAAGATACAGTGGAGCAATAACCCCATGCGCAGACGTTCCATGGTATATAGTGGGCTTCATTTACTAGACAAGTGTGAGACCGATGAGCGAAATACAGTAACGTTGGTGGTACGGAAAGAGGAGCAGAAAGCTCAGGAAAACCGCTTCCACGCATGCTTTTCGTATTCCACCATCTGCTTGTGCTTTTTTCGGTCTGTGTCGTCGGATATTCTAGTAAGCGGACGTGGGCAACAAATGATGGAGATCACGCACAATACGGGACCGCGCGGTTCGACCAGCGCTCGGTGCTGCATGCTCAAATATCGATCCCGGAACAAATTGCCTGTAGGCTACCACCACACGACGTCAGTCGGTTGCACGACAGATCCAGCGGGACCGCACCACACACCTGAAGGCCACGCAGGCTCTCGCTGAGCTCCTCGCCGAGCTGCACGTCCACTTCTCCCCTCGCGCACTACGTGTTTGCCTAGTTTCTGCCCCGCAAGACCACTTTGCGCCGAGGAGCGCCGCCTGCTTTACACGTCGTTCTTCTGCGGCCCGGGCACGAGCTGCTCGAGTCTTGTCTGCGGCTTTGCGTAGGGACTTGGCGGAGTCAACGGACGCGTGTAGCCGTTTACGCAGCGTACGCTCCACGAGGGCGTGTTTCTACCATAGATGGAATGTGATAAGCGGGAGTGAAAGGGGGTGTCGGGCATACCTCTACGCGCAACTTTTCCGCTTTTCGTCTCTGCTGTTTCGTCTTGCGCAGCGGCACCGCCGTGTTATTTTTCACAGCGTTAGCAGCTCTCGGGCTCCCGCTCCGACCCATCGTCGTCTCCCGGCTTGTCTATCAGCATACCCCGCGCGCCTCCCTCGCCGCCGTCTGCGTTCCGTGCGCCGAGAATGCGCAGCTTTGTGGCCTCGAGCGCCTCTGCTTCCTGTACGCGGCGCAGTTCGGCTTCGTGCGCGGCGAGGAGGAGCGTGGTGTGGGCAGCTTCCGGTGGATTATACGACGTTCCGGCATGTGGGGCGGGAACTGCGGGCAGAGCGATCGCGGTGCGTGGATGGGGGACATCTGGCGCCTGTGCACAAATTATCATGCAGCATAAGGACTGCGGAGGTGGGGAGGGGAGCGACGCGCACCTTGACTTTGGCCCCGGCGTTCAGCGCCGTCTCTGCAGACCACACGTCGTATTGCCCGCTGTTTTTCACGGCTTCTGAGACTTCGAGAAGAGCGCTTCCTGCACCAGGGTTGAGAAGGGTCCATGATGCTGTTTAACGGGCCCCTGCGGTCCTTCCGCGCGATCCTGAGTAACCGCTCTTTATCGCGGGCACTCACGAGAGACTTTCGAGGTCTCGCGTAAACTGCAGGGACCGCAGAACGATGGGTGATTATTTGATGTGACTTCAGGGAGGCACGAGAGAAGCGCGGGAGAGACTTGCGAACTGAGAAACAGAGGGTTATAAGGTGGGAACGTGAGAAAAGTGAGGAGAGCCGTCGTGCCTTTGTCGTCGCCTTTGGTATCGACGACGAACAGCTCGCTGTCTGTCCTTTTCTGTAATGTCGACCTATGATCAAATCATAACTTAAGGTCAACGATGATGGGGAGAAAATAAACGTACCCTAGCGTGCGTTCTTCGTCGCGAAGAGCCTCAAGTGTCTCCTCAAGATCTTCAATGTCGACGTTCTTCCTCCACGCCTTTTTCCCTTTCCTGCTCGACTGATTGTGCTGCGCAGGTGCACCCACTGTAGACGCAGCTGTCGATTTCTTTTTCAGCCTGAGGACAGAGGTCGAGAGGCGTTTGCTATGGAGTGCCATGATGGATGGCAGAGAGCGGTATGCGGGCCGCCAATCTAACATCGCTCGTATCTACCCCTTTCACTGGTGAGTGCCGCGCTGCTACCTCGCATAGTGCAGCGCCATACACATTTACGCGCTTGTATCCTAGTATCCTGGATTCGGACGAGATGTCAAGCATGGATGTAGATGCTATTGAAGAGGTAGAGATGGAATACTACGGCGCTACTCAAACAGAGGCTTCTTCTAGCAAAGCAGCCCCATGGTCCATCGTTGTCGACGAGGCGCATCCTTTCGACCTCGATGCGTACATATCGAGTTACTCTGGTACGCCTGTATCTTGCTATTCCACCCTATTTGCTGGGCTTTGACGCGACGCAGGTCGAACGGCGTTGGATCGTTTGATCTACATCATCATGCACTCCCCTGCTCTTGCCCCACAGGCCCTCAATCGCTCTCTTCAGCTCCTCACCGCACCGTCGCAACGTGACACAGGGCTATACGAAGTCATCTTGTCCGCTTATAAAACTACAGCAACTCAACCCGGCGTCGGGCTCCCGCCTCTCGAGGAGCTTGTCCCCGATCCCACGCCATACCTCACTTGGATCGAGGAGACCAATGAACGTAACTCTGCGGATCGCCGGAAGCTCGAAGTGGAGCTCAAGACGTATACCGGGAACATGATCAAAGAGAGCATCAGAATGGCCCATCGAGACCTCGGCGCATTTTACCGTGCTACGGGCGGCTTCGACAACGCTTTGCGCCATCACACCAAGTCGCGTGAATTCTGCACCACAACGCAAAACATGCTCGACATGTGTCTCTCCGTATTGGAGGCAAGCCCTCCCCTGTCCATCCTAACTTTGGTTCTGTCAGCTGATTCCCCATGCTGTAGCTTCTCCTTGAGCAGCGCAGCTTTTCACACATCCCGACGTATGTTTTCAAGGCAGAGTCCGCGTTGGACAGCATCGCGTCGTCTGGGCTCTCGGGTACCAGCTTCGGTCACGCGCTAGGTTCCTCGGGGCAGAAGCGAGTCGACCTGCACCACGCAGTGGAGGCGAAGCTTGCACTTTGCGCCGCGCTTTCGCACCTGTTTAATATGAACTACGCAAAAGCGGCGCAGGACTTCCTACAGCCGATGTCCGCTGCGGCGCTCTTGCCTTTGACCGGCAATATCGTCTCGGTGGGAGATATCGGGGTGTATGCGACACTTTGTGCGCTCGCGACTTTGGGGCGCAATGAACTCAAGTTGAGGGTCTTGGAAGGCGGCGAGGGGCTGGCGGGTGAGGGAGAGGGCATGAAAGAGCTTCTGGACGCCTGGATGTCCAGCAACTTCCGCGTCGTGCTCGAGCTGCTGGAAAGGTCCTCTGTAAGTGATCTGCGCATCTTTGTCTTGTTTTGTTTCCCCCGTGCGATGAGCTCTCTTTGATTTCAGACTCGTCATTTGCTCGACCCCCTGCTCGGTCCGCACGTCGTGAACCTCACTGCGCTTATCCGTGCCCGCGCGGTCGTGCTGTATTTCCAGCCATTCGCGACGATTCGGCTCGAGCGCATGAGTGCAGCATTCGGATGGACCGTCGAAGATACGGAAAGGGAGGTCGTCGCGCTCATTCAGCGAGGGGATATCCTCGGCCGGGTCGACAGTCAGAATAAAATACTCAGGGCACGCTCGACGAACCCCCGCGCGCAGCTGTACGCCCACGCGATCAAGGCCGGGGCCGAAATGCAGAAAGCCACAGACAAGTTATTGCTCCGCCTCCGGCTGTGAGTCTAATACTCGCTCGCTGAACGTCACGCCTGACCTGACCTGACACTTCGACACATTAGCCAACAAGCAGATTTGGTTGTTCGCAAGCCGCAGCCGACACCAGCCTCCGGTGCCTCGGAGTCCGCGGAGCAGTAGAAAATTTCACTCCGAAGTCACATTCCTGCACCATTCATGCTTTTGGTATCGCACATTTGTTACACATACGCACCGTTACAAACTCGAGATGCATTTTGAATTCGCCGACTCCTTGGGGGTGTTGTATACAATCAGTCTATTCCCAAAAAAATGTGCTATTTCTCACGGGACGATCAATTCTCATATCTTGGCGAGTTGAAAAGATGAGATGGCTAGAAGGGTGAAGGGTCCTCAACCCATGAATATACTGATTGTAACAAAACTGGCATCATGAAACGTAAAAACTGAAGACGCGCCGGAATCTAGGTGCGTAGCCAAGCAGTCTTTGCAATCTTCTTCAATCTCTTCTGCTCCTTAAAGCGCTCCTGCAAGTGTTTGGTGAGTGTACCGCCGCGTGTGCACATTGCGAACAGCGTTGCGCACCAAATCCTTCTTAGTCGGCCTTTTACGTTTCTTCCCGTTTGCCTCGTCTTCCTCTTCCTGTTTGGTTCTCTCCGCGACCTCATGTTCCCACTGGTCCATGTTGAAGTACACGGAGCTCATGCGTTTCATACGTTCGTATTCTGATAGGTGGGTAGGGTCGCGTCCGTCCGGTTTCGTAAATGCGCCCGTATGCGCGTTGAACCTCGCAGCGAAGTTATATGCGCTGCCTGGAGCGGACGGCCCAGCGAGGGTTGGATCGAGGTGCGCGAGGGAAGGGTCGATGCCCTGCGCAGCGGCGGCCTCCTGCAACGCGTAAATCTGCGCGACAGAGGCGGGTACATGTGTCGCACCAGAGGAAGACCCGGAGGACGCCCCTTCTTGAGCGATGGGAGGTGTGACAGATGCAGAAGCAGAGGCGGGTAGGGAAGAAGAGGCGCTCGCGCTCGGCTGCAGGGGATTGACCCAAGTAGTTTCCTGAGTGGTCGTATTGTAAAAGTAATATGCGTTGTGGGATGGTGACCAGATTGCCTGCCAATGTCCCGATGACGGTGGAGAAGCGCTCGTTGAAGATGAGGGAGCTTGGGGCTCAGCATTGGATGGCAGAGGGTTGTCATTGGCACCCTCTTGGTTTACCTCCTGCACTTCGTCTTTATCGGACGAAGGAGACTGTTCTTTTGACGCGGGGGATGGGCTAGGGCTCTTGCTTGGCGGGTTGGACATCGTTGGTGGAGGCTAAAGGGAGATATCGGCACTCGCCGGGGTCGGTGATTTAGCGTCTTTTGAGGGTTGAGGCCGTTGAGGTCGTCGTTGGGCACGATCTCCGAGTCAAACATGGATTCACCTTTCCCGCTATTCCCGCCGTCTCAACAGCCCCGACGCTCTGCCCTCAAGCATTCCTCCCGTCCGACCACGCCCTCTGCGAGTTCTGCGAGTTCTCCGCCAATTTCCCCATTCTTTCAACCCTCACCAATCCCGCCAGTCCCCGTCCTTCCTACAGCATCCCCCGTCCATAGTACCGTCAGTACACTGAATTCTCCACTTCCTACAGCTAGCCCCTCGGCATCCGGTAGCCCCTCGACGTCTGGCATACTGCCTCCCCCGTCTTCCAGTGTACAGTCCCCGATTTCTACCGTTGGTCCGAATGCAGGGTATAGGTCGAAAGTATCCTTTGATACGTTCGAGAACCCTGTGGCATCTATGTTCTCATTCACCTTGCAAGTCAAGTCAGATGGATACGAGCGTACCCCAAGCACGCGCGTATTTTTGTGTGCTTCCAGTCCGGATGATAGTGGCCGTCATGCGCTGGACTGGGCAATCGAAGGCCTAGTACAGGACGGAGACGAGCTTATCGTTTTTCGTGGGATAGACCAAGACGAGTTAGGTTCGTCAATCCGACTTGTCAATTCGCTTATTGTCCGTCTAATCAGCGTATGCAGAGAGAGATCACGACGTGGTCCGTGATGAAGCCAGAGATCTTATGCATCGAATACAAGAGAAATGCGTCGAAGTCGATCCGGATCGAAAGGTATCTGTCCGTTCACTGCTGCGCCGGTTGACACTTATATTATTTGTCTTTGTCTCCTCAGCTATGCATCATCGTCGAGTACATCGCGGGAAAGGTCACGACGACGATCGACCGTCTCATTGCGCTCTACCGCCCTGACTCCGTTGTTGTTGGTACACGGGGTACACGGAAGATGAAACAGGCGTTCGGAGCAGCCTTTGGAGCGCAAAGCGTGGGAGGCGTCTCGAAGTACTGCCTCAGTCACTCCCCCGTACCCGTCATTGTGGTGCGCCCGGAGAGCAAGGTCCGAAAGACGCTCGACAAGCGTCGCGCTGATCCGAAGCGCGGGATACATTTCGATGAGTATGAGTCTCTTGATGCAGTTACAGTGAAGCATAACTGATGGCGTTATGGTAGCCTCCGGCTGCAATCGCAGAGAAGCAATGTTTCTGGACCCGGGTTGTCCATTACATCTACTATGTCCCGTTAAATAAATACAGTGTAACTTGTAGTTTAGAGTCGAGTCGACACGATCACATGACCCTATGAAACCCGTGTCCGCGTCGAGTTGACTTCCTCCCTTCGACAACGAACGATGGACGGCACTGAATTTGGTCGTTACGGTGTACTACGCTTCATGAGACGCCATGAAGACACCGTCATAGCTTCTTACCCAATAGACGACGACGAGCTCACCTTCGGTTGTGACCCATCCTGTAGTGTTCGTCTTTATTATCCCACCGTCAGCCCTCTCCACGCCAAAATATTCTTCCAGGAGCGCAAAGTTAGTTGTTCATCCCCTTCCCCTCTTACTGGTAGCTAATCGTGGTTCTCAGGCATTTATAGAGGTGCTGGGAGTACATGGTCTCTTCGTCGATAAATGTCGAGTATTCCCAAAAACCAAGCCGTCCACCACAATAGTCCCATTGTCAAACAACTCGGAGCTAGAAATTAACAAGAAGCGTTTTCGCTTCGACTATCCGCCCAAGGCCCTCCGTCCCGTCCTGGCTTTTACCCCGTCAGCGTCGACCTCGAGATCTGCTCGGAAGCGTGTTCTCAGGCTGTCCATGATTCAGAGTGCCCAAGTCTTCACCCCACGTCCTGATCCCGATCCCCGCGTCAATCTGCGTGTGCTGCAGACGCCGATCCGGTTGAACAGTTCGCCGCTGAAACAAGCCCTCAAGCAGGAGCAGGATGACCGACAGGACAAAGAGGACGGCACGCCCATTCGTCTCGTCGAAGGAAATCGCCCGCAGGTCGTGGAGGAAGAGCAGGATCTCGTGATTTTGGAAGAAGTTGATGCTCCCGAGGCTTCTGCTCCACCCCAAGCGACCCAACACGTGCACGCCCCGGCACCTGGCTTCCCTCTTGCCCCGTCCCACCAGCCACAGCAGTTTCAGACACCACGTCGGCGGTCAGCCCGACCGTCGTTGCATCGCGCGGTACTGATCCGTTCTGCACAGCGCGCGGCAATGCGTTTCGAGATGGAGCAAGAGCAGGAACTGGAGGAGCGTGAAGTGGAAGAACACGTTGCAACAATCGATGAACAAATGGAGGTGGACGAGGAAGACGAAGGCGATCAAGACGCTATATTAGAAGAATTCGACGAGGAGGTCCATGAGGACGGTGCCGGCGAGGGCACAGAATCGGACTCGAGGCCGATATTTGGCTGGCGCAAGAGTCTCGAGGCTTTTAAGAGTAGCATACATGCACTCCGCTCTCCTTCGAGGTCTCCGGAGAGGGATGAGTACATGGAGCAAGACATTGCTGAGGTAACGGTGCCCGTTTATGGGACATGCGAGTTGTCTGACTGACTTGCTTGTTCGAAAGGCTCACGAAGATGTCGAGGAGTATACTGCTCCCGATGAAGATGAACCCTTGGATCGAGATGATGAACCACAAGAGCCCGAGGATGAAGAGGGGTTGGGTGATGCATCCCATGGAGGCGACGGCGAACCTGAAAGCGACTTTGCTAACCGGGGTGCAATGACTCCTCAACTCACCCCCCAACGTCCGGAGCAGCGTTTATATTTTATGACACCGCAAACTCACAGGCCCAACGGGGCTCCCAGTCTCGCGGATCGCGTCAGAGGTCGCCAATCGACAGGTGGCGCTGCCTGGACCAGCTTGGCCAAACCGTGGACGGTTGCTGAAGACCCGGCCCCTGCTGTTGACAAGAGTGCTCCTCACGCAACCGCGGAATCGAGAGAACGAAGAGTTAGTCAATTGGAAAGACGGGTATGATTCATTGCTCTCAAATTGCTGGCCTTATGTATACCCTTCTTTCTTCGCAGGCCATTCAGGAACGAAGACGCTCTGCACTCACTCAACCTGACGAGTTCTTTGGAGAGAATATTCCTGGATCACGGCGTAATTCCTTGGGTCCTGAGACGTCTAATTCAAAAGCGATGCTCGGGGTGGCTTCCCCATCCAAGATCTGGCCCGCTATTAAGGAAGACGAAGAGGAAGTCGAGACTACTATGCTGCTCGAGAAGATGAAGGAGGTGGTCGAGGGGATGCAGCGCCGACGAAGCATGCAGCCCGAGGCTCCTATCCTCAACAAGACGGAAATATGTGACGAAGACATGGCGCTTCAAGACGAGATACCCGAGGACGATGAAGCGATTGTCGAAGATCCATGTCCTTTACAAACGGATTCCCACCCTGTTACCAACTCGTTCCCTGCCACACCACAGATGTCAGATCTCAGGCATGTCTTCTCCGAGAAGCGTGCAGCAGGTATGCCGACGCCTTATGCCGGCGTCCGTAAGCTCTTCCAGGCGGAGCAGGCCCGGGATCCCGAGACCCCTCGCTTAGATGGGGTACGCGAGATGTTTTCCCTTGCAAGACAGCGAGAACCAAGCACTCCGATCTTCGAAGGAGTTGACGAGATGCTTGTAACGCCGCCCGAACATCCCTCCCAAGAGCCTGCCGGGCAAAGTGACGAAGTTGACGCGCCAGAGGTGGCCGCTCCAGCTCCGGCGCGCCTGCCGAGGCCAGCTTCCGGAGCCACAGCAAAGACACTGGCCGTCCGCGTGCGCGAGGGCCGGGAAACTCCCACTGACGTGTCAGAGCTCGCCGACAACGAACTAACACCTGACGCACCACCGGCCAAACCTTCAAAGCACAGTGCAAACGTGCCAAAAGCGTCGATCGTGAGGCGAACGACTCGAAGAGCCGAGGCCGAAGGGAAGGAGGTGAGAGTTTGACCAGAACCGTGATCGAGTCCAAATACTAACGCAGCGCGATTCTACTAGGAGATAGCGCAGGCGCCAGCCAAGTCGGTGAGCAAGGCGAGGAAAGTCGTGACCCCGGAGGTCAGCGAACCTCCTGCACAACCAAAGCCCGCTGCGTCCAGACTCGAATCCGGACGACGTTCGCGTACGGCCACGAAGTCATCCGAGTCTACGGACCAGGAGCCCACCGATTCGAGCAAGCCCACGCGCAAGACGGCGCGGGGTGCGAAGGCTCTAGCCACGACTGCACCCGATCCAGAAGCAGAACCGGAGCCCGCGAAGAGTATACGTCGGGGAGCGAGACGCGGTCAACCGGACGTGGCACCAGCTGCCGCCACGGTCAAGCGGCGCACGGCCAAGCCAAAGGCGAGCGACGTCGATGACGCAGACGCAGACGATCTACCAGAGTCCATCGATCGCGCCGAGCCTCCCGAGGCACCTCCCCTTGCGGCTCGTGCGCGGCGCGGGAAAGGCAAGCCTGCGGAGCTGGAAGAAGGCGCGGCGGGTGCGCAGCGCACTACTACCCAAGGCAGGCGGACACCCACTGCTACTGCCAAGGCGCGTGCCACTGCAGCGTCCGCGAAGAGCGCGCGTGGGGCCAGGGAGAAGGAGAATACGCCGGAGCGAATCCATGTGAAGGAGGAAGACGAGTTGCAGCAGCAGCCACCAGCGGTTGCTGCCAAGGGCGTGCGGACGCGCAAGGTGGCGGCGGCGGCGCAGAGGGCACATAGCGAGACGGAAAAGGACGCGGATACGGCCAAGGCCAAGGCGAGAGCGCCGAGAACGAGGGCCGCTAGTGGGAGGAAGTAAGTGCGAACGTTAGGCTGCGTAGATAAGCCTTGTTCGTGCGCTACGCTGATGATTGTATAATTATTATGATTGTTGACGCATTGACGACCCTTGCTCTGTTATGAACGTATTGCACCTCTCCCTGTGTGACATCCTCCGTATCGGTCGAGCTAAGTATCAGCGTCTCAGTAAATCAGTTCCGAGCCATTCTAGGAGTCATCAGTCCTATTCTCCACTGGCAGGTGTTCGCCAAGCTCAGACTTTGGTGCCAGTATATGTGCTCTCCTAGTGTAGTTCACCTGGAACCCAGGGTCCGGGTTCCCTAGTACTGTAAGTTCTGTATTACACCCACTGGCACTGTACTGTACTGTCTTTGGTTACAGTAGTAGATGTCTCAGAGTGGTCTTCGTATTTCGGTTTTCGGGACGCGTAACTATGACGAACAGAACGGTGGCTTGGAAGCGAACTGTCTCATGTCTACAACTTCTTCACACGGCACAACCTCACCCGGGCCAGACTTGCTAGGGAATTTTTCACTTTCTCCCCATGCAGACATAATTCTCCGTTCCTGTGACTCTCATGATTTTCGGGTCCAGAAACTTTATTTGATCGACAGCTCTCCTGTTCTTGCAGAACAAATAACGGCCGCCACATGCTACGATGTAGAACCGGAAGGTCAGCCTCGTTCCAAGAACTAACTGCCTTCCAACAATGATAAAAATAAATAACAGCTACTGGAGCCACCGGGGATGCTGAAACCAAGAGTGAAGTTGAAATATTACTTCCGGTCGTTCAGCTTCCCGAGAGCCACGCAACTATTTCCAGTCTCTTGAGTTTCGTGTTTCCCGTACCTCCTGTTCTTTCCCCAGGTATCGGGGAGATCTTTGATCTCCTTTCTATGGCTCAGAAATACCAAATGACCACCGCTCTCACTCGAATTCGAGACTGCATTTCCAAGCGTAAACCAAAATTCGCCTTCTCCAAAACTGCACCGTATGTGTACACTCTCGCATGGGATCTTAAACTTCTTGAAGAGGCGCTTCTGGCGGCAGAAGAAACACTCAAAAGTCCCATGACTATCCATGTCTTCGAGGACAAACTCAACATCATATCTTGTGCTGCTCTTGGCGAACTTTGGAAATATCGCCAACGGGTTCTGAGCAACCTCGACCTGGGCCTCGGCACAGATTTTTACATATACCAATCCTCAAATTTTCCAAACTGCGTGGAAATTAGCGAGAATAGCATTCCACTATGGCTCGACCACTATCTTGATTCCGTCATGGAAGATCCTGCTTGTCTTGATATCACCACCTTTCATCTCACCCTATCCTCTCATATTTCGCCCCCAGGCGCCTCATCTGATAACTGCGAACATTGTAAATCCATTCCCGGTGAGAACATCCGCAAATTTTGGACTGCATTGGTGGCCGTTTTCCATGAAAGTGTAAGAAAAGTAAGCTCCACAACCCTGAGTGCAATACGTGACAAATCTCACCTCATCCACAGGCCGAATCGGATTTCTCATTCACACGATGGGAAACGCGTCAAAGTTCTACGTTGGCAATAACAGAAGCCTTACCTCTACCGGAAGGCCTAAACATGCAAGGAGCGGATGTCATACTTCAATCAGCTGACCTCATTTCCTTCCGTGTTCACAAATCGACCATGGCCATATCGTCGCCTTTCTTTAGTGATTTGTTTTCACTCCCTCAACCCCCCGACGATGAAGCTATCGATGGGCTTCCCGTTGTACATGTATCTGAAGATGCGGAAGTGCTACACAGCCTCCTCACACTGCTTTACCCTATCCCCTCGGTGATACCCGACTCCTATGAGAAAGCCTTGGCCGTTCTTGCTGCTTCACAAAAGTATAACATGGACACAGTTTCGTCTGCTGTCCGTTGCAACATAGCTCTGCCAACCACAAAGGCGGCCTTCTGTGCATACGCAATTGCGAGTAGCAAACAACTCATCCCGGAGATGGAAACTGCGGCCCGCCTCACTCTTGATCACCCCATGACGTTTGAAACTATCGCGGATGCGTTACCCTTGTTTGAGGGCCCAGCGCTGCAGGACCTCATCTGCTTCCGCAAGCGTTGCCGTGACAATCTCCTCTCGTTCTTTGTTGACTTCGTTGATGGCGATAGCAACCTATCAAGAACCTGGAATAACTGTCGTAAGACCAAGCGCCCGTACTCCGCCCTCCAAAGCGACACTGGCGTCCTCGCCACGTGGTTTCGTAATTTAGTTGTCCAACATATCACAAATCTGCAAGAGACATACACCTGCCCGTTTCCTAAATCTTCATCCCTTCGCAAGGAGTTCACCGAGGCACTCCGCAGTCATATATCTCAAACCCAGTGCCTCTCCTGCACAAATCTGTATGCTACGGAGGGAGAGGCTTTCCGTGATAAATGGCTCCGTAGAGTATCCAAGGCGCGGGACAAGGTACGTATCCTCTTACCTTCCCCAGGATTGTGGGTTTAACATCATGTGCAGGAACCTTTTTATCTTGACACTGGAACATCGAACTCACCCGTAAATTTAGAAAATACCGACGCCTGATAGTAGGCGCTTACGATGGTGTCCAACAGAGTAAATACAAAGGTGCCATAATAAGTTACATACAAGTTTTTTAAGAGATCGGAAGACCTTCGGATACGATCCTTCTTTGATACAACAGATAGGAATTGATGTTTGAGGGATCTCACAAGAAAAGTGGGGGGTGCCTTGCGATTTCACGAGCATTGTGTAACTTGGTGCAACACTGCGAAATCCGGTCTCAGCTGAACCCCAACTAACATCGACCTTCCGTCGACTCTCTCTCATAGATCTCATCTCCCGCTTCGACCTGCTCTACCTCATCCTCGACGAGGTGAATGAGACCATCGACCACAAGCTCCCACAGCACTTCGAAGACAACCCGGAAAACTGGCAGAGAAGACATTCGGGTATGCGTTCCAAAGACCGCACGCATGCCCAGTTGACTTGTTTGTTTTTTCTAGCTGTCCGCGTACAGCTACGGCCGCTTGCGCGAGCACCGCGTGATCCCCGAGGAGGCCTCGCACAAGCCCGTGCAGTCGTACGTGAAGCTGTGCAGCGTCGGCAACGACGCCCGCGCGACGTGCGCCAGCCTGAGAGAAGCGCATCACCGCGACGACGCAGCAGCTCGAGTCGATGATCTGCCTCGCCGAGGCACACGCGCGTCTCCGCCTGCGTGGAGCTGCGCGACGTGCAAGAACCGTACTGCCTCATGCGCGACCCCCGCGCATCCGCCCTCCACTCGGTTTGTCCGGCCACAGCTGTTGGATCCGTTTTGTCGCATTTATTTCCGTGGCACTTTCTGGCGCCCGCGACACAGGAACCTCATGTCAACCTAAAAAGTATAGTCCGGCTGGAACGGGAATTACGTGACAGACCTCGAGAAGGGAGAAGGGTCTGAAGGGAGAAGAGGGAGAAGAGGATGGTAGGTACTGTAGTAGGGTCACCTCATAGTATCACGTGTTTCGGTGGGAAAATAGGGACACGTATATTTGTAATCAGCTGTCACCACGCAGGTGCCAGCACTGCAGGAGAGCAGAGCGCTAGATAAGTCATTTATTCCAGGTGGCATCTCGACAAAAGGCCGGGCCAGTGATCGAGTGATCAGCGTGATCAGCGACGACAACCCAAACTCAGGCGTTGAAGCTTGCTTGAAGCTTTACTGTAGATGAAAGAAAGGTGGATAGACTATCGATTCCACGGACTCTTGCCAAATGGCTCGGAACTTGATTCTACCTTTCTACCTCCTGTGTTGACCCACTCCGTTGCAAGAAAAGGCTTCGTTGGGACTGGCGCTCAAGTAAGTTATTGAGGCTCCGGTCGTGACCTAAGGCAAGAGGTAACTGTGTCTGACAATTATTTTTCGATTATTAGATACTACCTGTAGTAACTAGGTTACTTTTTACTTAACAGTTTTAGAAGGGAGTGGCCGGTACTCCAAGTCACTCATGTCTTCCTCGGGCCACCTCGGGCTACTAAAGAACCTTTCTTCAATGGATCTTATCTGGAAACCTGCGGTGTTTTTTTAAAAATCCACGAGGGGCCCGCCCTCTTAGTACGCGGTGCCCTCAAGGTATAATGGGGTGCCCTCTATTAGGGGGTACCTTCTATTGGGAATGCGTGGGTGCCCACTTGGTATTCGCTGGCACGGGTGCCCTGGTGCCAGTACCAGTATCAGGTCAGCCACCACCACTTACATGTAGCGTAAGCATGCTTGATCGAGCGCGAATGGTTCCGCGTCTATAAGACTATGACCGACCTCACATAAATACTTGGGAGCATGTTATCGCATCGCAACATTCGAACCTCTACCCCAGGCCCGCGCTTTTGTTCCCTCCCTGCCTCCCTCTTACTGTCTCTTCGTCAGATTCGCCAGTTCGCGGGTATAGCACTATGTCTATTTCGGTTCCACAACCACTCCCCCCGGATGTTATGCAGAGTCAAGCCTCGGTGCTCGGTCCGGGCATCGCAGGCTTATTCATTCAGGGAATAGAGTCCGGTCTCGTCTTCGTGCACTTCTCTCAGTGGTTCTGTGCACGTGACCTCAGCGAGAGCCCTGTTATGGCCACCATTGTCATATTTCTGACCGTGGTTGGATTGTATGTTTCTTCCAGACTCTGAACTGCGTGGCCTCATTACCCATTATGAAGTGCGCAGTCTGGGATATGCTTTGCATCTGCTTGGACTACATACGTACAGCGGTTTGGGCTTTTCGTACGTCTTTCTCCCGCTTTTCTAGTCATCAGTGACCTACGTCTAACGCTTAAGTTTTCCCAGCTACTTCCGGACTGGATTGATTACGTCCACCCAATCCCAGTGCGGCGCAGAGAATCTCTTGTCTCAGCCCTTAACCCCGTTTGTATTCTAACCCAGTTCGTAGAACCTGCTCATATCGGCTCTCGTTCAAGCTTTGATGATTCGACGCTGTTATATCGTTCGTCATCAGCCATATCGTGTACTCCCTCCCATCTGACTAGAACAAACAGCTTGTGGGCAAGAACATGTTCATCGTCGTCAGTAGCTCCGCCCGTCGTCGAGAGTACACTGAACCGTTCCTTACTCAGACCCCGCTTGTGTTACTTCTGGTGGCCTCGACAGTCGTGTCATTATGGTCAATAATTTCAATCGTTAAATTGTTGACCGTTATCCCAGCCGAGGACATCATTCCCTCGTTCCAAGGGATAGGTATATATTGGCCTTGTAAGCACTCAACCCGTTCCTAGAGAAAACCCCTCTTTGAAGCGTTTAACAGACTTCATGTCTCTTCTACTCCCCACGTGTAAGTCTGTCATCGCTCATAATGTGCTGCGCACACTCAAGCCCTCTCAGTCCTCGACCTCATTCTTACTGGCGTCTGTGCGTCGTCTGTGCTTCTCTTGATACTGTCTTCACGCCCTCATCATTGAATTTACTACACAAAGTGCTTCACTACCTAACCCGGACGAAGCAGCGGGTGTATGCTGCGCACGCACGCAAGGTGTGTCCCGTATTTATGGAAGATACTCGTTGTGTATGTTTAGCTTCTGTTGGGAACTATAGTGCATCTCCCGCTTTGCGAACATCGTGTGGCAATCCGCACTACCACCGACTCTTTGTACCATCTGCTTGTCCGTATTTTATGTCCAATACTCGACCGTGCGCCAAGTATGTACCCCCCATTTCTGTCCCAGCTCAAGATTATTTGGCGCCTTGTTCGTGGGAGCTCACCAGAACGGCGGACACTGACAACCTGCTTCCTGTTCTCAGACAAATATACAGATATGGTCGACAGTTATCCAGGCGATGATCGGGAAGCTCTACGTTCTTTCGCTGTTTTACATGATGTGCGTCGCTTCGATCTCGCCTGCGTCTCGTGGTTCACGTCATTTCTGATGTCGTGTCTAGCAACACCCGACCTCTACAACCAGACGAGCGACCTACAGCGTTCATGTCGACGCTCACTGTACCAACGGTGACAGAGGTCGTGCATACGCTCACGCGGGACGCTCGAGGAGGAGACGCCGTGTGCGGTGAAATTTCGGCAGGGTGTAAATCGGCAAGCGCCTCTGCTGTGTAGTCGACGGTCTCCAAATTTCAATCCTTTACATGCTTTACAGCTCGTCTTTATAATGCTATACAGAAGTAGGACGCTTGGTCATTACTACTTTCTTCACGTACTCCCAACGCGTCGTCTGTTGCTATAGTACAGTATACCTGAGCATCTCTTCACATGTAATCACATCTGCCTCGACCATTTCCTGTACATGAATAGCTCTCCTTGCGTAGAGGTTGATGGAGGTAGGACACTGGGTCTTGGCCATGTCTATTGACATCATGATGGTTTCCTATCAGGTCATTTTCAAGTATATCAACAATGTTGAGGCATTTGAGGCATTGCAATTGGGGCATTGGGTTGGAGTCACGGTCTATCGACCTCAACAAGTTTGTCTGTCCCTGGGCCCGTGTTAAAACAGGTCAATCATTGACTTATCTGATTCCACATCAGTAAGTTGACATGTTACTGCCAGGGATTTCCCAACTTTCTGCTTGTGCACCAGCAGGAAACCAGTGCAAGTTGGACAAGTTGGCAAGTTAAATGTAGAGCTGTTCCAGAATATTGTTGAATATCATTTTTATTTGAATAAATAATAAAATAAGTTATTTTTATTGTTAATTATTAATACAGATGTTGCATATTATTATTGCTCAACTTTAGTCACACAAAGTATAAAAAGAAATTCATTTATTGCATAATTAAATACATAGTCTCAGTAAAAGTGCCTTGCCGTCCCCCCTGCCACTGTCCCCCGTTTCCCCATCGTCATCGCTGTTGCTGGCGGTGGTGGTGCGCCTTGTTGGGGTGGTGCCGTGTTGGGGTCGCGCCGTGTTGAAGTCGCGTCGCAGTGGAGCCTTGTGCGCGGCGGGCCGGCGTGGTGGAGGGGCGGTCGCGTCGTGGCAGCCGGCGAGGGTGTTGGGGTGACGTCTTGTCAGTGGCCGCCGGCGTGATGTTGGCGTGGCATGGTTGGCGTGGCATGGGTCGGGGCCTGGGTCGTGACGTCGGTGACGATTAGCGAGAGAACAAAACAAAAAAAAAAAAACCTACTTAACGAGGTGGACGAGGTGGGTAGTCGCGCGGGTGGTGTCGGTGGCGATGCGTCGGGGCTTGCGGGTCACGTTAGGGGTACCGTCGTGGTGGGTCTTGCATGTCGCGACGGCATGGCGTCGGGGCGGGGCTTTCGCGCGGCGGGGTACTGGTGGTGGTGGAGGTTGTGAAGACGAGGCCACGAGGTAGCTGCAGCGGTGACGTGGTCTGTGAGAAACGATACGGGGAAAAAAAAAAAGAAAAAAACGTATCTAAGCAGCAGACCGAAGCCGAGCTCGTCGTCATCGGCTGGGGTCTTGCGTGTCGCAACAGCATGGTGTCGGAGCGGGGCTTTCGCGCGGCGGGGTACTGGTGGTGGTGGAGGTTGTGGAGACGAGGCCACGAGGTAGCTGCAGCGGTGACGGTGACGTGGTCTATGAGAAACGATACGGGGAAAAAAGAAAAAAGAAAAAAAACGTATCTAAGCACTAGACCGAAGCATGGCGGCGGGGGCTATGGACTGATGTGGGACGAGGCGGCGGCGGCAGTGACGTGGCTCTGCGACAGTGAGAAACGATTAGAACAAAAGAAAAGAAAAGAAGAAAAAACTTATCTGGGTATGCACGTCGTTACCCGCGTGTTAGTGACCATTGTGGTTACAGTGGGGATTGTGGGTGACGAGATGCATGAAGTCGCCTCACTTGAAAAGTAAGGGTTGGACTGTTCATTATTGGTAGGAGGGAGACGAACGACCAGTACCGTAGTTTTCCGGGAACAACCGAAAGTCGCAATTGGACGCAATTGGTTCACGTTCGTTTCCCACCCACCATCCCAATGAACAGTCTAACCCTTACTGTACTTTTCAAGCGGGGCGACTTCACGCATCTCGTCACCTACAATCCCCACTGCAACCACAATGGTCACTAACACGCGGGTAACGACGTGCATACCCAGATAAGTTTTTTCTTCTTTTCTTTTCTTTTGTTCTAATCGTTTCTCACTGTCGCAGAGCCACGTCACTGCCGCCGCCGCCTCGTCCCACATCAGTCCATAGCCCTCGCCGCCATGCTTCGGTCTAGTGCTTAGATACGTTTTTTTCTTTTTTCTTTTTTCCCCGTATCGTTTCTCACAGACCACGTCACCGTCACCGCTGCAGCTACCTCGTGGCCTCGTCTCCACAACCTCCACCACCACCAGTACCCCGCCGCGCGAAAGCCCCGCTCCGACACCATGCTGTCGCGACACGCAAGACCCCAGCCGATGACGACGAGCTCGGCTTCGGTCTGCTGCTTAGATACGTTTTTTTTCTTTTTTCTTTTTTCCCCGTATCGTTTCTCATAGACCACGTCACCGTCACCGCTGCAGCTACCTCGTGGCCTCGTCTCCACAACCTCCACCACCACCAGTACCCCGCCGCGCGAAAGCCCCGCTCCGACGCCATGCTGTTGCGACACGCAAGACCCCAGCCGATGACGACGAGCTCGGCTTCGGTCTGCTGCTTAGATACGTTTTTTTCTTTTTTTTTTTCCCCGTATCGTTTCTCACAGACCACGTCACCGCTGCAGCTACCTCGTGGCCTCGTCTTCACAACCTCCACCACCACCAGTACCCCGCCGCGCGAAAGCCCCGCCCCGACGCCATGCCGTCGCGACATGCAAGACCCACCACGACGGTACCCCTAACGTGACCCGCAAGCCCCGACGCATCGCCACCGACACCACCCGCGCGACTACCCACCTCGTCCACCTCGTTAAGTAGGTTTGTTTTTTTTGTTTTGTTCTCGCTAATCGTCACGACCCAGGCCCCGACCCATGCCACGCCAACCACGCCACGCCAACATCACGCCGGCGGCCACTGACAAGACGTCACCCCAACACCCTCGCCGGCTGCCACGACGCGACCGCCCCTTCACCACGCCGGCCTGCCGTGGGGCCAGCAACCTCAGCCCCACGACCCGCCACGCCGCTCCACCGCCACGCCAGCCCGCTGCGCACAACAACCGTCAACGGGCCTCGATACCACCGCAACACGGTCGTGCCACGTCACGACCCCGGCCCCGCCACCGCCACCTTGACCCTGTCACCACCGGACTTGCGGCACCTTGGCTCTCCCTGTACTAGTATAGTAGCTATGTATTTATTTGATTGAATAAAATATTAAAAATATGCTGCAAATCTAGTGTGCCATTTGATATGACAAATATGATGACAAATATGATATGACAAATATAATGCTAAATATGATATGACAAATATAATGCTAAATATGATATGACAAATATAATGACAAATATGATATGACAAATATGATATGACAAATATTTAACTTAGAGGATATGCCTAATACTTTGACTTGTATGACTTTCTGAACTTGTCCTGCTTGCTGGTCATCGCTCATAAGAAGCTTGGGAAGAATTAGACATGGCTTGTGGACTGGTCAACTTGCTAACTTGTGGGGGTTGTACAAGGTTGTACAAGGTGTCACAACCTTGTACAACCCATGACAAGCAGCCTGTCAAAATACTGATGCACTGGCAACACACATTTGCGGAATGCCTACAAAGTGCTATGACACCAGGGACACTGGCACAAGCAAGGACACAAGTCTAGGTACCTACAATGACACCAACTTGAAGCTCGAATCATCTGTGCTCACAACCCTTTCTGAACTCAAACCCTACCACTCTCTGGATCGATCTCAAGCTCCTTGGACCCTCCCAATTCATGTGCCCAGGTGCCCCCACACATCAGGAAAAACCTCCTGTGCTAGTGAAGCTAAAGCACCCATAAATTATAGTGTTGCCAAAGTTTGGTTCAGTGTGGTTCAGGCCCCCCTCGTGCTGAACCCAAACCTGAACTTTGTCTGAATTTCTGAACCTGAACCTGAACTAGACCTGAACCTCCTGAATGTGTTCAGGTGTGTTTGGTTGCATCTGTAAAAGCAGGACCTGTCAAAAGCTGTCAAAAGTGGTCAGAGACCAGTCTCTGACCACTTTTGACAGCTTTTGACAGGTCCCACTTTACAGATGTTCATGTTTGAATGCTGAACTATGTGGAATGTTTTTTTTTTCATTGTAATGTCTACTGGCATCTACTGGCTACTACATGCTGAATAAACTATGTAAATCTAGCTAGCCATGGTCCTGTTATCATTATTGTCACTGTGGTTGCAGGTGGGCATCAGTATGTTGACATGAGTCTTTGTAATTCCGCATACCTTCCCACGGTCGTGAGAACCCTTTTGTAGCTCCGATCAAAAACGAAAAGCAGGCGCATCACCCGTAAATAAATAATTGCCAAGTGATCATTTGCCGTAAATAATAACAAATAAAGAATCTTGCCAACCATAACCCTATGAATGAAATTGATGCCACACCGAATGAGCACATGACCACCCATTTGACTGCTCATTCCCCCTTCCCGCCGCTTCATGCAACAAAGAGCGCATTCGGCCCATACAACGTGCGACCCCATGCCGCATCCCCAGCCTCTATGACGGTGCAGCGCCTCGAGGTGCTCTTTCAACACGAGCTGCGTGTTGCATGCGGGACGTGCAGCTCGTGTTGGTAGAGTTCGTCGCGCCGTTCCTTGTCTTGGCGGCGCGTGGCGAAGGCGTCAATTGAGCTCGCACGGGTAAGGGGCACAGCGCGTAGGGCACAACATGTGCACAAGCATGTACGGGTACGTCGTCACGATTAAATCAAATCGGGAAAATACAAAATCGAGGATGACGCGGGATTCTAGCAAGCAGCCCGATGTATGTTTGTGTGCTCCCCGGCATCGCCCCCCACCGCCCGTGCGCATCGCCATTCCGTACACCCGACGCCCCAAGTGCCGACGTGCGTTTGGGCGCTCCCCGGCCTCGCTCCCTCCTCACATCCCCACGCGCGCTGCCATTTCGCGGGCCCAACGCCGCAGCCCCGCATCGTGCATGCTATGTAGAACGCCACGAGCAGGATAACTACGGCGTGTGCAATCGAGATGGCACCCGGTGGAGCCCCCCACTTTTCGTACGATAATTGTACCGAATGACATCATGACAGTTCACCACTGCCGCTGCTCACGGTTCCGTGGGCTTCGAGGACCGACGGCCGTGCTGCGCATGCTCTGCAACTTCCCTTCTTTCATGCATCACGCGCGCTTCATCGGATGTACAGCACAATTGGATTTATCGGCCACATTCCACAGTCCACCGGGCCACAGAACGTGCCACATGAGAACACGCGTGCGTGACACGACAGCACTGTATTGCCACTACACCACTGCAAATGCCCTAGCGCGTGCTACCGCGAAGCCAGCAAGCTCCCTGGATCCCCCCCCGGCGTCCCTCCCTCCGCGTCTGTCGCCACGCACGCCCTAGCCCGGCCCTCCACTTCACCCTCTGTCACAGCCAGCTCCAAGATCTGCCGGTGATGCGCCAGTACTCTCCCTGGTCAGTGAAATCATGCTTTTTGCACTTCTAACAGTTTGCAATACTTTCCCGCTCTTGCCCGCGCTCGGCCACACTCTCCCGCGCTTTTGCACGCTTTCTAAGCACCGCTTTCCCGTGCGCTTCGTCGCTTTCCCGCGCTCTTGAGCGCTCGGCTTCCCACTCATTCCGGACACTTCCCTACGCATTTTAGCATTCACCTGTTCCCCTGTTTATCCAATGTACCCTCTTTCCTTAGCCCACATTCCCAGTATATAGCCCATGTAACTACAACCTTGCACCAGAATACAGACTTTCCCCTCAGATTTTGGACCCCTGAGTTCAGTGTGGCTTATTCTTCGCGTTCCCTAGCGTGCTGCATTCGCGCGCGGTCTTAGCGACTCGAATGCGACGCCTTCCCGACCCATGCGGCCACACATATGACGTTTCGCGTCGCGCGCAAGCCTGCGTGACCGTTTTCGATCACTTGCGACCACCTGACCCTCAGGCTCCATGTAGCCTCTCCTGACCTCGCCGCACTCACGCGCGGCCTTAGCCCTTCGACAATAACGCGTCCGTGATCGCCGCGGACCAGTCTACAACAGCTTGTGCCCCGCGGAGGCCTGCACGACACTTTACAACGCTTCACACCCCCAAATGCACATCTTAGACACGTTCACTAGCGATCAGGTGGTCCCTTCCTTCCAAGCTTCCCCCATCTGCCGTCTCCACGCGTGCCCGGGCCCTTGCCAGGCTTGCCTCCTAGCCTCACTACCCCCCTCCATTTCTGTTACAGCCAGCTCCATTTCCAGTCATATCCCGACATTACCTGTACCATCCCATGGATAATCGATTTTTGCAATGTTTGTTGCTGTTACTCATTACCAATAAAACTTATTACATCATCCCAAAAAAATCGACTTATATATTTATTTTTAATGTTTGAAGTTGTTGTGAACTCATCAATAAATATATTACATCATACTTAGCCAAAGTTTTGGAATCAGCGCGGTTTGATTCGGACTTTCGGTTGTGGCCGATATGTTTGCCTTTTTTGGCCACAAGGGTATGCGGAATTAAGCCAACTGTTGACATGTTACTGCCAGAGATTTCCCAACTTTCTGCTTGTGCACCAGCAGAAAACCAGTGCAAGTTGGACAAGTTGGCAAGTTAAATGTAGAGCCAAGTGTAGAACTGTTCCAAAATATTGTTTAATATCATTTTTATTTGAATTAATAATAAAATGATTTATTTTTATTGTTAATTATTAATACAGATTTTGCATATTATTATTAGTCACACAAAGTATGGAAAAGAAATTCATTTATTGCATAATTAAATACATAGTCTCAGGTACAAGTGCCTTGCCATCCCTGCCGCTGTCCCCCGTTGCCCCGTTGTCGTCGCTGTTGCTGGCGGTGGTGGCGCGCCTTGATGGGGTCGTGCCGTGTGTTGCGCCGTGTTGAGGTCGCGCCACAGTGGAGCCTCACGGTGGGCCAGCGTGGTAGAGTGGTGGTCGCGTCGTGATAGCTGGCGGTGGCGTCTTGTGAGTGGCGCGCCGGCGTGATGGTGGCGTAGCGCATGGGTCGGGGCCTGGGTCGTGACGTGGGTGACAATGAGCAAAAGAAAAAAAGAAAAAAAGAAACAACCAAACTCACTTAACATGTAGTCGCGCGGGTGGTGTCGCTGGCGATGCGTCGGGGCTTGCGAGTTGCATTGGGGGTGCCGTCGTCGCGACGGCATGGTGTCAGGGCGGGGATTTCGCGCGGCGGGGTACTGGTAGTGGTGGGGGTTGAGGGAGACGGGGCCACGAGCCTATGTGTGGCAAGGCGGTGAGGTAGCTGCAGCGGTGACGTGGTCTGTGAGAGACGATACTGGAGGAAAAAGAAAAAAGAAAAAAGATACCTTAGAGCACTAGGCGGAAGCCGAGCTCGTCGTCGTCAGCTGGAGTCTTGCGTGTCGCGACAGCATGGCGTCGGGGCGGGCTTTCGCGTGGCGAGGTACTGGTGGTGGTGGAGGTTGAGGGAGACGGAGCCACGAGCCTATGTGTGGCGAAGTGGTGAGGTAGCTGCAGCGGTGACGTGGTCTGTGAGAGACGATACTGGAGGAAAAAAAGAAAAAGAAAACATAACTAGGTGTCGCGACGGCATGGCATCGGGGTGGAGGTTGATGGAGACGGGGCCACAGGGTAGCTGCAGCGGTGACATGGTCTGTGAGATCTGCATGTGAGAAACGATACGGGGAAAAAAAAAGGAAAAAAACGTATCTTCGAGCACTAGACCGAGGCATGGAGGCGGGCTATGGACTGATGTGGGGCGAGGCGGCAGCAGTGATGTGGCTCTGGGTATGCACTGGGCTCGTCGTTATAGCTGGTGACCATTGTGGTTGCAGTGGGGATTGTGGGTGATGCATGAAGTCGCTTGAAAAGTAAGGGTTAGACTGTTCACATTGCGAGGGAAACGAACGTGAACCAATTGCGTTTATTCGGACTTTCAGTTGTTCCCGGAAAACGATGGTACCTCGTTCGTTTTCTACCAATAATGTCCTACCAATAATGAACAGTCCAACACTTACTTTTCAAGCGGGGCGACTTCATGCATCTCGTCACCCACAATCCCCACTGCAACCACAATGGTCACCAGCACGTGTAACGACGAGCCCAGAGCATACCCAGCTAAGTTTTTTCTTTTTCTTTTCTTTTGTTTTACATCGTCTCTCACTGTCGCAGAGCCACGTCACTGCCGCTGCCTCGCCCAACATCGGTCGATAGCCCCCGCCGCCATGCCTCAGTCTAGTGCTTCAAGTTACGTTTTTTTCTTTTTTTTTTTCTTTTCCCCGTATCGTTTCGTTTCTCACTGACCACGTCACCGCTGCAGCTATCCCATGGCTCCATCTCCATCAACCTCCACCACCATCAGTACCCCACTGCGCGAAAGCCCGCCCTGGCGCCATGCCGTCGCGACACGCAAGACTCCAGCTGACGATGACGAGCTCGGCTTCCGCCTAGTTATGTTTTTTTTTTCTTTTTCTTTTTCTTTCTCCAGTATTGTCTCTCACAAACCACGTCACCGCTGCAGCTACCCCACTGCCTCGCCATACATAGGCTCGTGGCCCCGTCTCCCTTGACATCCACCACCACCAGTACCCCACCACATGAAAGCCCCGCCCCGACGCCATGCCGTCGCGACACGCAAGACCCCAGACGACGAGCTCTCTCGGCTTCGGCCAAGGCTCTAAGATATGTTTTTTTTTCCGGTATCGTCTGACAGACCACGTCACCGCTGTAGCCACGTCACCACCTCGCTACACCTAAGCTTGTGGCTCTGTCTCCCTCTACCCTGTCGCGCGAAAACCCCGCCCCGATGCCGTGCCGTCACGACATGTAAAACCCACCACGACGGCACCCCCAACACGATTCGTAAGCCCCGACGTCGCCACCGACACCACCTGCGCGACTACCCACCTCGTTGAGTGATTCTTTTTTGTTTTTTTTTCTTCTTTCGCTCATCGCCACCCCAACCCTCCAACGCCATTTCACCACCACGTCACTGCAACACTGCAAGTCCCGTGCCACATCACGACCTAGGCCCCCGACCATGCCATCCCAACCGCGTCACGTCACAACCACGCCGGCGCGCCACTTACAAGCCTAACACTGCGCGCAAAACCTCGCGACTGCCAACCCGCCATGAGGCCAGCAAGGCTAGCCCAATCCCGTGACCTCAGCCGCGCCACCCGCCGCGCCGCTCCACCGCCACGCCAGCCCGCTGCGCGCGCAAGACTACAACTGTCAACCCGCCCCAACACCACTGCAACACGACGCCCGCATGCCACATCACGACCCCGGCCCCGCCACCGCCACTTTGACCACTGGACTTGCGGCACCTCTCCCTGTAGTACTAGTATAGTAGCTATGTATTTGTTTGATTGAATAAAATATTATTTTCATGCTGCAAATCTGGTGTGCCATTTGATATGACAAATATGATGTGACAATATAATGACAAATATGATATGACAAATATAATGACAAATATGATATGACAAATATTTAACTTAGAGGATATGCCCAATACTTGGACTTGTATGACTTTCTGAACTTGTCCTGCTTGCTGGTCATCGCTCATAAGAAACTTGTGAAGAATTAGACATGGCTTGTGGACTGGTCAACTTGCTAACTTGTGGGGGTTGTACAAGGTTGTACAAGGTGTCACAACCTTGTACAACCCATAACAAGCAGCCTGTCAAAATACTGATGGGGTCATCATTGTGTCATAGCCACCTTCATCCAAAGTTCATCATCATGGTTTGGGCAGAGAGTATCTGTTGAGACATGACTGCATAAGTCACATGTCTTGTGGGATCTGATTGTGTCAGCCCATATACTATATATGGTATCTGTCCCTTATGGACTGTTATGGACACTCTGGACCTGTACAGACCACTTTTGTTTATATTTATTGTCAGAGTCATATATGGCTCTTATTGTTCTCTATTGTTAAGATACCAGTATTGTCTGCTTTAGGCAGCTATTGTTCTCTGCCCTCCAATGGCATTTCTCTCTCTGGCACACAGACCACATGTGGGTCACCAGTGCACACAGACCATTATTACTTAAGTGTCCTGTATATAAGGACTGCTGTTTACACTACAACACTTCAGAGTTTACTTCCCCTCTGAAGTGTAAGTTCCCTTTTATTCTCTCCTACACTACCTTTACTCACAGATGTATTATAGTAACTTGTCTATTAAGTGTGTATATATAGAGAGTTTACTTCCCCTCTGAAGATAACTTGTCTATTAGCCTTTTTTGCTCTTACCTCACTTGTTACATCAGCAAAATGACATAAGTTTAACCTGGCTTATTTCATTGCTTAGATTTGGTTGTTCTGTCAACTAAGCTGTTAGCAATGTTAAGTGACCACTGAGCTTCTCAATCAAGTATAAGATGTTTCAGAGCCAGAATTGTATTCAACCATGTAGTATAAATTTACAAGAGTACTAAGAAAGTAAGACTCAAGACAGATGTTGTGAATCCAACCAAGGCAGTTCACATCAGTACTATCCTGGCAGTGGCAATGGTGGCATTGTGGTTGTTGCAGCTGGTGTTACGTTCCTTCCAGATGTCTGCTGTCAATCATGTGACCGTTGCCAGCTCGCTGCGTCCGAGTGGCGTGTCGTGCACAAGGACCAAGATAACGTTGATAATGATAAGATAAAGAAGTCGGTGATGACTAAGCATGACTTATAGCGGAACGCATAGTGGCGATAACTCCAGCACACTAGCAAAGATGTCAAAGGAAGGGACGAGACAATGAGGGATCAAGCTTTTATACACTCTGTGCCCTAAGACCAACTCCGGTGAAGGGGAAGGTATTACACAAGATATCAAAGCTAAGGACTATAACGCGTCCAAAGCCCTCTACTTATACTACAAGGGGGAGCTTTCAAGCTCAGCCCGAATCCGAAACCCTAATACACCTATCCAATGGCACAAAGCCCTTGATTCGCATCAGTCATCCACATCGAAACCCACCAATGGCATAAGGCCCTCTTGGCATGAGTCAGAGATAACACACCATGAGTCTCCAATCTAGACTGTGTCCAGGCTCAAGCTCATCCGGACTCACATTCTAGCCTCAGCCTAGGCACAAGCTCATCTAGGCTCTTCCAGACCGTTTGAGGCAGGTCACGTGATGGCCAATAACTCGGACCTAATCCCACGCCTCCTGATAGTCACGTGATGGCAGGTAAGGGTCACGTGTGCTCACCGTGCGTCCCACTCGCATGTGATCTTCTGCACGTGGTGCTTTCTCCCAGCTTTCTAGCAGGCATTTGAGCACTGCTGTGGCTCCACAGACTTCTCTGTCCCATCGTGGGTCATCTTGCGCATATTTCTGGTTGTTGCATGGGTCCCATCCCAGCTGCACCGTGACAGCTGGGGTCATACAGAGAGCACACTAAGAAGAGGTATTGAGGTCACATGCAGAGGGGCATTGTCGACTCATCATCATCACTGCTGCTGCAGCCACTGGAGTCTTGGATCCCTGTTATGTTCCTCCCAGACATTGGTCAGTCATGTGACCTATTTGCCTGTTTACTGCTGCTGCATGTGCGCAAACATCTTCAGTATCCCATAGGCAATGGCTAGGGTGATACACAGGGTGTGGCCAACAAAGGTGATGACACTGATGAAGGCAATAATGATAAGGTATGAGGCATTGGCAATGACTAAGCATGACAGCAAGTGGAACACTTAGTGGCAATAACTGGCACACTAGCACAGATGACAAAGGAAGGGATGGTCAATGAGGAATCTAGCTTTATACAATCCGTGCAAGGGAAGGATTGACACAAGATATCAAAGCTAAGGACTATAGGGCATCCAAAGCCCTCTACTTATACTACAAGGGGGGAGCTTTCAAGCTCAGCCTGACTCCAAAACTCTAATACACCTATCCAATGGCATAAGGCCCTCAATTCACATCAGTCAGCCATACAGTCACGAGTCATTAATCTAGGCTGCATCCAGGCTCAAGCTCATCTAGACTTACATTCTGGATCAGCCTAGGTGCAAGCTCATCTAGGCTCTTCCAGATTGTTTGAGGCAAGTCACATGCCAGGGTCACGTGATGGCCAATATTGGAACTCTACTCCCAGGGCATCTGGTAGCCTTCTGTGCTTACCAATCTTCCCACTGACACGTGATCTGTCTTGTAGTTCCCAGCCTCCATCAGGTGTTCCAGCACTGTGGTAGCTACATGGACTTCGCTTTCCCAGTGTGGGTCGTCCTGTGCATCTTCCCAGTACTCCCTCTGGTCATGTCCCAGCTGCACTGTGACATCACCCTCTCTTCTAGACACATGCCCACAGGTGTCTGAGTGCACTAGGGGACATCTGATAGCAGTTTGGTGTGCATGGATGGGTGAGGGACTTAGCATGTGAGGGGATTCCTCCTTCTTGACTGGGCAGTGTGCCCACTTGTGGCCCACCTTGAGGCAGTGGTGGCATATTACTGGGGCATGCACACACAATCTTCCTGCGCTTGCTTGTGTCCATGGCATCTCTGGCTGGTACTGGGGGTGGTGCAAAGGCAGCGCGCTGCTCAGCAACTAGAACTTTGCCTTGTGCCTGTGTCACTTGCTGTTGCCAGGGTGTGGTGGCCTCTGGCACCACATATTGTTCTCTCACCTTGGCAGGCAGCACATGGTACTGTAGTCGGTAATTGACAACCCTCTCTTCTGGCTTAATGGACCAAGAAGGCTGTGCTGAAGTAGATGAGACTTTGGCACTTCCTTTTTGCTCGGGGTGCTCAAGGGTGGCCTCCGTGTATAGTCAGTCTGCATCCCAGGGAATGGGAACTTCTTCCATGTACTCCACATAGTTGTCTGGGGCATCATACTCGCCAACCAGGTCCCAAGGGTTGACGTATTCTCCCTCCTTGTCAGGTGTGCTCTCCATCTTGTCTAGTGTGTCATAAACTCCCACGTATAGGTGGTCCCACTCTGCATTGTAGTCCAGATCCTCATATTCTACAGCCTCAGCAGGCACGTATTTGTTGTCGTCAGAATCCTTGGCACCTTTGGATGTCTGGTAGTACTCATCTATGTCATTGTATTCTTCTCTCACCTTGGCAGGCAGCCCATAGTAGTCCTCCATCAGCTCTGCATACCAGTCTTCTTTGTACAGTGTAAACTCTTTGTGCAGTTCAGGTGTCAGCTCATTGTGCCCTGCATCTTCATGAGACAAGGCCTTGTTTGTGTGCCTCTCATATTCTTTTCTTGCATTGGCATGTGGTTCTTCTGTGAGGGCAAGGTACCAATCCTCCCCATACAGCTTGTATTCTTGTCTTGCCTCAGCAGGTGGAATCAGTCCTTGACTGTTGTATTCTTCTAAGAGCGCAGCAACTGCCTCTATCCTTGTGTTGTCCCATGGTCAGGCTTCAGACTGCCAGTCCCACCAAGGATCTGTTGGCATGTTGGGTGAGTCCCAAATGGGGATGTTGTACTCTGGATCAAGAGCCCAGCAGTCTCCATCGTTGTCCCAAACAAGAGGTGTCCTGTACCAATCATAACCATAACCTTCCAATGGCTGGCCCCAGGCATCATACTCCATTGGGTATCCATTGTTGTCATAGATATCCTTGTATTCTTCTCACACCTTGGCAGGCAGTGTCCTATGCGGTGTCCCATTTGTGTATGACCATGAGGGTAAGGCTGTAGCAGGCATATGGCTATAACTCAGCTTATGTCTAAACTGTGCCTTGGTCGCCACATGATCCAAGCATCTCTTCATAGTATCCAACTGGTTCTGCATCAAGGGTGTGGGCATTGCGTCTCAATCATGTACATGGCATGATCTAGGTGATAATAAAGCAGTAGCCAGCAAAGGGGCAAAACTAGCTTTGATATAATGTTACATTCCTCCCAGATGTCAGTCAGTCACATGACCTATTTGCCTGTTTACTGCTGCTGCACATGCTCAAACATCTTCAGTATCCTGTAGGCAATGGCTAGGGTGATACGCAGGGTGTGGGCAACAAAGGTGATGATGATGATGAAGGCAATAATGATAAGGTATGAGGCGTCAGTGATGACCAGAGATGTCAATGAGTTGTGGCTAAACGAGTGACTCGCGAGTTTGACTTGTCATGTGACGAGTACTCGTGGGCGTAAGTACTCATGCCTGAATACTCGCGCGAGTACGAGTGGACCCTTCTCCGAGCGCGAGTACTCGCGAGTACTCGTGCTAATGGCACCAATACCAGTCCCAGACTTTTGTTTAAGCAGTATCAGATAAATCATTTTATTTTGTATTGGATTACATGTCCTATCTATACTAAACTACTTGTTGTCGCGGTTGCCCGTGTTGTTGTTGTCATTGGTTGATGTCGCCCTATTGCTGTGTCGCCTCATGGTCATGGTCGATGGGTATCACCTTGCTGTGGCCGACAGGCATCGCTCCGTTGTCGTTGTCGTTGTCGTTGCGTCTTCCAAGGCATTGTTGCTGCTGCCGTCTTGCTGTTGCTGGCATCACCCCATAATTTGGCATCGCTCCGTTGCTGTGGTCGACAGGCGTTGTTCCGTCGTTGTCATCGCATCGTTGTCATCGCCGACGCTATCTTGCTGTTGCTGGTGGTGGTATGTTACAAGCGCACGTGGCTTGGCCCAGCCTGCAGGCCAGTCCACATATGCGAAACTGGCAATCACCAGGCGTGGGAAGCTTGGCATCATCTGTGAGTTGCTACACCACGAGTTGCTTACCCATCAACCATACCATCACCACGACTATGACCTTGGTATGCACCTGGATGATGACGACGGCAGTGGAACAAGTGGCCAGCCATACGACAACAACAAACCCCTGCCGGCACCCCATCGATGATGGGTCAACCACGACCACGACGACACTATGGCAAATTGGCGGTGGCAAGGCAGGTCGAACACGACAACGACGATGAAGACGACGACGGTCCACGACGACAATGGCCCACGACCACAACGGCTTATGACCACAATGGCTTACGACCACAACAGCCCCCGACCGTGAGGACAACGGTCCGCGATGACACTGATGACATTGGCGGCAGCGGTGAGTTGGTGACACGGCAACGACGCTAGTACACGATGGCGGCAGGGTGCAGTGACAGTGTGGCAGGCATTATTATAGGTAGTATAGCAAGTGTTTACAGTACATGTTGTAGCTAGACCTTGCAATAATAATAACACCCTTAGAGTACTCGTTTCAGACGAGTACTCGTACTAAATGGATGAATATGAGTACTCGCACTCACGAGTACTCGCGGCTCAGACAAGTACTCACACCGCAAGTACGAGTATCAGTCCTAAGAATTCGGCGAGTACTCGTGCCCATGAGTACTCATACTGACGAGTACAAGTCAAGTACAAGTCACCCCTTGGAAAATTCTGACAAGTACTCATACTCATGAGTGTCACTCGTTGACATCTCTGGTGATGACTAAGCACAACAGCAAGCGGAACGCTGATACCCTAAGCTGCTGGTAAGTGCTTCTAGTGCAGCTAGAGATCCTTGGGTTCAGGGAGGCTTGAAGCTGTGCTGCCAGTCATGCAGGCCTTTGCAGGTCTCGTAACTTGGTACAAAGGTTCGCTTGGGTTGGGGACGCGTCACTATAAAGTTGCTAAGGGCATGCACAAGTGTGAGGTGCTCGGGAATGCAGGGAATGAGGGAGAATAAGACCCTACAGAGCTCTGAAGCCCAGAGGGGAGAACTAACATTAACTTGGGTAAAGGGGTAGTTACAGAGAGTATTTATACAGGAAAGCCAAAATATAGATCTAAAGATGAAGGGAGCAACCATGTAACGTCTACCATGGACGTTTGCCTGACTTAGGCTTCTCGGGGTGTGGCGAATCTGACAAGAGGGTAGAAGAGACGATTGACTCTGCTCTGTGGATAGAATTGGGGGTGTGGGAATAACTCTCCTGCTAGCCCTTTGTATGCGTGGAGATTGTCTCCTTGTTGTACACCGACGGGGAGAGTATCTGATATGTCGACCTCGTCCCAAGTGTGATGATCGATGATGTATAGGGTGCAGTAAGGGGATGCCACGCGTTCGTTGAGATATAAGAAGACTTGATGACAGGTAGCGTCGAGAGGATAGTCCACTGTCCACGAAGGGAATGTCGGGATAAGTCACAGGGAACCCCTTGGTCTTGGGGGTATGCTGGATGACTCACTTAAAGGGGGAGGTCCCTATAGAGCAGGAGAATGCGGTGGTATTGAAAGAAGACCAAGATGGTGTTTCTTGGTCTTTTCCTACTCTACTTATACAGATACGCGCGGGCTTTCAAGCGCCGCTCCAAGAAATACTAGCCAATAGCGTAAGTAGCTTGAACCCTAGTACAGCTATCCTAGTATGAGTCACTACGAGTCATGATCCGATCCGTTATCGTACACAATCACATGCGCCGGAGCTTACCCGGCTGACTGATCTCACAAGTCCATGATGATATGCTGCTGACGCGGTGTCATACCCTTGACGTCAGTGTCCACTTCCGGGCCGAACGTAACAAACCAAGCGAGGTCACAAAGCAAAGGAGAAGGTAGCAGTGTAAAAGCCCAAATCGGCCAAAGTGTGGGAAAGCACGGGCCACTGGAGCAGTACGAGAAAGTAGTAAAAGATGCGAAAACATCAGTTTACCTAGCCAGCTGTGTGCTAGGCATATTAATGCTTAGTGGTGATAACTGGCACACTAGCACAGATGACAAAGGAAGGGATGGTCAATGAGGAATCTAGCTTTATACAATCCACACAAGGGAAGGATTGACACAAGATATCAAAGCTAAGGACTATAGGGCATCCAAAGCCCTCTACTTATACTACAAGGGGGGAGCTTTCAAGCTCAGCCCAACTCCAAAACTCTAATACACCTATCCAATGGCATAAGGCCCTCAATTTGCATCAGTCAGCCATACAGTCACAAGTCATTAATCTAGGCTGCATCCAGGCTCAAGCTCATCTGGACTCACATTCTGGATCAGCCTAGGTGCAAGCTCATCTAGGCTCTTCCGGATCATTTGAGGCAAGTCACATGCCAGGGTCACATGATGGCTGATATCAGAACTCTACACTGCCAGAGGTCCCCAGACCCTCTGATGGGGGTTCAATCGGCCGGCACTAATTTGACCACATGTCAACCTTATTTGAGGGCTGTTGCTGGGTCAATTGAATGTTCAAAGCCAGCACTGAGCCAACCTTGAGCCAATCCTGTTTGAGGGTTCAGGCCTGTGACAGCCAAGCAACACTGTCTGGGCACTGCTCCAGGGTTGGGTTGAACCTCAAATGAGGGATGAAGTCTCTAACGCACCCATGAGAGTTGATTACCTAAATGCTTTGGGAAGCTCCGTTGTGACTTCAAGTTCAACTTAGCGATTTTCTGACCACTTGTTCACAGCCACCTCAACGTCCTCAACATCTTCAACCATCATGGGCCTCCTTCCCACTCTACCACTACCACTACCATCACTCTCACCCTCACAATCACCAGCACCTTCTCCTGTGTAGTAACAAGCCTACACTTGTATCATCAGTGCATCAGATGGTCACGACTGCTCTAAAGGCAAGAGGGGCCAAAGACTGTGGACAGTGTTGTGACCATATTTCAATATCCCGCTACCTCACTGCCTCCTATGCCTTGTAACTATCCTATGCTAGTAGATCACAAATAAAATTACTTTCTGCCAGTGGACGTGTGCATATACAACTGTTTGCCCAGAGCCAAAAAAGGAAACAATGGCAGGGTTCCTCCAAGGCTGATACAGGGTCCAGAATCCAGTGCCGGTCTGACCTCAATCGGCTGACCCTCCCATGAGCCTAAACTGGGGTCCCATGGACCTTGAGTAACTGGACCCTGTCGCGGGGGCCCAGGAAGTCCAGCAGTGTACTCCCAGGGCATCTGGTAGCCTTCTGTGCTTACTAGAGATGTCAACGAGTGATACTCACAAGTATGAGTACTCGTCGGAAATCTCTGACAACATACTCGTACTCGACTCATACTTGTGGCGGTGAGTACTCATGATTATGAGTACTTGCCGAGTTTTCCAAGCTGACACTCATACTTGCGCCATGAGTACCCGTCTGAGCCATGAGTACTCACACTCGCGAGTACTCGTATTCATTCGATCACACAGGTACTCGTTTTAAACGAGTACTCATTGTTTAGCTAGCTACACTACTACAAATGATATCCTAATATACAAGCCCCTGCCCCAGCGTACCCCCACCATTGCATCCAGGTCACCGCTGTTGCCTGTCGTGTTATCGCTTCACCACTGTCACCATCTATTGCATCGTCGTAGTCATCATTTGAGCTTCCTGTCGTGTCGTTGCTCACCATTGATGTCTGCTGTCATTGCCATTGTGGATGAATGATGAACCATCATCGGTGTGTCATTGTCGTCGCTGCCGCAGCCTGCTTGTTATGCTACCACTAGCGTTTAGTCCGACTTGGACTGCGTAAGGGCGCTCACGACCTAATTCATTGGGTTCTGATGGCTCTTCGGTCACGTGACGTGACGTGACACAAGTACACGGCCCGATATCGATGGCACGTGACATGGCTTATTACACCAGGACGTCAATGGTCACTGGGCACTTCCAACCAAGTCAACGGCCTTTAAGCCCGACTAAGGAGTCCTTATGAGAGAGGGAGAGGGTTGAGTCTAGTGAATAGCAAGGGTAACCCCGGGGTAAATTTCTTCAACCCGTACCCGTACCCGTCTAAACCCATGACCCTCCACAAGGGTACGGGTTTCGACGGGTTGGGGTGAGGGGTTTGGCGGGTAATGCGGGTATGGAAAACCCGCAGGGGTTGCACAGGGGTATACTAGTATATTGTTCGTTAACATGTGTACAGACATTGTACTACTACTTGTACACTACAAAGACCTCCCTATGCCTCTCAGAACCCTTGGACCTCGCTGCTGTTGGTGTCGGTGTCATGGCACCGCGGCGCGACGTCCGTGTCGCAGCGTGCGGTGTCGGTGTCGTAGTCCCGCGGCGCGAAGTCGGTGGCGCAGGCCCGGCGTGCGGTGTCGTGTCGTAGTCCCGCGGCGCGACGTCGGTGTCGCAGCACGCGGTGTCGGTGTCGTAGTCCCGCGGCACGACGTCGGTTTCGCAGCACGCTGTGTCGGTGTCGTAGACCCGCGGCGCGACGTCGGTGTCGCAGCACGTGGTGTCGGTGTTGTAGTCCCGCGGCACGAAGTCGGTGGCGCAGGCCCGGCGTGCGGTGTCGTGTCGTAGTCCCGCGGCGCGAAGTCGGTGTTGCAGCACGCAGTGTCGGTGTCATAGTCCCGCGGCGCGACGTCGGTGTCGCAGCACGTGGTGTCGGTGTCGTAGTCCCATGGCGCGATGTCGGTGTCGCAGGCCCAACGTGCGGTGTTGTGTCGTAGTCCCGCGGCGCGACGTCGGTGTCGCAGCACGCGGTGTCGGTGTCGTAGTCCCGCGGCGCGATGTCGGTGTCACAGGCCCAGCGTGCGGTGTCGTAGTGCCGCGGCGCGACGTCGGTGTCGCAGGCCCAGCGTGCGGTGTCGTGTCGTAGTGCCACGGCGCGACGTCGGTGTCGTAGTGCCACGGCACGACGTCGGTGTCGCAGGCCCAACCCCCAGCGTCAGTGTTATAGCGCCGCGGCGCGACGGCAGTGTCGCAGGCCCAGCGCATGGCGTCGGTGTCATAGGGCCAGTGCACGGTGTCGGTGTTGTAGGCCAGGGCGCGGCGTCGGTTTAACAACGCGCCGCATTGGTTGTCGTGGTGTCGTGGCGCCGCGTCATGGCGCTGTCGTAGCGTCACACCGCTGCGTCATTGTCGTAGCGCCACGTCGCTGCGTCGGTGTTGTAGCGCCATGTCGCTGTCGCTGTCGCAGCGCCATGGCGGGCCTGGGTGTCGTGTCGTGGCGCCATATTTGCGCGCCAAACGGGCCGTTTTGAAACCTAGAGAAGAAAAAAAAACAATGCAGTTAGTTAGGAAAAGGAAAAGGAAAACAAAACTTAGCTCGTTTGAGGGCCAATACAACGCAGTTGACGAGTTGCTGAGCACGTCGTGGTGGTTGTTGGACATGCTGACACGTCCGGTCCGGCGATCTGTGTACCCGCAGAAACCCGCGGAACCCGTGACAAGGGTAACGGGTTTCGTGAGGGTCACAATTCCGTACCCGTACCCGTACCCGCCCATACCCTTGGGCTGTACCCGTGCGGGTTCAGAAACCCTTGCCATTCACTAGTTGAGTCCTCTTCAGGCAGCACCAGGGTCGGCACACAAGTACTGAAGGGTTCAGATGCGGAGGGAAGATGATGGTGGTCAGAAGAAGACCAAGATGGGGAATCTTGGTCGCCTTTCCACTGTTTTTATACATGTGAGGTGGCTTTAAAGCTCCTCTTGAATCCGTACTGCCGAATCGGGCAGGTCTCAGCCACATCGGCCCGAGACTGCGGCTACCTGGTACTACGAGTCCGTGACTGATATACTGCTTACTACAGGAGTCACCACCGTATGTAAGCGTCCACTTCCCGCGCCGTGACACTGCTGTGTTGTAGTCATCATTGGGATGGCCATTCGTGTCATGTTTGGAACAGTGTGCTGGCAGGGTTTGTGGTTATTGTAGTCTTGAACGTTGAGCGTGGGAAGCCACCGTGGCCTGTGGGAAGCAACCTTTTCCACGCCCACTTGGTGATTGCCATTTTCATACATGGCTGAATAATCTCCGACCAATCCAAGCCATGTGCACCACCAATGACCGACCAACTACGACTCTCGACTCTACGACAACATGCCTCAAGTCTGCCAACACAGCTTCAAGCTGCACGAACACCACCAGCTGCTGCCAGCACCCTGCCAACGCAGCTATGGCATCAGCAACAGCCATGGGGCGAGGTGACGGTGGCAACACAACTACGATGCCCATCGATACGACGACTGGGCAATGCCTGTCGACCATGACCCAGACAACAACCCCATCAATTACAACAATGGGGCAATCCTCGTCAGCTTATGAAGGTGGGGCGATCGCCAATGGCAACGACGAGTCAACAACAGAACGACACAACACACCTCACGACACGCCGGCAATGGGCCGACACAATGACTCGACTCGATGGCACTGACACGATGACACGGATTGCACAGTAGATTATAATTAGTTAGTACTGTAATAGTTACATAGTGTATGCCAGTGCAATAAAACAAACTTTTGTTAGCCCGGAAATGGTCACGTGACCCCACAAGTACACGAGTACTCGCGTGATCGAAAGTGGAAACTTGTACTTGCGCATACTCGTGGGAACGAGTACTCATCACAAACGAGTCACACTCGCAAGTACACTCATTTGATGATAACTCATTGACATCTCTGGTGCTTACCAATCTTCCCACTGACACGTGATCTGTCTTGTAGTTCCCAGCCTCCATCAGGTGTTCCAGCACTGTGGTAGCCACATGGACTTCGCTTTCCCAGCATGGGTCATCCTGCATGTCTTCCCAGTACTCCCTCTGGTTGTGTCATAGCATAGATTGTGTGCATTGAAGGCAAGAGTGGGTAAGGATGAGATTGAGATGAGATCAACCAGCAAGATTCTCCTTTGAGTGCCTATGACTGGGCCTAACTTCTGGGATAGTCATCATGCAGAGAAAGAGGTGGAGAAACTAGGGTAACCAAGTGCTGTGTATTCAGCAAGGATTAAAGGGGTCTAAATACAGACAAAACCATAGCCACAAATGAGCCAGTAAGAAGTAAGAGGGAGTGTAGTATAGGAAAAGGGTGGCATAAGTGGAGGAAACAAGATGAAATGCAGGTGGAGACAATTAGGATGAAGATGAGATGGTAAGGTATGAGTGGGCAAGATGAAGACAAAAGGACAAAGGAGATATGATATGTGGGGATGTGCAGCCTGTCTTTGAGTGTCTATGGGCCATTTGTGAGGCAGTTGGCATTGGCATCTATGGCGACATGAGGCGAGGTGAGTGTTAGTGAAGGAAATAATGAGTGAGAAAGAGAGAGAGTGTGTGTGTGTGTGGCAAGAGAGATGGGGAATGTGAGGATTGACAGCAAGGTGTGATGCAGTGGGTTGTCAAATCCAAAATGGCAGCTGAGCCATGCAATGCATGACTAACCTTACAATGCAGTGGCAATGCAGCACTGTAGCTTGACTTCATGAAAAAAATGGGGATCTGAAGTAACCCAACCAAACAAACACAAAGAAGCTGAGCAAGCCAATTACACCAGCAAATTTGAGACTGAGTTCAAAATATTGACGATCAACAATCTCTCATGTCCATCTCCACTGAGTCTGCTCTTTTTCCCACTTACAAGCACTGCTTTCTGCTCAACCCAGTATTTGATGCATGGTTTTCAGTCCCAAAGCCTGCCCAGTATGTGGCATCAGTATTTTGACATGTTACTGCCAGGGGTTTCCCAACTTTCTGCTTGTGCACCAGCAGGAAACCAGTGCAAGTTGAACAAGTTGGCAAGTTAATGTAGATCAAAACCAAAATACTGTTTAATATCCTTTTTATTTGAATATATAATAAAATAAGTTATTTTTATTGTTAATTACCACTAGTCACAAAATACAAAAAGAAATTCATTTATATTGCTACAGACATTGCATATATCAATTCAAATTTTGTCACATAAAATATAAAAAAGAATCTATTTATTTATTGTAATGTGAAGTGATACAGTAACAGGAGAAGTATTGTAACGCCACCATGAGTGTAGCAGTATGACATCATGCTATGCTAAGCTCAAGTGGAACTAAAGTGAACCATCAGGTGAGCACACTCAAGCCTAGCGCAGAGACAAGTCACGCACCAAACATACAGTCACTGTGGAGATATAAACACTTGGAGTCTTTATGCAAGAACTCAAGTCTAAGGTGATCATGCAGTGGTACGCTGAGTGGAGAACCAAGAGGACAAGTTAACATTGGAGAGTAAGGAGGGTACAAGGGGAATATGCACCTGAGTGGAGAACCAAGAGTGTTACGAATCCCGACCGCCGACGCTACCGGACGCGGGCCGGAGGAACCGCCTAGCCGGGCGGAGACTCCCAATGGCCTAGACGCCGCTAGCGGGACCTTACGGAGCGCTAGGGAGATCTTCAGGCGTGGTCTGGACTCATGACGGTATGATCACGTGACCGGAGTCTAGACTAACCTAGAACGATGACGATCGATGGCGCAATACGCATGTGACCTTCTAGTAGGTTCCATGACTGTGCACGGACCCAGATCCCAGATAGAGCGGACTTAGCTGAGTACGAACCTTATGTACCTGCATGTATATATACCAGGCTTGTCTTTGTACTCGAGTCCTCAGACTTGATTTACTTAGCAATACCAGCTTTGTATCTTGGGAACCCTGCTCTGCCTTGCTTTAAGCCTTCCCCTTATCTTGTGCATCACCGTTCTCGCCTCGCCTCTTCGAGCGTGTGCCTTTGAACTGATATCAGTCTCCATTATCGCCGTTGTCCGATAATGCCGAACGTGTCTTCTGCTAGACCTGCTGCGGGTACTATGAACCATGGACGTCGCCCCGCTGGTGGCGTTACAAAGAGGACAAGTTGGTTCCACTCAGGATGCTACAGGGAAGCTTATATACACTACTGCAGCTGAGCCTAAACTGAGTTCAAACACTATTACTAAGTGTACAGTAAGGTCCTGTGACTCAGGAGCTGACATGTCGTGTCTATTAATAGCATCATCTATTGTGCTGATGTGGCACTTTGTCATAATGCTTATGAGCAGCTCCACTTGCTGAGTAAAACCTAATACAGCAAGTAAGCGTAAACTACTAAGCACATTCTAGATCCTTCCAGACCCTTCTATCCTTATCTACCAATCATATAAGTCCATATAAATAAGGGGTAAGAATCCCATGATCATGTGCACATGGTGGCAACCCGATGTGACTGATGAATACCTCTGTACTTCAGCCCTTTATATCTTCACCGTATAAATCCATAAAAATACAGAAAAATAGGGAAAATAATACGCATCCATGACAACAAGCATTAGTCTGACTTGGATGATGAAAGGGTGTTCACGACTTAGCGGATGTTGAGTCACTAGTCACATGACTATTCCCATGAGTACATGGCACTTAACGAGGCACGTGATGCTGGAGGCACCAGGACTAAGTCAAGTCACTGGGCATATATTGATGAAGACAACTTGCTCCTGATGAGACAAGCGAAGGAAGAGGCAGACAACGAGAGGAGAGAGTGGTGATTCAAAGAAGACCAAGATATGCCATCTTGGTCTTCACGAGCCACTATTTATACATGTATGAGGATGCTTTAAAGCTCCTCCCAAATCCTTACTATGACTAGTGATAATAGCTCAAACCCTACTATTGGTGTCCTAGGAATGTGTCATGCCACATTGGCATGTGATACTGTCCTACTTGCTCATGATACTACCGGGTTACTACTAAGTCCGAGACTGATTACATCCCACTAGCGGGGTCACAGTCAAAGAGTGGGAGTCCACTTCACGTACCATAACAAGTATGTACAGTCTAAGTTCCCTCACCATCTCCCTACCTACTTGCTGCCCCATCATCATCACTGTTGGGTTTTGCAGTCACTTGATCTTGCATGTTGGTAGAGTAGTGGGTGGTCTGGGACTGGAGTCATGGCATGGCAGTGGGGCAGGGCTGCTGAGTCACAGTCATAGGACCAAGTGCAGCATGGCATGGGCCAGCCATGTTGCAGAGTGTCATGGTCCTGTATGCTGTGTTCACAGGGCTTGTGTGTGCATCTGTAAAATGTGAGTGTGGCCTAAGTGAGCCCAAATGGTTTTGACAGCTCTGACTGCTCTGAACACTTCTGTGTTACGAATCCTGACTGCCGATGCTACAGGACCCGGGCCAGAGGAACCGCCTAGCCGGGCGGAGACTCCCGGTGGCTTGGATGCCGCTAGCGGGACCTTACGGAGCGCTAGGGAGACCTTCAGGAAGGGTCTAGGCCTATGACGGTACTGTCACGTGACCAGAGGCTAGACTGACCTAGAACGATGACGAACGATGGCGCAATATGCATGTGACCTTCTGGTAGGTTCCATGACTGCACACGGACCCCAATCCCAGATAGAGCGGACTTAGCTGAGTACGAACCTTATGTACCTGCATGTATATATACCAGGCTTGTCTTTGTACTCAAGTCCTCAGACTTGATTTACTTAGCAATACCAGCTTTGTATCTTGGGAACCCTGCTCTGCCTTGTCTTAAGTCTTCCCCTTATCTTGTGCATCACTGTTCTCGCCTCGCCTCTTCAAGTGTGTGCCTTTGACCGATATCAGTCTCCTTTGTCGCCGTTGTCCGACAATGCCAAACGCGTCTTCTGCTAGACCTGCTGCAGGTACTTCAAACCATGGATGTCGCCCCGCTGGTGGCGTTACATTCTGAGTGATTGAGTAATTAGTTTTCATGCTAAATTGAGATTTGGATCATGTTTGCCACCTTGCCAGACCACATGAACAAAAAAAAAATACAAATTCACTTTTTTGAACTTTGGAGTACTCAATTCTTGTGCAATATTATATTTGTTCTATGCCACAGTAAGTTAATTAACATGCAGGGCACCAGTGTACAGACAAAAACAAAGTCTTGACAAAGCCAGCCTCAACACAGACACCATGTATTGTACTACTAGTAATCCTATATACAATGGCAAGGATGCTTGGCATTCTCTCCACCTGGGTTGATGCCAGTGCTTGTTCACTGCCTCATGTTGGCATCAACTTCTTGTACCTATGCCATGACCCAGGTGCCACTTTGTTCTCCTCAGAAGTGGCTGTGTCTTCATCCTGTGGGTCAATTGCATCATCATCCTGTCAATGTGTGTTAGGTGACATGCACTGTGCAAAAGATGTTAAGGCTTACCTCCAAGTCTGAGAACATAATGGAGGTGGCTACATGTTCCAGCATATCAGGGATGGGGATGCCGACTTGATCCATGTAACAATGCATGCTGATAACTGCATTGGTGGTACTTGCTATGTTCTTCCGAGTCTCTACATCAGCCATCCACTCTTTAAGTGCTTGGAGGGATATTTCATGCTCTTCAATCTTCTGTTTGACCAAGTGCTTCTCAAGGTGCAAGGAACCATGCTGCAATTGGGTAAGGTAGAAGGAGCGACGAAGATTCTGACTGGACTCTCTTACAGAAATGTGTAACTTGGGCTTCTAGAGAAAGAAAATAAAAATAAAAATCACTATATGGGTTATTCCTGAGGGCTTACCAAAATCGTATCATCATTTTGTACTCAGGGTGCAATGATAACACAGAGCTGTTGTGAAATGTAGGAGGAGGGTAGCAGCAAGGGTGGCAGTGATGAGGTGTACCTGGAGACTCCTGGAGATGGTGCTTTGAGGTAGTGGTAGCCCTCAGTGATGTGTATGGAGATGATGAAGGGAAATGGACAGGGTCTGAGTGCATCAGAACAGGTGTGGACATCATAGTCTTGCTGGAGGTCTTGAACTATGCCTTGCCAGATGAGTCATGTTCTGTTGTTTGCTCAAGGCATGGGAAGAAATATTTTTGCTCACGCCTTTTTTTTTTTGTCTAAGTCAAATCTTCCACATCCTAACTCAAGCCACAAAGGCAGATTTTTTTTCAGTGAGTACATGTGATCTTATAACACTGACATCAACCTGCAGGGCTACCACTACCCCCACTTCCATCTACACAATGTCTGCCACCACCCCAAGCCGTGCATGCCCACCACTGCCAACAGACCCGGTCCTCACCTTGCTGAGCTACATCAAGTTGCATGTTCTCGAGAATGAGTGCAATTGAGTTGTTCGCTACAACCTCTGGCACGCCTACGCTTGTGCCATCCATACTGAGTTTGAGCATTATTGGTGCATTCCTTTTTTCCACTCACAGTTGACCCCCCTTCCTTTCTGTCACTCACACTTCCCCCTGTGCCAGCACAACAACTATGGTGTTGATAGTGATGGGACCACCTGTCCATGCAGTTCCCTGCTGTGCCTAACAACAACGACACAGGCTGCAATGCACCCCACACCCCAGTCCCATGTGAATTGTCAATGACAATGGTGACATCAACAGCAATGGTCCCTTGCCACACCCACTCTGACAACAATGACAACACAGGCTGTGATGGAGAGCATTCTGCTGCCAACAGCAGTGATGGTGTTGGAACCACCCACCTCATTCCCGTCATTGACAAGATGTGGGACAGCTTCATGGACGGCTTCATGAGGCTATACATAGACAGCCTGCTGGTATGCCCGTTCATCTGCATGGGCAGTTGCGTGTACCTACTCATGCGGACAAGCCAGTGTTCCAGACTGGAGATCATCCTCGTTGACCTGGAGCAGCCTGAGAGCATCATGCACCTCACACCAGCTGAGTCCAGCAATGACCTATGGAGCTGGTCCCCACTCACGATGGATGGCTGCAAGTGGGTCCTCACATCGCAGAGCATGCTGATGGTGCTGAATGAGTTGGTCCTCAGCAGGTTTGAGGAACACAGTGGGTGGCCTAGGGTCACCTGGCAGGTTATTGAGATGCCCCCACTTAGTCATCGCGGTGAGCAGCCCGATATCAATCAGATGTCGTCTCTGATGTGGACATCTATAGTGGAGAGTGCTCTTCATGAGCTGAGGGCATTGGTCCTGGCTATACCCAAATGATACCCAGTTGAGATGATCTTGACCAGGAAAAAGCAGTGCAAATCACAGCCCCTATGACCCAAATTGCACGTGCCTGATGATGATGGCAGTGACAGAGACGAAGAAGATAAACAGAGCTGCTGCAGCCCCTGTGCTTTTGGTGCAATTCAGACTATGGCACGTGTCACCTAGTCACCACCAATTTTGAACAGCTTATGTAAGCATACACATGACTGGCCAATTCACTTTTCTTTTTTTCAAATCTGTGTCTGGCATTTTCAGCTTTCACACTCCAGATATTTCCTATATTTCTCTGGTTCCCTGTTAGCTGTACCCCATCCCTGCCTACTCTACTAGTATAGCTTATGTTATGTATTGAACTTTTACAGCACTCCCTTTTTGCATCAGTCTTTCTTGCACTGCCACTCTGGTGGACTGGACTTTCCCGCAGGCCTCCTCATCCTGTGTGGCCCCACTTGGTTGCTCCATGGGCACCCCTTTATACATCCCTACTTTCTGGTATATAAAAACACCTCCTGTATCTACTCCTTTCCCCAGTCAATCTAGTTCTCCCCTCTGGGCTTCAGAGCTCTGTAGGGTCTTGTTCTCCATCATTCCCTGCATTCTCCAGCATGTTGCACCCTCGTGCGCCCTTAGCAGCTTGGGAGGGACGTTCATTTAGTCTAGGTGAACCTCTGTGTGAATTTATGAGTCCCACAAAGGCCTGCACGCCTGGCAGCATGGACACTCTTCTTAGTTCAGTGTGCTATCTCCCTCATGTTCCCAAGGGCCCCGCATCCCTGTGCGCCCTTAGTGACTTTAGAGCGACGCTTCTCTAACTCTAGCAAAGCTCCCTACAGAGTTAAAAGTTCTGCAAAGGCCTGCATGATCAGCAATGCAAGTTTCAATCACTCAATGGAGTCAACACATATGCATTATGTAATAGGTGCCCAGTTCAAAAATGGAAATGGCCAATTTGGGTAAAGCAATATCACTAAAACTTATTGGAGGGAGATTTCCTCTTGACAAAATAATCTACTTGTTAAATCCTTCATTTTGTCAAGACAGTTTTTTTTTCTCTTATTATTTATAATATCTTATATAAGCTGTTCAAAATTGGTGGTGACTAGGTGACGCGCACCATAGTAGAATATCTAGATACAGTAGCTGTTGTTTGTGGTTTACAATAAATGGATTTCCTTATTTTTTATGACAGTGAATCTAAATTCAAATAGAAAAAAAAAATTACATGGAGGTATTGAGAATTAGTGTCAGTGCCTATTGCCAAATATGGGTTGGGCTGACAGGTGTGCCCAAATCAGGGTGTTTGATGACCATCCTCAAATGGTCTCAGACAGGCTAGGTGGTCAAAGTGGTCAGTGGTCACCAAATGGTCTCAGACTGTCTTGACCACCTCCCAATATTACAGATGCTGGTGGGTTAGTGCTGGACTTGCTGTTCTGTGGAGGAGTTGTGATGGGGCTTGAGTGTGTGAGCTGGCATGGTGGTGGCATGACACAGTTGTGAGGTGGCAGTGGTGATGGGGTGTGGTTGCAGGGACTGGGTTGTGACATGACATAGTGGAGCTTGCTGTGTTGCAATGGTGTCATGGTGGACTTGTGCATAGCTGGCCAATGTTGATGGTGAGTGGCCTGGTTGAGGCAGGTGGCAACAAGGTCAGGTGGCTGCAACATTGTTGGGGTTGTGAAGAATGAAAAAAAGAAAAGAAAAAGACTTAATGGGCAGCAGTGGTGCATGGGTGCAGGGCAAAAGTACTTGTGTGCATGAGGTGACCCAGTGACAGATGCTGCACCATCATCCTATAACAGTTCAGGGCAGAGTGGAAGAAGAAATGATAAAAAAACTCAACTGGTATGATGACACGTGTGGGCTTCTTGCATAACATTGGGAAGGGGGTGTGAGTGGGAAAGACAAGCTATAAACACCTAAAAAAGAAAGAAAAACTTTTGCACTGCAGACAGAGGTGATTTATCATTTTGGCCATGGGGGTAGTCTGCATGCAATGGTAGCAGGTGCGAGGGCTGGAGTTGAGGCAGTGGCATTGACTAGGGATGCCCCGGTCTGGTCCAGATTGGGGTTCAGACCTGAACCGCACCGGACTGCACCCGAGGTCCAGTTCAGGTTCAGGTCCGGTTTGCCGCCCAGCTAGTGGGTCCGGTTCGGGGTTCACCATTGACCAAGTTTCTTGTGAACCCGGTCTGGACTGGACCGCACCTCGAACCCTTGGCTGGTATTGGTACAGTCTGAAAAGTATATTTTTTGTATGAGACAAAATATCTACAGGTAGCTAGTACTATTGGCCCACCTGCCAACGCCGCCGTCCTGTTGCCCACCCTATCCCTTTGTTGTCATCATTGTTATAGCCACACTGCACCATACCGCCGTCATCGTTGCTGCACAGTCATCCCCATTGTCATTGCTGTTGCCGTATGGTCGTCCCCATTGTTGTTGTTGTCACTGCATGGCCATCCCCATCATTGTCGCTACTGTCACCGTGTCACTGTACTGTCGTTGTTGTTGTCACGATGTCACGTTGCCATTACCACTTTGACATCACCACCTCCGACTCACCATTATGGCTGACAAACTCTCGGCTCTACAGTGAGAGCCCACACATATGCAAAACCACTGTGCTATCCCGTCATTGTCTTGGTGCACCATGACGAGGATGCTGAACACCACCACTCTGATGAGTGCTGTGATGGAAACCATGTGGACGAATACGCTCAGGCAAGTGGTAGGGAAGAACACCTGGGGCAAACGTGCACTGGATAGCAAAGTATTGCAGTGTACCTGTGTACGCATGGGGAAGAACAACTACCCACAACATCATGAGCATTGAGCAACTATGCAGGGCTCCAGAAATCAGAGTAGCAAAGGACAATCTGCTCACCCAAGCCAAGCACAGCAATGCCGAGCCCTATCAGAGTGGCTCCCAATGGTCATGTGTACTGAGTGGCCAACACCCAGTTGTTCAGGGAACTCTTGGCATCTTGGCACTTGTGCTCACAGAGATGCGGAATAGCTGTATAAGTGCTGAGCATGTGTTGAGCTCGAACGTGACGGCACCTAAAATTGGTGGGAGATGCACCCACATCGGTGGATGCAAACGAGAGACTTGTATGGATGTCGCACGCAGCAGTGCCAGTGTTTTACAGCAAGAGGCTGAAGGGCAGCACTGTCAGCCCTGCCACCACATTGCCAATTTCATGTCTGAATAGTCAGTTGTTGGTATATCAGTACACACACATTTGGTCGTTCGTATATCAGTACAGTCAAGTAAATGTCCTCTGGGTCTCTGTTTGTCCTAATTTATAATTGTTTGGGTGTGTTGTCGAAGGTGACTCACGCACTGCCCACGCCCACGCAATCAATACAATGACAGAAACATTGTTTTTTTTTTTTTGAATTTTCAAGTTGATCTACCACTACACCGCTCTTTAGTTTACTTCCACTCCTTTTCCCCACTGTAGCAAGTCACGATCCGCACAGCACTGGAGGCCACACCTCCACGCAAAGGTGAAGATGACGGGCTACGTCAGGCACCTTCTTTGGTGCCATCGTGCTTGCCGTCTCCTCGCTGTTGTGGAACGTACGATGACGACAACGCCTCGGCCGCTCGCGATCTCGACCGTGATGGTCCCGACTCGGCCACATATTATCCTGTCGGGAGGACTTCCTCCACACCGTCTCCAAGCCCCTCCCCTTCGCCAACACCCTCACCACAAGTTTCCTTGGACTCTAATTTAATCGCCTCTGGTTCATCGTCTTCGTCCTCGATTTCGAGCTCCTCAGTGAGAGAGATTTGCTTCAATTTTATGGGGTGCTGACCTCGCCCTACAGACCTCATACAGTTCATCCACATTGAGAACTACTTCAATGAGCCCTTCGTCCACGACGACTACCTCGTCTACCTCATCTATCCCACCTTGTCTTCCACCCTGGATACCCCAGTTACAACACCTGACACTAAAGCTGTCGTCCATCACTGGTAACTTGTGACTTCAGACAACGACGATAGCCCGTCATAGTGGCAACAGCAACGCGGCGATGAACCGCGGCGACCACTCCGCTGTGACCGCAACAACTCTGAGGTGACGAGACGACGACGGCAACCATATGAATGTGGGGTACAACGAAGCGACAAAGACCGCGACTGCGATGACCGTAAGGAGACGACAACGAAGATGGCCGTGACCGCGACATGACGACAGTGGCAACGACCATGACTACGACGACAATGTAGCGACGATTTGACCATGAGCAACTCAGCGACCATGATGTGGACGATAAGCCAACATCGAACACGTAAGCCAACTTGTACTCACTGCAACCCGACCTCTAACTCATGTCTCTTTGTGTAGCTCAAGCAGACCATGACCAAGCCCTTAACCGCACTCACGTTTTCTCCAGAACGATCAACTCGCTGCCACCACTGAGCCTGCGCATCTGCCGACTTGAACAACGTGAAGAAAACTCAAGCTGCTCCATGAGCACGATGACTTTTGCCACTACCACTGTCACACGGAGGCTAACCACCGTCATCGAGCACTACCACGTTGGCATGCGCACATGCAAGAGCAAGGTCGCTGAGATCAGAACGTTGTATTAGCTCAAGGCTGCAAAGTGGGGAAGGAAAGGAAAATGGACCATGGTGGAACAAGTACTCACGACTGAGCACGGGGATGGGTTTCATGTGGGTGCATGTGTGAGTAGAGTAGCTGTATGATAGCTGTAGGACCCCTGTAAATTCTTTAGATTTTTAGAGATTTTTTTGGATTTTTTGTGCGCATTCAGGGTTCGGTTTGGGGTTCAGCCCCTCTGAGCCCTGAACCAGACCTGAACTGGACCAGACCTCTCAGAGGTTCAAGGTTCGGCCTGAGAGCCCGAACCAGACCCGGGTCTGGTTCAGGGTTCGGAAAAAATGGCCTCTGAACCGGACCGCACTGGACTGCGGCATCCCTAGCATTGACAGTTGGGATGTTGGAGTGGTGATGAGGGTGGTGAGGATAGGGTAGCCTGTGGCTGTGAAGAAACAGGAACTATGTGAGCATGGGAAAGGACTGGGAAAGGTGTGACATGTCAAGCTGAAACTATGGCATGGGAAGGTATCCCTGCATGCTGCATGCTCCAACCAATGTGAACACTGCAGCTCCACCTCACCTACCACCACCTGTACCACCATCTTTTCAACACTTTCTGGCATTCTTTCCCTTTCTTCTTTGATGAAATCTGCCATGCCTGCTGCTGTTGCATGTGGATCACCCCACCCCATAGCCTACATAAGATGGATGACCACAACCCCATCTGCAAACAAAGATAAGTTTTTTTTTTTTTTGGTTCATTTCATTTCCCCCACTCAACTCTGCTGCAGCTGGATCCCCTGTCTGTGGGCATAAAGATGGCCTGACAACAATCTGGGCTTTGGCCCTATGCAAAAGATATGTTTTTTTTTCTCTTTTGGTTTCGCTCCATTCCTCACTAGTATTGCAGAGCCCTTTTCTTTTCCCCACACTTTTGCTCATCCCCAAACTGCCCCTGCCTTTCTGACTTATGCCTGAAGTGCCACATGCTTCCCAGTTATGTTTTTTTTTTTTTTTTCACCCTCTACTCTGAACCATTGCATGACAATGATATATCATGCTGTCCTCATGCACATGTGGGCTGCCCCCTCATCACCCACCTTACTGGCACCACCATCTGCTGCCCCTGCCCACACATGTGACAATTGATGATAAGTTTTTCTTTTTCTTTTTCCACTCACATCTCACTAACTGTTGCAGGATATGGCACTGAGCCACCCTTGCCTTCCCACACTGCACCAAAACTGTCACAGCCATGACCTTGTCACCATCCTAACTGGCACTGACTCAACTGTGCCATTCTACTGCCATGCCAGCCTGTGCACCAGGCCCACTGTGGCACCAAACTGCACTCAAGACCCCATGATTGTTAATCTGCCGCTACGTTGTACGGAGCCGAGTCCGTGTGAGTTCGAAGGCGGAGGGGATCCCGCAGAGGTTACAGAGGTGGGACAGAGGGGCCGAGTCCGGAGCGTTCGCAACGGCGAGAGCCGGTGCGAATGCGATCAGACGAGGGCGGGAGCGAACGGCGATGGCGGGAGCGAACGTCGATGGCGAGGACGCGAAGCGGGAACGAGAACGAAAACGAGTGACGAGACGAGAGACGACAAGGCGATGTCCTTCGAGTGCCCGCGGTAGGGCCTGACTTCCGGGACGATCGCGCAGCACGCAAGAGAGGAGGAGAAAACCAAAACTAGACTGAACTGATTATTCCGAGCCAAGAACGCGAGGTTTTAAATACATGTAGACTGTAGCTACCCTGGTCTAGTAGGTAGGGATGGAGGTGGCATGGAAAGGCGAGACAACGAAATGCGGAGACGAGACGAGAAGGGTAAGGTACGGGTGGCAAGACAAAGGTGCATGGGCGCGGAAACGAGAATCCAAAACAGATCATGACAATAGAGTCCCTGCTCCGAATCCAGCGGCGAGCGTGGTGATCCGCGCGTCTTCTAACGGCATCTTGAGGGTGGCTTAAAGGACCTCGAGAGCAGGTGAGCTGTGATCTTGATATCTTGAAAGGGAGATGGGCGATGCGAGGGAGACGGGATGCCGAAGGACAAAGGAGCACGAGGCGCGGGAACGTGCGGCCTGTCTTCGAGTGGTTGGGGAGCGTCTTGAAGGGTGCATACGAGCAGGGACGGCGGTCCATGGCGACGAGAGGCGAGGGTGAGGGATAGTGAGAGAGAAACAAGCGGGAGGGAAAGAGGGAATGCGATCGATGGGGGAGCGATAGTGTCGACGTCGTGAGAACGTGAGAACGCGAATCCGAAATGGTAGCTGAGCCACGCGATGCCGGACCGAGACCGAAAAGACCGAAAACAGACGATTTCGGGGCCAGAGCCCGAGCCAACCTTACAACGTCACAGTGCAACCCAGCTCCTTGATTGCTATCTCCACACCATTGTCACCCCCACCATGCCACTCTATCACCAATGCCACCCTGCTGTGGCATCTCCAACATGACATGCAAGACCCTACCACATTCTAGCACAGTGCTCCTCCAGCCCCTCAGTTTCCATCTTGCCACCACCACCCCACCAATGCCATACAAATCTCAACACGATGTGCAAGGCCATCAACTCACCACTTCAGGTGGTGTGGGACTCCACACCACATCATGACCCCAGCCCTGCAATCATGACATGACCCCTGACCATTGCCACACCACAGCTGCACCCACCTTATCTACAGTAGTATTTTATGTGTTTATGGATTGTAATTATGGATTGTAAATAATATAATTTTTTTGTGGTAAATTTGTGTGATGGTAACATGACCTGACTATTATATAACTAATATGTGATAAGACTAAGATTTTGATAAGACCAATAATATGACTAATATATAATTTGATTAATGTATGATATCACTAATACTTGGACCTGTATGACTTTCTGAACTTGTTCTACTTGCTGATTATCACTTTATGAGGAGATTGTTGAAGATTTGACATGGCTTGTGGACTGGTCAACTTGCCAACTTGTGGGGGTTGTACAAGGTTGTACAAGGTGTCACAACCTTGTACAACCCATGACAAGCAACCTGTCAAAATACTGATGCATCTCAGACATGCAAATGTCCTTCATACTTTTAGATGTGCTACCCCCCTCCTACAGCACCATAACAGGCACCATCCTAGCTTCTGGCCCCCCTGCCAATCTCATACCTCAGGACCTCATCAATAGGTTTATCAATAAGGAATCCTGTATCTCTGATCCCCTAGCATCTTTCACTAAGATAGCCCTCATTAAAACTCATTCACCTCTGCAGGATCATGCATCACAAGCAATAGGCAGCTTTGTGTCTTCTGACATAATCTGCCACTACTGTGAGTGGGCTGGCCATAAAAAACTAGACTGCTACAAACTTAAATGGAACCAGGAGAATGCTAAAAAAGGGAGGGCTGGGCAGTGAGGGAAAACTGCCCAAAATACCATATCAGAGGCACCAGATTCAATTCTGACAAACAGGTTTGCTGTGGCCAATAGCATACCTGTACCAAAGAGTTGCCTATTTACTATAGTCAACAGCTCTGGCAAAATAGAAGAGGTACATGAGGTACCTCAGGTCTCCCTTTACATGATGAGTATGAATCACACTCAAATAGTGTCAAGATGGATGATGGACAGTGGAGCATCAGCACATTTTACCCCACATGTTGAGAACTATGACACCTACACTCCTCATGAAGGTGTTGAAGTCCTCCTTGGTGACAGCTCTCTACTCAAGAGTGTTGGCATGGGTACTGTTACTATTTGCACCAATAGAGGTTTCAACCTCAAAATATCAAATGTGCTCCATCTCCCCAATATGCATTCATGTATACTATTCATCAACACCCTAGCAGAAAAGGGTGCTATAGTTAGCTTTGACACTACATCTTTTGCCATTAGACACAATGGCAAGACCATTGTGGAAGGACACAAGGCTTCTGGCCTCTTTTGGCTAGATGAACAAGTTAATTGACAGTCATATGCACAGGTTTCCATTTTTTATGGTGAAGTCGAGGACTGCTACAATGCAGTCAGCATGGCACCAATCATTGCCATTGGTTCAGTAACTGACATTTCCTGGTTAATTCAGAAGCAGCTTTCCAACTACACTTATATTTTCTCAGGCACACCTGATGTGAGCCCAGTGGCTCCTCACCTCTCCCTTCAAGGAGTGTAGGCAGGCAGGTGGCATCCATTTAGGAGTCTACTTCCTCTCCTTTTAGATCTTTCCCAGGAGAACAGGCAGGCTACTGGATGATGTCAACCCTGCTTCACCCATTTTTCCCTTTTACCCCTCTTTGCCTCCCTCCCCTTTTAGACCTTTCTCAGAGGGGGCCAGGCAGGCTGCCAGCTGGAGTTAGGGATTGACATGGGTAATCCATGGGTTTTCCATAGTTTTGAGTTGATGGGGTCATAGCCCCAAATTTTCTGTTTTTTTTAAGCTCAAAACCACCCCACCTAGATCAGTGAAAAAATAGCTTATCTACAGTATTATCAATTTTGATGGAAAGATATCAAAAACTGACACCACAGGAGGCATTTTGTTACACTGTGTCATGAAAAAACCTGTGACCCAACATGTCACAGGTTTTTTTCATAATAAGACATAACAAAATGCCTCCTGTGGTGTCAGTTTTTGATATCTTTTCACCAAAATTGATAATACTGTAAAAAAGCTATTTCTTCACTGATCTGAGTGGTTTGAGGCTTAAAAAAACAGAAAATTTAGGGCTATGACCCCATTAACTCAAAAGTATGGAAAACCTGTGAGTTACCTGTGTCTAATCCCTAGCTGGAGTCAACCCTGGTGCCACCACTCAGCCTGCCTCACCCCTTTTTTCTTTCTTTCTACCTGCTTTGTGCTTCCTCCCCTTTTAAACCTTTCTTCAGGGGTGCTGGACAGGCTGCTAGCCAGTGTTGACCCTGGTGCTGCTGCTCAGCCTGCCTGGCCCCCTTTTTTTCCCCTCTACCTACCCTTGCTCCCCCTTCACCTTTTATCAGACCTCCTCTAAGGGTAGGTGGGTGTGGCTGAGGTGTGAACCAGGTGCCCACCTCCTCTTTTTTTTGTTCTAGCCACTCTCTTTCCCTTTAGACCTCCTTTTAGAGGGGTGCCAGGCAGGCAGCTGGCTAGTTTAACCTGGTGCTGCCACCCCACCTGCCTCACCCCTTTTTTTGCAGTCTGCCTTTCTTTGCTGCTGTCAGCCCACCTCCTCCATTTTTCTCTTTACCTTTGTCATCTCCTTCACCCTTCCTTTCTTTGCCCCTTAGCCATCCTCATGAGGGCTCTGCTATCAGCTCCCCCCCTTCTTCCCTTTTTGGGTAGGTGGGGGGCTGGGCAGCTGATGGTGGCCTTGGATGTATGCATGGTGGCTTCCCACCTCTTGAGCCTACTGGCCTTGATGGCCTTCACCCTACCCCCTTACCCTCTGCCTTTAGGCATGGGGCAGGAGGGAGGTTGCCTACACACTGGCTCACCTCATTCTTAGTTATTGCATAGCCTCCTATGCAACACTGATGCCTCTCCTTTAGAACCCACTGCCCATATGGCACCCCTAGAAAGGGCACTCATTAGCACCTCCATTTCTATTGAGGAGTACCTTTATGCCAAGGAAATTGTGAAACCCCTGGATGGGCCCCTTACCAACTATGAGTCTTCTAACTCTGAGGGGAAACTCCCTGCCTCAGGTGCAGCAGTTCCCTTGCTTACCTAAGCAACTCAGAGCAGCCCTGCTAGCTACAGCCCCTCAAAGTCACAGAAGCAGCAGGCATGAAAGAAGGTATGGCAAAATGCCAAGCACTCTTAGCAGGCCCAGGCCTTGGCCTCAAGCAGGTCACAAAAAAGCATCACATAAAAGCAGCTGCAAATCCTTTAAAGCTTCCCTTTAGCATGAGCACAGATGTGTGGATAACTGGGCTAGGCTGGGTTGAAAAAAGG
>JAKEYF010000011.1:600000-822658 GCA_021527775.1 Lactarius sanguifluus | reverse complement strand
ACGTGTACTTCAGTTAAGTCATGGCCAGTAATGGGACAGGAGTAAGTCAGTTACAACTTAGTTCGGTGGTGAACAAGTACCACTTGGCCTCTGTGGACACAAGGGTAACAGCAGGGACAGGCTCAAGCGCAACGGCGAGCGAAAAGGGGGAGTCAAGCAAAGGTGCAACTCAAGGGATTGGATCGTGAGAGTGGACAGCGGTGTGGTATTACACAAGAAGTCAAGTCTACCATACAAGCTAGGTAGTGTGGGACTTATATACTAGTACACGATGTTTGTCAAGGACAAACATATGGCGCGATCCTAGGATCCGGGTCCTAGAGAGCTAACAAAGGGAGACTACAAATCGGGAACAAGGGAATCCTGCGGGACAACGCGTGGATCAGAAGTTGTCGGTGGGTTCTGGAAGTCGTGCCACGGGGCGTCGTAATGGTCATGCGCTAGGTGTGAGATAAGAGCCGAGGTGTGGATCGAAGCGGATTGTATCGTAAAAGTACAATGGAAATCAGACACCGAATGCGAGTACAAACAGAAGAGAAGGGAAAGAGGGGGAGGAGATAAGGGTAAAAGTCATAACATTACCCCCCCATCAGACTCAAAGTCGCCACGACTTCGACTAGTCACTAGTATAGTATAGTAGCAGTCCTCCTCAGGGATAACAGTGGCTGGGTCAGGAGAGGGGGAACGGGGGCAGGTGTGAGAACGTAAAAACATGTGGCGCCCCCTGCGACCACACTTTCAGCATCCTTCATACTGGGGACAGTCGATCTCATCGTGCATCGCCTTCCAGTCGAGACACTTCCCACACCAGCAGGTGCGCGACGTGGGATTCTCATACCTGGTGGACATCGGGGATAGTCGCCTTATGAGGCACACATCCACATGATGGGCGAGGCTGCCACACCACTGGCACGCATCCCGCCGCCCTCGCTCAGGGCAATCTCGTATGAGGTGGTCTTTCAACCGACACTCATAACACCTGCAATGACACGTGCGCCTTCCCCTTGAAGGCGGCGGCATCTCACTAGGCCCTCCCGTATGCGGTGGTAGTGGCATCCTTGTCCACGCTGTCGGTGCGGAGCTCAGATGAGTGACGGGGACAAGTGGGTTTTGGTCATCAGCTCCACATATCGGTCACTGATGAGGGGGATGAATCGGGCGTACTGCAACCTTTTCCATACACCTCGACATGTTCATGTCGAGTTGGAATTGGGTCCTCATTGCCTCTGCCTCCAACCTGTGAAGGTCATCCCGGCACACCTTGAGCGTGTCTCGCGCCTTGAGACAGGTGCACAAGCAGGGAGACGTCCGCGTGGAGCGCAGGGTAATGGAGAGAGGAGATCACCTCGTCGATCACGATGCGACGAGGGTCATGAGGATGGAATAGGTCCACCTGCTGGTCCATGACGTGTTGCGGGAGTTGGTTAGCTTGGACGGTGCGTAGATAAACCGAGGTGACGTAGCAGGGTTCCCCCTTGCCCATGGTTCCCACGACCTCCTGGTAATCCTTATGGTAATAAATGTACCGTGCCACCTCCTTCTTACCCGGCTCTCCAATCATGAGCGGGTGGAATTGTGGGGAGGTAGGGTCATTGAGGAAGTATGGGATGCCCGGCTCCCCTGACTTGTCCTCATCCTCATCGTCAAGGAGGGTGTAGCGACGGTCGGGGGCAGCAAGTTCAACTATGGGGCGAGGGGTGAACATGTGGTCTATGCCAGGTGGGAATGGGGGTAGTGGGAGGTTGGGTTGATGGAGTGTGCTCAACGTGGGTTGTGAGACGAGTGGGGGTGGAGACGTTGGTTCAGGGGATTCCAGCGACTCAGCCGGTTCGGTAATAGTGGGCAGGGAGGTGTCAGGATCAAGTACAAATTCCAGGCAAAGATTCTGGAGTGACAATATGTGAGTAGGGGGTGTAGGCAGTCATATCCCATGACTGGGATACCTGCCTCTTGAGATGGCACTGTTAAGTTTTCGAGAATGATCTGAGACGGGGACGAGTGGGCACAGTGGTGATGATGGGTGTATCAGACATGAGGTTTCCTGGGATGATCATGGACAACGAGAGTGGGTGAAGGGGGTGCATCTTTTATATCTTTCGTCCAGCCCCTTCAGCGGTAGGATTTTGCTGGTAGAACTCGGTCGATTAGGTCAGGTGCATGGTGAACGTTTTCGAGTGGTTCCCACGAGCTGTCACTCATGGGAAATCCCTTCCACTGGATCAGAATTGAAGTTTGCACCCTCAGCCATAAAGGCGAGATTGTAACACGATGCTCCACTTCGAATTCTTCTTCTCCCTCGATCAGGTCAGGTGGAGGTCGCCTGAAGTTAGCTCCATGGAGTTCCGTCTCCTTATATGGTGTCAGGAGGTTTGCATGGAACATGGGGTGTATCTTCCACGTCTTCAGAAGATCTAGTTCGTAAGAGACCGCCGATAAGACTTTCTTGATTTGGAATGGTCCATGGCATTTTGGGGCGAGCTTCAGCCGTGGGGTAAAAGGTCCGGAGGTTCATTCCCTCCAACCATACCTGAGCGCCTTCCATATAGGGTATGAAATGTGTCTTGCCCCTCTTTGCCATGAGTTCTTGCGCATGCTTAATACAGTCTTGCGCAGTGTTGGCATCTATCCCCCATCTCTTCCAGCTGCTGATCCACTGACGGAGTTGATGTGGGTTTTGATGCCCATGTGGTATGTGGTTCCCATCCCATGATCAGCGAGAATGGGGAGTGCTTGGTTGTGGCATTCGGCCACGAGTTGTGCGCGAATTGCACTACTGGGAGTGCCTCCGCCCAGTTATCCTGTTGCACATTACTCCAGTGGCGGAGATACTGTTCTAGCCACTGGTTAGTACGCTCTGACTGCCCGTCAGTCTGCGGATGGTACGTGGAGGAGATGTTCTGACGGATCCCCAGCGTCTTACACAGGTCCTTCATGAAGGCGGACGTGAAGCGCGGGTCTCGATCCGTGATCATCTTTTGGGGGATGCCATAATGGGGATAAACATGGTGAAGGTAGAGTCGTGCCACTCCTTCCACGGTTAGTCTTTGAAAGTCCAGTTGCAGGAACTGAAAAAGACTGCAACTCAACTGAACTGCAACTGGAAAAAAACCGGACTTTTGGTTGCAGTTGTACCTAATCCTAGAATGTATCAGTTGCAGTTGCCCGAAATGGCAGCTGACCTCCAACTGGTTGCAACCGGTTGCAACCGATTTCTTAGTCAGCAGGTGATTGGGCTGAATTTCTGATCAAAACGAGCCTAAGATCACCCAAATCGGCCAAAAACTGAGCAAGTTATGATCAAAACAATCATTTTACTCATAACTTTTGCTTCTTTTGGCTGTTTTACCTAATTATTTTTTCATTATAAGGCAGTTGCACTTAGAAATTTATTATAAGTACCTATTAACACTAATTATAAGTGGTTTTGACTCAGTTTAGACCAGTTTCAGATAGATTAAATAACATTCAGTTGGGTCCAGTTGCAACTGGTTGAACTGGTTTTTTTGCAGTTTTTTGCAGTTGCAGTTGAGGTTGCAACAAATTTCATTTTTTGGCAACCAGTTGCAGTTGCAGTTGGACCAAATATGGTCAAAAAACCGGACCCAACCGGACTTTCAAACCCTATCTGCGGTAATCGTTTCATTACATGGGATGAAGATGGCCGCTTTTGAACAATCGTGGTCGGTGATGGTAAGAATGGAGTCGTATCCATTAGACGGGGGTAACTTTGTGATGAAGTCCATTGTTACTACTTCAAATGGTTCGGCATCAGGGTCTGTGGTGATGGGGAAGAGGTGTGGCTTTTGTCAGTGGGGGTTGATTTTTATTGGACTGGCATGTAGCGCAGCCTTTGATGTATTCTTCAACATCCTTCAGCATGCCTGGCCACCAGTAATCGTGTCATAACAGCTCTAGTGTGTTTGCGATGCCTGGGTGGCCCATGCTAGGAGTGTTCGTGGAAAAAGGTAATTACCCCCCATTTAAGGTTGTTGTTGCCCACTGACAACGAGAGCGTCGTTCTTCCACCAAAGACCTCCCAACTTTTTCAGGTTGTGGGGTTCTACCCAGTGCAAGACACTTCTTTCTCATCTATGTTTTGTGAGATTTGTGTCCAGATATCCATGTCGTGCATCAATATCTGGGTTGCGTGGATAAACCGCTCTGCAGGAGGACAATAACTCGTTGTTGTCCTCTAAATTGGGTGCGTAATCTGCACACCGTGAGAGGGCGTCTGCGCGACCATTCTTGATGCCCAGTACATGTTTTAAGCGCAAAATCGTACTCAGACAGCTCCAGGAATTCACGCGCCACTCTTTGGCTGATTTTTTGCGGGTCTTTCCAGTACTGCAGATTAGCGTGGTTGGTGTGGATGAATGATTTTATGGGGGGAGCCGATGAGGTACGTGCGCCAAGCTCTCAGTGCTTTTACTACTGCAAGTAGTTCTCAGTCATAGATGTTGTAGTTGCGTTCAGCCTCAGTCAGAGACTCCGAGTGGAACGCTACTGGGTGTATCCGCTGGTCCGGCCCAAGCTGATTCAGTACAGCTCCAAGGGCTACATTTGATGCGTCTACCTCCAACTCAAATGGTTTGGCGAGGTCGGGGAATAGCAGTACTGGTTCTCGGCCAATACTTCGCCGGATGTTATCAAACGCATCCTGTTGGTCTTGGTCCCACCACCATGGTGTATCCTTTTTCGTGAGATCATGGAGTGGTCTCGCAAGGGAGGAGAATCCTCGGATAAATCACCAATAGAAATTGCAGAATCTGAGGAACGCATGTACTTCCTGTAGGTTCTTTGGGGTGGGCCATGCTAGGACTCCTCGTACTTTAACAGGGTCCATATGTATGTTCCCGTGTCCGATAATGAGGCCGAGATATTCAATCTCGTACACCTCAAACTCGCATTTCTTGGGTTTAATGTATAAGTCGTGTTCTTCGCATAGGCATAGGACCTCATGCAACACTTCTCAGTGGTGGATGTGGTTAATGGCGGTGGCAATTAAGATGTCATCCATGTAGACTATCACTTCTCCGAGTAGGATTAGATCCCGGAAGATGTAATCCATCATGCTCTGGAAGGTCGATGGGGAGTTGGTGAGGCTGAAGTACATAACCAACGGCTCAAACAGCCCTCGGTTGGTTTTGAATGCGGCTTTGTGTTCGTCCCCTGTTTTGACTCGGATATTGTTATATCCCCATCTTATGTCTAGCTTGGAGAAGAGCTTGGCCCCACATATGTGGTCAATGAGTTCTGGGATCAGGGGGAGTGGGTAGTGGTTCTGGACAGTGATTTCATTCAACCGTCGGTAGTCCTGAACGGGCCACAGCTTCCCATCTTTTTTCTTAATAAAGAAGAACGGTGATGCGTAGGCTGACTTTGAGGGTCTGATGTACCCTTTGTTCAGCTGTTCGGTGAGGAAGGTCGTGAGAGCCTCTTCCTCGTTTGGGGCAAGTGGGTAGACTTTACAGTCTAGTGTGGGCGGTGCACCTGGGAGGAGGTCTATGGTGTGGTCCCATACTCGTGAAGGAGGAAATCTGTGGGACGCTTCCTCGCTAAATACTTTAGCATGACTCCAGTATTCGGCTGGTACCATTTCCTCGAAGGTACGCTCCGGTCTGCGTGCCGCCTCTCGTTGCGCTAGCTCTGACGCTGTCGTGGTTTTGCATATAAACGCGATATGGGGGTCCCGCTCATCGTCCATGAGCTGTTCCCACGCCTCTTCGTCAAGTTCATATGTCTCCAACGCTCGTATGGAAGCTTCCATCGGCGTGGCTTCATCTGACAAATGGAGGCTGGAAATAATGACCAGTTGAAACTCTTCATTCAACATTGCTTCTCCCCATTGTATCTTTGGTTCAAAGGCGGTGAACCAGGGGTATCTGAGGATCACTTCATCTCTTCCTAAGTTGGTGATTAGGAAACGAAGCATCTTGGTCTCCCCTCCTGTGCATATGGTGAGATCCATGTATTGGGTGATCTCACCGTCTTGGTTGTTCGTCCCATCCACGTTCCAGATATGGATGGGATGTGAAACGTTTCAGGTAGCTATCTGTAGTCGTTTGAGCAGTGTTGAACAAATAAAGTTGTCAGTTGCTCCTGAGTCCACTAGGACTTGTCGTTCAGCTGTTGTGTGTGCAGATTTAAACAGAACTGGGATTCGCATGGATCGATATCTGCTAGTGTACACGTTCAAATTTAACGCTCTAGCCCAGGCTGCCAGGTTCAAGCGTTGGGAAAACCCTCCTTCCCGAATAGTTTGTCCACCATGAGGTCTTGAACCTCTTGGGTCTGTGCCTTCATCACAGTGATCTGCGCATCTGCCTGCTCTTCATTCGAAAGTATGCGATTAGAAGATACGGTGACAGTAGTGATGGTGGGAGTTGATACGTCTGGAGTTGGGGTAAAGGAGGAGGGTCCGAAGGAGGAGGCAGTAGCCGCACACGTTCCCTTTTGTGGGCAGTTATGTGACATGTGCCCCTGAGCATGACATCTAAAACATCATCCCTCCTTCTGAAGCTGGGCCCGGTCTCCATCAGTAAGTGCCACGGAGGCTCGGGCGCGGCCAACATCCATGGCATTTGGGTTTCGGCTCTGATTGAGAGCCTGGACCCACTGCTCTCGGCTGTGTCCGCCCTTCTTTCCGCGTTGGGGTTTGTTCTTCCCCAGGCGGTCCTTTAAAACCAGATATTCAGCTTGCTGTAGGCGAGTGGCTGCTTTCCAATCATCCCATGTGATCGGATGTTGGAAGCGTGTGGCATTGATTACTAACTGGTTCGGGAGTCCATCCTGGAACATTTCCAGGGTTGTGGCTTCATCGGGGTTATACCTGGCTTTGTGGACTAAATTGGAGAATGTAGCCACGTAGGTGTCGATATCTTCGCCCTTCATGGTCAGAGTCTGCAAACTCTTCCGGGCCTTCGTCCATTCCACAGTATTGGTGTACGCTTGCATGAACCAATTGCAAACGGTGTTCTACAGGTTCAGTTCTGTCATTAGAACTCCTGTGTTTCGCTGGTCCTCAAGCCAAGCAAACTGCTCTGTGACCCAATCATCGACAAGGGGTCTGCGGATGTAAGAGAGAAAGGTCATTGCACGAGGGTAGGGGATAGCGAGCTGGTCGACTGTGGGGTTCATCTCTCGGTATAGGTTGAACGCAAGCATAAACTGCTTGCTCTTTTCTCTGTCTCTGTTGAATTCGGGGGGTGGGTTCCCTCCTAACCGTCCGTGTCCTCTGGGTGTGGGCAGGATCGTGGCTGGTGCGGCTCCAGCGGGGGAATAGGAGCGCCACCTGCTCCACCGCCCCCACCTCCTCCACCACCTGCGCCGCCTCCTCCACCGCCTGGTGCACTTCCTCCACTAGCGCCGCCACTTGGGAGACTTCCTCCAGGAGCTGCGCTTCCGCCACTAGGAGCCGCTGCTCCACTTGACGGGCCGCCGCTAGGAGCGCCTCCACTACCAGAAGGAGCTGGTCCTCCACTGGTAAGGGTTGTGCTGGCCGAGGCATGAGTCTGTGACATGGACTGGGGTGTAGGTTGAGGGCCTGGTAGGTCGGGGGGATTTACAAATAGGGAGGGGGTGAACGTGGTTGTTGGTACGGAGACACTGGGTGAATTATCAGGGTCAGAGTCAACGTCAATCCCTTTCGGGTTGTGACTTTTCAAAGGTCCAATGTTCAACTCAAGTGGTACTGGTCCTATAGTATACCAGCTTCATTCGTTCAGTGAGTAATCAATATAAGCCCAGAGGCGTTTGTCCTCAAGGTAATGGATCTGGTGATACTCTTTCTTTCTTGGGTTGAAGATGTAGTATCCTTCAATGTTGTTGATTTCTGCCCAGACAGCTGCTCCCTTGATACGGTCGGAGAGCTCGTCGGTTGTAAGCCAAGTGATGTACTCAGGCTGGAACTTGGATCTGGCGTGACTAGATGTCGCCACTGTGAGAGACTTGACTTAATGTAATGCCACCACAGGGGCGTTAAGTACAACGTGTACTTCGGTTAAGTCACAGACAGTAATGGGACAGGAGTAAGTCAGTTACGACTTAGTTCAGTGGTGAACAAGTACCACTTGGCCTCCATGGACACAAGGGTAATAGCAGGGACAGGCTCAAGTGCAACGGTGAGTGAAAAGGGGGAGTCAAGCGAAGGTGCGACTCAAGGGAATGAAGGGATCGGATTGTGAGAGTGGACAGCGGTGTGGTATTACACAAGAAGTCAAGTCTACCGTACAAGCTAGGTAGCGTGGGACTTATATACTAGTACACGATGTTTGTCAAGGACAAACATATGGCACGATCCTAGGATCCGGGTCCTAGAGAGCTAACAAAGGGAGACTACGAATTGGGAACAAGGGAATCCCGCGGGACGACGTGTGGATCAGAAGTCGTCAGTGGGTTCTGGAAGTCGCGCCACAGGGTGTCGTAACGGTCATGCACTAGGCGCGAGATAAGAGCCGAGGCACAGATCAAAGCAGATCGTATCATAAAAGTACAATGGAAATCAGACACCGAATGCGAGTCACAAGAGACAGAAGGGAAAGAGGGGGAGGAGATAAGGGTAAAAGTCGTAACATGTGGCACCACGTCAGGGTCGTGGTGTTGCTGCGCCTCATCGGGGTCGTGGTGGTGTTGCTGCGCCAGGTTGATGTCATGGTGTCGCGGTGCTGCATCGACTCTGTGGTGTCACAATGCCATGTCGGTGTCGTGGTGTCACAGTGCCGCATCAGAGTCGTGGTCTTGTGGTGCTGCGTCAAAGCCGTGGTCTTGCGGTGTTCGTCGATGCTGTGGTCTCACAGCACCATGTTGGAGTCGTCGTCTCACGGCACTGTGTCAATGCCATGGTCTTGCAGTGTCGTGATGTTGCAGCACCCTGATAAAGACCTAGAAAAGAGAAAGAAAAGGCTGATTTAATTGTGGGTTAGCTAAAAGGATAAGGAAAGGGTACTTAGCTTCTTGAGAGTTTCCTGGGCCAAAGTAAAGCAGTTGACAAATGCTGACTTGGAGCATTGGACGTCAAAAGCAACTATCGTGGTTGTGTGTTGACATGTTGTTGACAACGTGCTGTGACTTCCGGTCTGGCGAAACCCACGAATCGGTCAGCCCATGATGACAAATCATATCCAGTTGCAACAAAGACCAGTTGCAACCAGGTTTTTAATGGCAAACAGACCAATAAGGACTGGTCCATAGTGGTCCTGGTCCAGTCTTTTGATATTTCTGACAAATTAGGACCAGTCTCGGTCCGGTTGCCTTATCAGGAAGGTGAAAGACTGGACCAGACCGGACCTTAAATCACTATTAGTGAAGAGAAGGCACATTGTTATGGCCTGAAGACGGGTAGTAGTAACCTTCAGAAACACTTAGTTGTGAAGCATAAGGCCTTGTACATGGACGCTGCCAAGATGCACAACTGGAACCATAAGTCTTTAGATATGCAAGCCAGGCCTACCAACCAGGGAGACTCACCTGAGCATGTGCTTCTGGAGTACAGTTATGATGTATTCATCCAATATCTCATTCGCTTCATCGTCACGGATAGAGATGTCAACGAGTTATACTCGCGAGTATGAGTACTCGTCGGAAATTTCCGAAGAGTGACTCGTACTCGACTCGTACTCATTGGCACGAGTACTCATCAGTGCGAGTACTCACTAACTTTCTCTGGTCAACACTCGTACTTGTGGCGTGAGTACCCGTTTGGAGCATGCAAGTACTCGTACTCATTCAAATGGTTTGAGTACTCGTTTTGAATGAGTACTCATAATATTTCCCTGTTTCCAGTGCAAAAGTAAATACATAAACTACTACTGTACAGTGTACCCTAAGAAGCCCAAAGCCCGTCACTGTACTGCCATCGCCAAGTCATCTGTTGCATTGTCCCCAAGTAACCGCCGTTGTCGTCTGTTGAGTCATTGTCGTGGTTGTTTGGGCTTGCCTTTGGGCCGCTGTTGTCATCGTCTTTGCCTCGCTGTCGTTGTGGCCAACAGACGTCATCGTGGATGCAGCGAGCGGCCGCGTCGGTGAAGCGGCCCTGTTTTGTCGTCACTGGCATCCGAGTCCAGGTCGAGCGTAGCTGTGTTGGTGCCACCTGGTGGGGAGTTTGTTGCCGCTGTGGTCGTCGTCATCATCCAGACGTGAGTGATCAGCAGAGTGACCACGCCGGAGTCGCCAGAGTCGTCGTGGCCATGGTAGGGGGCGTAAGCAACCGTGAGTCCGTGACTTGTGGCTGAGTCGCAAACAAGTGGCGTGGGAAGTAACCTTTCCCACACCCTTGCGATTGCTGCATGTGGTCCGGCCCGGGGGTGACGCGTTGCAACTACAACAACAATTTCGAGCCACACGACCCCAACCACCAGCAGCATCTTGAATCACGATACCACCATTAGCAACGACATCAAGATGGCCGCAACACTATCGATGACGCGACGACGACGACGGCAGGCGATTCACCGATTCCCGTTGACCACGATGATGGGTGGCGACAACGACCGAAGACGACAAGATCAAGACAACCCCAATGACGATGACGACGAATGCTACGACTACGCGGCACGACAATGGACAACCCCGACGACAGTGCACTAGCACAACGACTCGGACAGCGAGTCGCGTCTTATTACTAGTAGTATACTACATACAGATCCTTTGTAATGTAATACATAATAGAGAACCTTTTGCCAAACTGTAAGGCCACTAGGACCCTAGTATTACCACGAGTACTCGCGTTCGGAAAAGGGTCAACTCGTACTCGCAGGAGTAATTCAGGCACGAGTACTTGCGGCACGAGTACTCGTCACGTGACGAGTCAAACTCGCGAGTTACTTGTTTGGCAGTAACTCATTGACATCTCTGGTCATGGATGACCAGGTAAGCATTTCCCTGCCTAACTTCTGTCTTAACTTCATCTTTCACGAACCCAGTCACTTTGTGTGGTTGATTGCCCTGAATTTCGTGATATCTGTTGGCTTCTCCAACCACAACTTGAACACATCCCGCATTGTGACACAATACGTGAACGAATTACCATTGAATGGGGGCACGCCTTCAAGGAATTGTGCGCTGAACTCGCTGTAGGTCATCTCCTCGGTGCCAAGCCACGACGAAGTTATATTGACCAGTAACTGTAAGACATTGTGTGGTCAGATAAGTTTCACTGTGGATATCTGGTCAAGCGCATCCTTAACCCCATACCTCACCGTAACATCGCACTGGATTGCACGGACTGCTAACAATAATCTCTGTCTGAAAGCCACTTTAATTGGCTTTCATCGCCTCACGGGTGCACATACAGGTAAAAACATCACTGAGGCCATCTTGTCTCTTGTTGATCGTGCCCATATTACATCAAAGGTATGTGACTGTATCGAAACCAACAACCTTACTGAACACTGTAGATCAGGCATTTCACTCTTGACAATGCCTCAAATAATGTGGCTGCTATGAAAGAGTTGGAGAATTTGCTTGCCGCCAAGCGTGACTTCGCATTTGATCATCTTAACAATCGTATCATGTGCTACCCCCACATCATCAATGTCTGCACTGCCCACATTGTTGCCGCAAGTACTCGAGTCAGCAGGAAATACCTGGATAGTAATGGTTTGGATGGTGATGATGACAATGATTTTGACCCTATTTACTCTCATCCTCACATGGGGCCTGAACTTGATGAGGAGTTCATTGCATCGCAGCTGCCAGAGCATCAAGCATGGCTTAGGAGTCTGAAAAGTGATCCTGTCAAACACGTTGCGGATATTGTCCGCTACATACATGCATCGGATGCCAGAAAGCAGACATTTGTGGGGATCGTCTGGCTCTGTACCAAGGATGACCCTGAGTTATGCCAAACTAAGCCACTCGAACTCATTCAGCATGTCAAGACTCGATGGGATTCAGTTTACCTCATGCTTGAATGTTTCCGTTTTCTTCGAAAGGTAAGTTAGGTGTCCTCATGAACAGTCAGTATTACTAATTCTAGATGTTAAGGCCGTAGATATGTATTTCGCTAATGACTTGGTCATCGAGTCTATGAAGTTAAGCACTACCGACTGGGAGCTGCTAGAGGGCATAGAAGTCGTCCTTGAGGTATGTTCTCCAAACACCCTTCACACCTCACATTGACCTGATTACAATCATGAGGCTGCACACATGGTCCTGCAAACTATGTTGTCTGAGTCAACGCCAGTCTTGTGTGGTGCCATTGCTAGTTTCAAACTACTCATGACTAAATGGGAACAACTGGGCGAGGAACACCCAGAACTACAGTATTGGACATAGATTGGTTTGGTTTGGGCGCAAAAGTACTACAAGCGGATGGACGATACTGACGCCTACATCATTGCCCTGGGTGAGTTTCCATTTTCCAGGTTATATAGTCACTGAGTCGCACGACACAATTGGCTCTGAAGTCCTCAATCCTTCTTCCATACACTTCTCGTGGATCCAGTGTGAGTGGGATTCAGAATACATTGAGAGGTCTAAACAGATCATGCTCAACCTCGCAAGTATTTGACCCTTGTTCCCATTTGTGCATTAACCATCTGTCCCAGATGTGCAAGTATCGTGAAAAAGACCCGTCTATTGTGCAGCCTGCTCAAACTGTTGCCCATCCCAGGCTTCCATCGTACACAAAGATGTCGATGCACTTCAAACTCAAAGATCATCCTATTTACCCCAGGCTCAATAGTTCAGAACTGATGGGGGCTGTTGACGATGAATTTGCAAAGTATATCTTGGGTCCATTGACATCGGACAAGACCGACATCCTGGTCTACTGGGAGGTAAGTCCCATGTCCCACTCAATAACATTAGCACTGACGACTTGCACTACCGTCAGGCCCACAAGTCAGAATTCCCTACCCTCTTTGCCATTGCCATGGACTACCTTCTGATTCAGGCGTCTTCTGTCCCATGCAAGTGTGTCTTCTCATCAGCTTCGGAGACCGATACCAAGAAACGAAATTGGATCACTGTGGCCTTAATGGAGGCTCTACAAATGCTGAAGTTCCTGCTGAAGAAGCAGCGTCTAGACTTTATGGCCAGTTGGATGACCCCGGAAGATGCAATGCTGGGAGCAACCAGGATGGAGGAAGACTCTCAGCCGATGATCATGCTCGATTCTTTGTTGGATGGGGACGTCAAAACAGCAAGGGATGAGCTACTCGGTGATGATATGAAGAACTACGACACTTGAACTCATACATATCACATTCCTGATACTTGTACTTCAATAAGCTCTGAAATCGCGATGATAGATGCTCTCTTATTGAGAAACCGTGGGAATGTCCTGTCAGAGTTCCAACTAGCACTGACTCATTGTTTTCTCCCTCATTTTTCTCCCGTTTTCTGTCTCACTTAAATCCCTGCCTTTTTTTCTTTTAATTTGTACTTCTGGGGTTGACCCAAAATTTCCATCTCCATGTTGGATTCAGACAGGACACATCTAAATAGGCAGCAGCCTAGCGTAGTTTGCATATGTGGAAGGTATAGAATGGGGAAGTTACTGGGCTGTGGCACTTCCAGTGAGCCATCTGATTCAGGCCTTTCAATTTGTCTCAACCCTCTAGGGGATGTCTACCTAGGACGGGATATCAAAACGGGGCAGGACATCACCCTCAAACTTGAACCTATCCAAACACGAATTCCTAGGCTCTATCACGAGCATACCGTCTACAAGGCCCTTGCTAACATGCCAGGCACCCCTGCTGTGCATTGGTATGGTAGAGAGATCCCCTACAACATGTTGGTTCTCAATCGCCTCGGCCTTATGTTAGAAGAGGCAATAACCAAGTGCCACAACATAAACTTGGTGTTCTCGTATGCCAACCAAATGGTATTTTCCATCTGATCCATGCTCCGGATATATACTCATAGACCCGCTCTTTTTTCAGCTTTCATGTCTTGAATCACTACACAAACGAAGCTACATCCATTGAGACGTCAAACCTACGAACTTCATGACAGGCATTGGGGAGCTGAACAGCTGGGTATTTCTGATCGACTTTGGCTTGGCCCAACTCTTTCGTGACCCCTCTACCCATCGACACATTCTGCTGGTTTCTGGGCTCAAGATCGTGGGCACCATCACCTTTACCTCAATCAACAGTCATTCAGGGCAGATGCAATCACACCGTGACGATCTTGAATCACTTGTCTATTGTATAGTCTACTTATGTCGTGGTCGCTTACCTTGGCAGGACATCATCAAGGGGCACTCTGTTGAGCAGTATGGAGCATCTGTTCTCGAGAAGAAGATTGCCTCAATCAATACTCTTTGCCAGGGCCTACCTGCACCCTTCCTTGCATTTACAAAGCATATCCAATCACTTGGCTTCGATGAGAAGCCACAGTATGACTACCTCCGCTCTCTCCTCATGCAATGCTCGGCTCACGGATCAAATGAGGACGTGTCAAACCCTGTTACTGCATCACCTTCCTTCAGCAAACATAGTCTCCCTGCTAACTGCTCCTCGCCATCCAGTGGCTGAATGTAAGTTGTATTTTTGTTACTTGGCGTCGCCTGAGTTGATGACAAGAACACGCAGTTTACGTTCATCTGGATGCTCAGCAAATATTCCCATGATCACAAGGTCATCATTGGTGCATTGAGGGTGTATTCTGTGGACATATACCTTACATGTTGTATCCTTCCCCTGTAGTTTGTATATCTTGCTATGGCGCTGTGTAGGACCTTTTAAAATTTAGTTACATTTAGGCAATGGCATGGGTATTCCACAGGTATTGAAAACATAACCCACCCCTGCACGGGTTACATACCTGCAATCATGGGTGCAGGTGCAGGTGCAGGTACGGGTGTGGGTGCCATCTTACAAGCTCACACCACAGATCTGTAGTTACAATTTAAAATACAAGCCCAATCTACACATTATCTAGCTTAGACTAGCTACAAGGCTACACCCTTGCTGTCCGAGTTGTCAAATGACATCGCCGTTGTGTTGTGTTGTGTTGTGTTGTGTTGTGTCATGGTCATGTATTGCCATGGTCATGTGTTGTCGTGGTCGTGTGTTGTTGTGGGTGGTCATGTGTTGTTGTCGTCTTGCTGTTCTCATTGTGGTTTGCCACTGCCTTGCTTGCCGTTGTCACCCTGGGCCAGGCATGTGCAAAAGGTTACCTTCCCACGCTTTAGGGAAACTGTGATGCCTGACTTAGCGAATCAACCTCACTTCCCACTACTGTGACGCCTCCAGCTACTGTGGGGCATGCCAACAACACCAGCACCACAAGAATGGCAACTGGCAAGGCAATTTAACCACGCCAGGGCACTGTCCAACTTGACCCCAACAGCGACCACGAGTCCACGACAGCAGTGAAGACGACAACAATAACACATCGCAACATTGAATGACCACAACCATGACAATGGATGACGACTCGGATGATGACCACAACCATGACGACGGATGATGGATGATGACTCAGACAATGACAATGACTCAGACAATGACAATGACTCGGACAATGACAATGACTTGGACAATGACAATGACTCGGACAACGACGACTTGGACGACAATGACTTGGATGACAACGACTCCTCAGGTGATGATGAGGATGGTTGGGGATGCGACAAGGACAGGGGGCAGTCACACAGCAACGCCGCAGTGGGCTTAGTATTGCAGTACTTCAAGTTGTTTAGTAGTTATTCTTGCTAGCAGTACTGCACTATGGTAATGCCAGTGTTGAATTGTCCTAGTTACATTTTACATCCGGCTCATTGTTTCAAGCCGTTGGCTTGAGCAAATTAGCCGTGAATTTTAGCCAGGGCTCGGCTCCATATGTAAGCCCACATTATGGGCTTGCATGGCTCGGCTCGGGCTAGCTCCGGCTCCCGGAGCCCCGCAACACTAAGATTCAAGCATGTGCAAGAGCTTATGGCGAAGAGGGGGAAGATGCGCTTCATACCCTACATGGAAGGTGTGCAAGTATGGTTGGAGGGGACAAACCTCTGGACCTTTTACCCCACTGCAAAGCTCACTCCAAAATGTCACAGACCGTTCCAAATCAAAAAGGTCTTATTGGCGGTCTCATATGAGCTAGATCTTCCAAAGATGTGGAAGATCCACCCTGTGTTCCACACAAACCTCCTCACACCATATAAGGCGACAGAACTCCATGGGGCTAACTTCATGCGACCGCCACCTGACCTGATCGAAGGAGAAGAGGAATTCAAAGTGGAGCGCATGCTACAGTCGCACCTTCATGGCTGAGGGCGCAAACTTCAGTTCCTGATCCAATGGAAGGGATTTCCCATGAGTGACAGCTTGTGGGAACCACTCGACAACATCTGCCATGCACCTGACCTAATTGCCAAATTCTACTGGCAAAATCCTACTGCTGAAGGGGCTGGACGAAAGATATAAAGATGCATGTCATCCTCACCCACTTCCCGCACTGCACCATGACTTCTACTCCCATTGTCTCCACACTCCCCACTCACCCCCCTTCCCATGCCATCCTTGAGAACCTGACCATCCCCTCCCAAGAGGCCGGTGTCCCCGTTATGGGCTACGACGTTGCCTATACCCCACACTCCCATATTATCACTCCCCCCCCACTTCCTGAGTTTACTCTTGACGCCAACAACACCTTGACCACAGCAGAGGAGGTGGAGAAGACAGAAACCTCATCTGCCTCTGAATCCCCACCAGAGCTGAGCATGCTCCATCAACCTAATCTCCCACAACCCCCATTCCCACCTGGCATTGACCATGTCTTCACTCCCCTCCCCACCGTTGAGCTTGCTGTCCCAGACAGACGCTACACCCTCCTTGACAATGAGAACAAGGACAGGTCGGGGGAGCTGGGCATCCCTTACTTTTTCAACGACCCCACTTCCCCACGCTTCCACCCACTAATGATCAGAGAGCAGGGGCACAAGGAGGTAGCGTGGTATATCTACTACTGCAAGGATTACCAGGAGGTCGTAGGAACCATGGGGAGAGGAGAGCCTTGTTATGTCACGTCTGTCTACCTCTGCACTACCCAAGCTAACCAATTACCACAACATGTGACAGACCAGCAAGTGGACCTGTTCCATCCCCACGATCCCCGCTGCATTGTTATCGATGAGGTCATCTCATCTCTCCACTACCCCATGCTCCATGCCAACGTCTCCTGCCTCCACACCTGTCTCGAAGCACAAGACATGCAAAAGGTGCGACAGGACGACCTCCGCAGGCTGGAAGTGGAAGCCACAAAAGACCAGTTCCACCTGGACATGAACCTGTCCAGTGTACAGAAGCAGTTGCAGTACGCCCAAGTTATACCCCTTATCAGTGATTGTTATGTGGAGCTCATGACCAAACCCACTTGCCCGTGCCACTTGTCGGTACCACTGCCCTTGCACATGGATGGACCCGGAGAGATGCCACTACCCCCACGCATGGGCAGACCTAGCAAGATGCCGCGCCACCATGGAGAGGGTAGCATGTGTTGCTGCAGGTGTTACGAGTGTCGGTCTCTGGACCACCTCAAGCGAGACTACCCAGAGCGTGCGAACTGGGACGCCTGCCAGTGGTGCGGCAGTCTGGCTCATTGTGTGGACGTCTGCCTTATATGGCGATTGTCCCCAATGTCTGTCTGCCCGCTTTGAGAATCCCACGCCGCATACTCGGTGGTGTGGGAAGTGTCTCAACTTCCAGGCCACTCACGATGAGATTGACTGCCCCCAGTATGAGCAGTGTTGGAAATGTGGACGACATGGTCGTCACATGTTCTTGCATACGCACACTTGTCCCCTCCCTCTGAGTCCTGAACCTGCCACGGTTGTTCTCGAGGAGGACTATTACTATACGAGCAACTAGTCGAAGCTGAGGTGACTTCGAGTCTGATGGGGGGAACAATAGAGTGATTGTGCTCTGCTTCTTGGACATCCAGGTAATTGCACCTCCTCCGCTAGTGCTTTGAGGTCCAGTCCAGTCCAGTCTTTTAGCTAATTTACAAAAAACTGTGACCTTAACCGGTCAAAATTTTGATGGTATATTCAATTTCTTTGACCGGACCACTCCAGACCAGTCAGTGCCGGTCCAAGACCGGTTAGCATCAGTCCAAAACTGGTCACCTTATAGACCAGTCAATAACTGGTTTTGACCAGTTTTACTCCGGTTTTTGACTGGTTATTGGCCCTACCCGTGCACTCAAAAATCAAAAGAGCCTTTATTGCTTATGTTTGGTATAGTTACAGTAATGCTACAGAATGTACTACAGTGTAAGCTAAGTCTGTAGTGTCATGAGCAGGGTGCCACGTGGGTGTCGAAGGGCCACAGCACCGTGTCGTTACTCCACATCGGTGTTGTCGGTGTCGAAGGCCACGGCGCTGTGTCGTTACGCTGCGTGGGTGTTGTCGGTGTCGATGGGCCATGGGACCGCGTGGCTGTTGAAGTGCCACGGCGCCATGTCGTTACTCCGCGTGGGTGTCGTCAGTGTCGAAGTTGCATGACGCCGCGTGGGTGTCGAAGGGCCACAGTGCCGTGTCATTACGCCACGTGGGTGTCATCGGTGTCGATGGGCCATGGGTCCACATGGCCGTCGAAGTGGCACAATGCCGCGTGGGTGTCGAAGGGCCACAGCGCTGTGTCGTCACTCCGCGTCAGTGTCGTCGGTGTCGAAGTGGCACGACACTGTGTGGCTGTCGAAGGGCCACGGCGCTGTGTTGTTATGCCATGTGGGTGTCGTCGGTGTTGATGGGCCATGGGTCCGTGTGGCCGTTGAAGTGGCACGACACTGCGTGGGTGTTGAAGGGCCATGGCGCCGTGTCATCACTCCATGTTGGTGTCATTGGTGTCGAAGTGGCACAATGCCGCGTGGGTGTCGATGGGCCACAGCATCGCGTCACTGTCGTAGCGCCACGGCACCACGTGGGTGTCGAAGTGCCACGCCGAGTGAGGCTTCACCCCTGAGGCAATTATTTGAAACCTAGAAACAACAATGAAGTTAGTTATTAGTTAAAGGATAAGGAAAAAGAAAAAGAAACTACTTAGCTTCTTTGAGGGTCCCCCTGGGCAAAAGCAATGCGGTCAGCGACAAGTGCTGAGTGTCGCGTGTTGACGACATGTTGAGAACTCGTCCGGTCCGGCGACCTGCATCCCAGTGAAACCCGCTGTGGCATATATTACCAAGCGTCAACTTCCAAAATGGGCATCAAATTCCATTTGGTGGTTGCAGGCAGGTTGCAGGCCAAAATGAACTGAAGTCCAGTCTTTGACTGGTTTAGACTGGTCTTTTCCAGTCCTAGGACAGATTGAGAAGGAGACAGACTGCAGACTGATGACTTCTGAAAATTGAAAAACTGTGACTGAAGTCCAGTCCTCATCAGTCAAAGTCCAGTCTGGTTTCGAGTCTTTTTTCAGTCTATCAGACTGGACCTCAAAGCACTACTGAAGTCCAGTCTTTGACTGGTTTAGACTGGTCTTTTCCAGTCATGAAACTAATTGAGAAGGAGGCGGACTGCAGACTGATGACTTCTGAAATTTGAAAAACTGTGACTGAAGTCCAGTCATCATCAGTCAAAGTCCAGTCCAGTTTCCAGTCTTTTTTCAGTCTATAGGACTGGACCTCAAAGCACTATCCTCCGCACATGAAGACATATCCTGTGGCCGATTTATGTTCTTTGGAGTTCCCAAAGGCAGCATCTGAAAAATTGCTGAAGAGGTTCATGTCCCCACTCCGGTTTGGCACTGCTGAGTATGTTATCCTGTATGATCTTGTCCCAGCTAGATACCTCAAGATTTGCTTCAACATCCCCATGTGTTGTAAGCTTGGATTGGCCGTATATGATGCCAACCAATTGACGGTGAACACTATGTCTGGCCTTGTGGTGTTTGCAAGATATTGGAGCTCCCCAAGTAAGTGTGCATATGGGTTACTTTTATTCCCATTGCCCTTCTCTGGGTTTGCTTCCAACTTCATGTTAGGGTCCAATGGCATTGCAACTGGATTGGCTCTTTCCATGCCCTCCTTCTTCAAGATTGACTCAATGTATCGCTCCTGGGAGATTGTGATGGAATGGTTCCACCTGGTGACCTCGATGCCTACAATTTTGGCAGGTTCACCCAGGTTGGTAACCTCCCATTTGGAACGTAAGTCATTCTTTATCGTCACCATCGAATCCTCTGATGTTGTGAATAGCATCAAATTGTCAACCCAGACTGTGATGACTTTTAAGTCGTCCGTCTTTCTTCGTACATACACGCATGGGTCCGCAAGTAGTTGTTCAAAGTTATGTGACTTCAGTTTGTTGTCTAGCTCTTTGTTCTATTCATGCCCAGACTGCTTTAGCCTGTATCAGACTCCTTCCCGTCGGCCCGCGCGTAAGAGACACATGCAACCCCACCTTCCTATTATATCCAACCTTCGTGTCTTGTTACGCTTGGGACCGACTGGGGACTTTTGTGTTGGCGTTTTCCGGGGCGTGACACATCAAAGTCCTTCGTCGCCATTTCCGTAGTTTTATTGTCGAGACGCGCGTGTCCATATCGGGATTTTTTAATTAACATACATATGCCTATTATATGCGTGAACGCGTGAAGTCTGTGAGTCCCAGACCGTGGACTCTATACCTTGCTATACACCGTACATATGCGCCCTGAACTCATCACCGTCCTTTGTCACATCTCTGAACACGGGTACTCGATATCTTCACTGGTGGAGGACGTCCTTGCTTCCCACACACGCAATCTAAGGCATCAAGCAGTGCAGTCAGCCAAAGATCATCTGGAACGCGAGGCTGTTAATATATGCGCCTACCTTGTCAATCACGTCCCAACCTCTGCTTCGGTATCTGCTTGGGCTCTTCAGAATACGCAACTGGTGCTGAGGAGAGAAGCTGAAGAGTTGACGAAGAAGGATCATGGCCTTCATTTTCACGCAAACGCTGCAACCGTGGAACAAGTCGAGTCTTCTTTCATGCCCCACCTTGCAGGAAAGATTCGGCATGTTGCTCCGACTCTGTGGGCATTCATTTTCGCTTTACTCGGCACACTCGACAAGCGGGATCCGTGTCGTGCAGTTGACCCCATGGATATCAACTTATCCGAGGTCTTTGACGAGTCTGAAAGAAATCTTGGAGAACTTGGTGAAGATACACCGGCCAGCGAGACCGAGGGGGATGATGGTACTGACCCAGATTCAGATTTGGAAGACAACTTGGGGCAGCGTCAGAAGAGAGTACGGAAAGACGTGTCTGCGAGGAATACAGCCCTTCGGGTTATTGTGCGTAGTAATTCAGTAAGAGACATACGTTTACTTACACGCAACATACTCGTACATCAATAGAAAACAGTTGTCTGTGCCAGTATCATCCTTAAAAGCGTGAACAAAAACTGCAATCACTTACAGGGGATTTTCGTGCACTCGGCAAATGTTCCTCAGCGCGTCATCGAAGTCCTCGCACATGCGGGTCTGTTGATAAGTATCAAGTCCATCCAGAGGGCTGTGAAGTCGATGTCGAATGACAGCACGCATAGGATCAAAGAGAGTCTGCGCACACTCAAAGTAGCCATCACCTACGATAATTTCGACATCAATTTCAAGACGTCCGAGCCAACACTCACTCACCAGTCATCATTTGTGAGCGCCACATCTGCTACAGCAATACCACTTGCATGCGTCGAAGATATTGAGGTATTGTGGTGTTCCGAGGAGCTGTGGAAAAAGGACCCTCGAAATCCTTCACCCTTGGCCACACCCATGGTATTCGATGACTTCGATTTGGTGAAATACCATCTGACGGACCGCTACAATCAACCAAGCCCGGGAAGAGACATCAGTCCACAACAAGAGGCATTCGTGTGGCACGTATGAGAAATCCTGGTGAACCACGGCCAGGGTTTTGGAAGTCTGTCCAAAAGTCTTGGAACGATTGACTCGATCCTTGCAATTCCACTGACAAAGACAGAACAGATACCTATGAGGTCCATGAAGATAAAACAGTCATCAGTTGACGGAAATATTGAAGTTATGGACAACTTACTCCAGCAAGGTGGTCTAGGCGATGCTACGGATCCTGAGTTCTCAACCAGCGGAAATGTAGACATGTCCGAGTTTGTACTCTTCATCCATGGAGATCTCTTGACGAAGGAACGCCTTGATACGATCAGGGACTCTCGGCGCATAGAGGATACACCTAAAAATCGGTTTCAGTTTGTCGTCTTCCTGTTGGGGCTGTTTCATTATAAGATGGCCTGCGCGGATGCTCTGTGGAGGACTTATGTTCGGGAAAAGGAAGGGCGCAGCGACTTAAACAGCACGTACCAACATGTGGGGATTCTACGGCCCCGCGAGACTGGCATAATGACCACTAAGCCAGGCTTTCGTCGGATGCATGATGTGGTCCATCACGAACTACGCGCCACCATCTGTCATGGACGCGTATTATTTTCCCTATTTTTCTGTATTTTTACAGATTTATTTGGTGAAGATATAAAGGGCTGAAGTACAGAGACATTCGTTAGTCACATTGGTCTGCCACCATGTGCACGTGATTGTGGGATTCATATCCCTCATTAGTACGGACTCATACGATTGGACGATAAGGATGGAAGGGACTAGAAGGATCTAGAACGTGCTTAGTAGTTTACACTTACTCGCTGTATTAGGTTTTACTCAGCAAGTGGAGCCGCTCGTAAGCGTTATGACAGAGTGCCACGTCAGCACCATAGATAACGCTATTAATAGACACGACGCGTCAGCTCCTGAGTCATAGGACCTTACTGTACACTTAGTAATAGTGTTCGAACTCAGTTTAGACTCAGCCGCAGTAATGTATATAAGCTTCCCTGTAGCATCCTGAGTGGAACCAACTTGTCCTCTTGGTTCTCCACTCAGGTGCGCATCTCACTGTACTTCCTTACTCTTTCCAAATCTAACTTGTCCTCTTGGTTCTCCACTCAGACGTGCCACTGTGTGATCACCTCAGACTTGAGTTCTTGTATAAAGACTCCAAGTGTCTATACTCTCCACAGTGACTGTGCGTTGGCGCGTGACTTGTCTCCGCGCCGAGTTGGGCGTGCTTACCTGTTCAGTTCACCTTTTAGTTCACTTGACTTGGCGTAGCGCGGCAGTCGCACCGCTACACCATCCTTGAGTGTTGGCAGATTGAGGTCTCTGCACTGGACCCGGAGAACTGGACATCTCTTGAGGCATTCGCAGCATCAAAGCCGGACTGGGACCTAGTTGTCAAGATTTCCGAAGAGATCGTTCAGAAATATGTGGTGACAATAGAAGGCCTATCACAGGCGTGCATGAAACCTGAAACCGAAAGAGATCAGCAATTCGAGAACCAGACTCTGTGAAACCGGGACTACCTCCTCTACGTTGACCTCTGTAACGCCATGAACGCTGGGGACATCGGTCACGTCGAGGCCTCATTCCTGCCGTGGATATATATATTCTGCGCCATGGGAAAACACAAGTATGCGTCGCAGCTGGCAAGGTTCATGAAGAACTTGCATGAGGTGTATCCTCCTGCTCTGAGGTGAGTTCCATGCGGAAGTTGGCGGTTTGGGGTGCTCATTTGAAGAACGACAGTCATCTCGTCCGAATGAATCTGTTGTGTAACCCAACAGGGAAGCCCAACGCCTTCCATCCTGTCGACTGGTTGGTAGAGCGGAATAACCTATATACAAAGGTGAGCAAACAAGGGTTACAAACTCTGACTTACCGCCGCTGGCTTCCAGGTCATTTATTCGGGGAGTGGCCCGAATAGCAACATCGACTACATCTGTAAGCAATCACCTCTGATTGAGGTGTTCAGGAGTTGCCATGTCATGGTTGAGTCCGCGTTTCAACTTACACACCGCACCCTCAAACATACGCCTCCAGATATGACCGCAACAATCGAGAGACTGCGTGCATATATGCAGTCATCGGGCACCTGTGAATTCCGGCAAGGGAGGGTTGTAGACCAAGAAATAGCGGATAATCTTGTGAAGGGTTTTCACGTGGTAAACACAAAAAAGACTAGTAGTTTACCTGTAGACGAAGAGGCTGGTGAGATTGTTGCCGCGGATCTAGCGGCAGACTAACCGTGAACACATTTGTTATTTGGAACATCCTCAGTCCTTGCGTGATGGTGACTGGACATGGACAGGGATCCTTGCGGTGCACCATATCATCGCGCTTTCCGAGAAGTATGAGTGCCCAGAAGTCAGGAGCATCAGAGTTCACGGTGAGGAGAAGCAGTAGAGGGGGTGGGCCTGTACAGCGTCAGCGGTGTCGAGGCCCATGGTGATGAACTCGGCATCCGAATCGATCTCGCTCTGGCACGTCTTCTGGCCCTTGATGGCAGACTTTTTGATGATCACTGGAGCAAGCAAGTCAGTCAGTGATATAGCAGAATTGTGCCAGCGACGCGCACCTTTGACAAAACTCCGAGTCCATCCCGTCGGCTCTACTAGGGAGTCGCAGCTGCTGGCACGTGACGCACATTGGCGCTGAACACGCCCCCACCGGACATGTACGACGGGCAGACGATCGGAGGCCAGACAGGCATCAGTCTGTGCGTACCCATTAGTCGTGCGTCGATACATGAGATCGGGTACTTTCCCTCAAGTGTCCTAGTGGGTGGGTTGATGGGCGACGGCGGGGCGGGGTTCGCACGGGCATGCGTGGGTGTGGGCGCATAGGACGTCGCAGATGTCTTGTACTCGTTCATGTAGTGATCGACTCAATCAAAGAAGTTGTGACAAGTCCGGACCCATCGCTGTGTGGACATCTTGGCGGAGGGGTCCTCGACGTTGTGTGGTTCTGGGCTGATGTTGGATGCAAATCTGGAGACAGATCGGACGGAGGAAGGCACAGTGGGTGCCATGCAGGAACGAGAACCAGATGACATACGAGAGGACAAGATGCTGCGAATGCAGACGCATATGATAACGCTACCGTTAATACAGTGCCAAGTGGTGTTCGGTGGCACTACTTGTTCGTGTTGGTGGTAGGGCAATGGACAGAACTCGGGTCGTATGACAAGAAATGGGGTATTGCATTGAACATCCGGCAAACAGGTGGTACATACAAACGAGACTATTCTACCTATAAAACAAGAGGATGTCAGTTAGATGCCGCGGATTCAAAAGTACATTAACCATGACTCGGAATACATTCTCGTTCGCGTTCGGAACGACGTTGACCCCTGTGCGTGATTTGTGATTTGGACATAGACGATTTGAAGCTGATAAATGACGACGACGACGATGAGCATTCAACAGGACAAATCTGAGTTCGGAAGAGACGGCTTACCTATATGGGTTGTACTACCACACTTCCCACATCGATACTGGCTCTTTGCATGAGATTTGGAACCGGAAGCCACAGGCCCGACGCTTCCAGGGACAGTGGAGGGCTGATGTCCCGTGGACGGCTCCGGGAGATTTTCGGCGGGACGCAGGGTTTCTCTTGAAGGTGTAGCGACAGGGGGCGCATGGGCCCTGACGATAATAAGGATCTCTGGTCCCCAGTGATCGCAATTGTGCCAGCTCACTTGGCTCTGGAGTGTTGCGAGATCATCAATCTGTTCATAATGAGCCAAGTCCACGATACGCTCCAGGACCTCATCAGTCATAATGAACTGGGACCCAAACATATTGTTGCCAGTGGTGACTCCCAAATTCCGCAGTTCCCTCATCCGCCAATCGTGCAAAGACTCTTTGAGCTTGCGGTCCAATTCAGTTGCCAGGTATCTGCAGCTTTCGACCTTGTACTTATTAGGAGCACGAGATTGCTTCGGAGCGACTGTTGCAGGAACTGGGAGGATAAAAGAGCCCAGGTTGCAGGTATCGCAACACAGACGCGAGGGCATGCCAATACAATGAGGGCAATCCGTTTTGGAACACGCCAAGGAAGGAGACGCTGGCTGTGGGTCACATGGTGTCACGTACCCACCAACACATAGAGACGCACCAGGTCTATTCCCAAAGAACTCGTCGGATACCCTGCGTCGACAGATCCCACATTGACGTGCATTGATATAAGTATCCATCGCAGCCACCTCATAGCTTTCATGGCGCTCTTCCTTGACGATCAACTTACCAGCCGTTTGTGGTGTAAGAACTTCGGGGCATCCAACATGGCCTTGGGACTTCTTCCGCACGCTGTGACCTGCCCCCTCCTCCTGCGAACGCACCCTCTTACAGGTTGGGCGACTTGGGCCACTATTTGCATTCGCTATGCCTTGTGACTTCTTTTGTCGGGCTTTCTCGGTCTGATCCGACGCTTTTTTGTCAGCGTGGATTCTTCGCTGATCTGTATACTGTGGCTCAATCATGTAGATGCCTGTAGCTTCTTTTGAAGGGTCCCGGGCTGCCCGGCCAAGTCGCTGCCAGAGCATACATAGTGACTGTGTATACCTCCACTGGATAACGATCTCAATATCGCGCAGATCAAGACCCTAGAACATGGTCAACACGTGCGACGACAACGCAAGAACAACTCACCATTCCAGCAGCATCGGTACAAAAAATACCCCAGATCATATTGGTATGCAATTTCTCGATTGTCTTTGTTCGAAAATCGGTACTCATCCCAGAATGGAACCACAGTAACTTGTCGACAGAATCAGCAGGCGCGAGTGAGCGAGCATACAGACATATGCGCTCAGTTTCCTTGCGATCATTACAGAAGACCATAAAGAGTGGGGGTGGAGGGTCGCCATCAAATCTGAGCACACGAGTGATATCATGGGACGAGTTCAGTGGATCGAGCATCTCCAGGGTAGTCAAGTGGATATTCGGACAGTCATTGGTAAGCCTGATCTCCCTAGTATCAGAGCGCATTTGAAGGAGGGTCTTCACGTGTGCGAGGACGTAGCAAGGCATTGTCGCCGAAGCAGCATAGAAGACGACGCGTGCAGGGACCATCCAGCGCAGCCTACCGACAAGGGCATAGTCAGGTCGGAAGTCTCCTGACCACTGACTGATACAGTGAGCTTCATTGAATATGAAGCTCCGCAGTTTGTTGACAAATCTCTTCGATTTCCACAGGTCAAGAAACCTCCGGTCATTTAGAATACGTTCGGGGCTTGTAATGATTACGCAGTACTTCAGCGATTCAATATCCTAGTTGCCCCGCTTGCATTAGACAAGCAAATTAATATACTGATATAGTACCTTGAAGGTCTCGTCAGACGCAGACGTAGTAGTGAGATTTATTGCCGCAATTGACACATCTAATAGCTCGTTGACGTTCTTTTCACCCAAAACGATCAACGGTGTGATTACGATGGTAATCCCATCTTCGTTGAAGAGGAGAGGGATCCAGAATGTCAGAGTTTTTCCCGATCCTGTTGGTGCCAGAGTCACTAAGTCTCTCTGCCCCAGTTGCGTCAACGCAGCCTCGAGTTGCCAAGTACACGGAATGAAACCAAAGCGCTGGTTCACAGCTTCTCGCATTTCGTCTAGGGATGGTAGAACAAAGGAGCCCGGAGCCATTGTACAGAGTTGGATAGTGTCCACAAAGATAGAGCCTTGCGCGTTTGTAACGACTGAAGACCACACAAATTAAAAATCAAATTTTCCTAAAAAGGACACACACGCGTAGATTAAAAAATGACAGATACTATGATGAAAGAGCAAAGCGTGTCACGCCCGGAAACCGCCGAGACAAATGTCCCCAGTCGTTGCAGAGTGTAACGAGACGCGAAGTTGCGATAAAAAAGGAAAGTGGGTGTGGGAAAAAAAACGTGATGCGTAATCATAGTCTCTTACATGGCGCATCGACAAGGGAAGGAGTCTGAGCCTGTATATGGTCTTTACAAGTAAGCAAACTTTCCCAGTTCCGTCTTTGTACCCCCCTTTGGGTTGATGCATATACACCTTCTCATTCAGGGTTCCGTTTAGGTAAGCCCCCTTGACATCCATTTGTTGGATTATCAAGTTTTTGATTGCCCTGACAGCAAGGATCACTCATAGCATCTTGAGCCTGACTACAGGTGAGAAGGTTTCCAGGTAATCATGTCCTGGTCTCTGCGCACATCCCTTTGCCACTAACCTTGCTTTATACTTTAGGAGGTCGCCGAGCTTATTGTATTTCTTCACAAATACCCATTTATTTGATATCAGGACTGCGTCAGTGGGCTTGTCAACCAATGTCCAAGTTCCCATGTCTTGGAGTTGGTCCAGTTCGGCCTGCACCGTGCATTCCCATTCAGGCCATTCAGGAGATCGAACTGCCTCGCCGAGGGTCTTAGGTTCATTGCCTCCGAATATTTGTTCAGCGTCTGCAGCGTTGACCTCATTTCCTTCCTCATAGGAAAGAGGGTCATTTAGGTAACAGTAGTCCACGCACTTTCCACATGTTTGCCAGGTGTTAGCTGTCTCACTCTCCTCGTCTCACTTTCTCTTCAAACTATCACTGCTCAACTCACTCTTTGACTCTTCTGCACCTGGCTCTTAGGCTCATGGCTCTTTGGCTCAGGGTTTTGTGGGTACATTCGGTCTTTTGGCTCATCTCTTGGTCGTCTGCCTGTAGGCAGCGTGTTCCCCTCTAACTCCCCTTCACGCGGTGTATCAGGTGCAACCTGTATACCCTCATGAGGTGTCTCCTCTTTAGGAAGGGTTAGAAAGCGGAAGTTTCGTGAGGTGAGTACTTGTCTCATTTCCTCTTTGTAATATTTTACAGCATTTGCACCATTGTCATATCTGACGTATAGTCAGTGTTTTGACTTGGCTAGCAGTTTCCGCTGCTCATGTGATCCCTGGAGGAGCACCCATATGGGCGTGCTGAATTCTCTGAGGTGCACCACATTCAGCCTTTTTCCAGCCCATTTTTTGTATGGTGTGTAGTCCCCTAAAGATGTTGTATATGACCTATTACGCAGGTATGCGGCATGGCTTACAGCATACTCCCATAGAAATTCTGGTACATGCTGTGCCTGCATCATGGCTCGCACCAACTCAACAAGAGTACCATTTGCTCTTTCAGTGACACTGTTTTGGGGAGGTGAGTATGGTGTGGTCATCTGTAACTCTACACCATGCTCTCGGCATCACTTTCATAGGTTTTCGTTCATGAACTCTTTTCTGCGGTCAACTGATGAACAGTACACATAGAGATCATACTCACAGTGACAAAGTAGACTGTGGTGAGATATGAGGGTGGTACTTGAAGCAGCAACAGAGATAGTCAAGCAAGTGAAGCAGATGGAAGTCTGGCACACAACAGATGAGAACTGGTGTTATTACAAGAGAGGAGACATACCTGGCACACAACAGATGAGAACTGGTGTGGTGCCAGAGCGTACAGAGTACTCTACTTATACTATACAGAGGTGTGACACTAGTACAACACAAGTAACATAGAGTCACAGAATACAAGGAGCGTTGTTCTACAGAGGGACACAAAGGAGTGTGTAAATGGAGAACAAGGCGCAAAGAACAAGGAAGGGCTAGACTATGATATCATAGTGACATCACAATAAAGATAGAACAAAGGGAATGAGTACAAGGATGAAATACAATAGGAGTCCAGAGGAGTCCATGATGTCATTGTACAGTGATGTCATAGATAAGAAAGTCCGAGATTGTAAAGATCATAATAATCTAATCTACATAAGTCCAATATATCTTATCTAAAGCAGTCCGTTATCTGCGTGTCCATTGAGCCGCTAAGTGCGCACAGGTCACTTATCAACATCTAGGCGCATTGTCCATTTCACGCAACAGCTGACTATGCTGTGCGCAATCCTCAAAGCCTCCAGGCATATCTGGAGAGGGAGGAGGGACATGGTGTTATTTGTAGCTTAAGTGTGCTAATCTGTGCTGTTCTGTGACTGTACAACGCTCCAAGCGGAGTTACCTTATTTAGATATGCTTAGACAGGTTGGTATATCCTGCAGAGGACGGAAAATATCCCTTTAGTCTTATATCCTCCTCTGCAGTCCCCTTGTGTCCTCTGTGACTCAAGGGCCCTCTATAGGTCGCACTTTGACAGGTTATGGGCCCTGCCCTGCGCCTTAACTGATCTTTGCTGTCATTACTGCTGCTCACATCGCCTTGGCTCATTCTCAGCTCTTCACACTCATTCCAATCATAGAGATCCTCACATTTCCAAGTCTTCCTCTCATCATAATCACACTATTCCTTCCCACTCCGTCGTTCCCACCACATTCATCATGTCCATATCCAATGACTCATCAGTCTCGTCTCAGTCACCTCCAGAAGCCCCACAGTCTGCCTCAGCTGCATCAGCAAGTGCTCTCCTTTTGAGTCTTCAGGTCGACTCCCACACTGCCTGGAATGCAGACACTGGTGCCTCAGCTCATATGTATGACATTCCATCGTCATTGGATGCGCAATTTGAAGCCACATTGTGTCCAAATTCGGCTTGCTGATGGGTCTGTGGTCTATTCTGAAGGGGTGGGGTCTGTCCGGTTCAATCCTGTGGTACATGGTAAAGAAATGCCACCCTTGGAGCTCACAAATGTGCTATATGTCCCTGCTCTCTGCAGCAACCTGCTCTCTGTCCTATATCTCACTCTCCATCGCCGCTTCTTCGTCTCCATTGAGAGGGACACCCTACACTTCATCAGGGACAACAAGATCACCTTCCAAGCCAAGATTGGACCCTCAAATGCTGCATATATTGTTGGGGACACCATTCCAGTGGAGCAGTTCGCCTCATTGTCATCTGCAACCACCCTCCCATTGGACTGGGACCTCTGGCATCGTCGCCTCTGCCACCATCACCTGGCAGGCATCAAGAAACTGCTCTCAGGCGACCTGGTGACGGGTTTCAAGTTTGATTCACAAGCCACCCCTGATCCAGTATGCGAAGCCTGTAAGGCTGGCAAGATGCATGCAGATCCCTTTCCATCTTCGACCTCTAGAGCCTCAAAACCACTTCAGCTAGTCCACAGCGACATCCATGGCCCTGTCAAGGTGCCCACACATCAAGGGTATCGCTACTGGGTCACTTTCATCGATGACTTCTCTCGCTTCAAGGCTGTTTACCTGCTGAAGCGAAAGTCTGAGACCTTTGCTGCCTTCAAACAGTTCAAGGCTTGGGCTGAGAATCACACTGGAGCGAAACTGGGCACTCTGAGGGATGATAAGGGTGGGGAGTACATGTCTGGCGAGTTCGAAGCGTTCTGCATCGACCATGGCATCCAGAGGCAGCACACTGTCAGGAATCGCCCTCAGCAGAATGGTGTAGCTGAGAGGGTGAACAGGACGATGGAGGAAGGCATTATCTCGATGCTGCATGAGTCTGGCATGCCCACAGTCTTCTGGGGCGAAGCTCTTGCTACATTCATTCACACAAGCAACAGACTAGTCACATCAGCGCTCCCAGACAGCACACCCTATCAGGCATTCAATGGGAGCAAGCCAGATCTGTCTAGGCTTCGTGTCTGGGGCTGCACTGCTTATGTGCTGATCCAGAGGGACAAGCGTCCACTTGGGAGCCTTGGATCGCACATGGAGAAGTGTGTATTCATTGGATACCCTCAAGGCTACAAGGGATGGAAGTTCTACAACCCTGTGACCAAGAAGGTGGTCATTTCAGAGAGAGCTGACTTTGATGAGCGCTTTTTCATGCTCCAGCCTCACTCCATACCCCACCTGCCTCCCCCTCGTCCCAAATCTCTGCTTGAGACGCCACCTACCTTCATATCACTCCCAGACATCTCAGACGATGTCCTGGACGCTCCATCTGACTCACAGATGCCAGATCATGGGGGAGATGGGTCTACTAATTCTGATCTGCCCTCTGTTCCTCTCATTTCGCCTCCAAGCGTCACTCAAGTGCCTGCTCACTCAAAGACACCTCCATCCATCTATCACTCACTTCCTCCTTCATCTTCTTCGCCTTCAACCCCTCCAGCTCGCCATCCTCATCATCCTCCTGCTACCCCTCGTCCTCAGCGCCTCAGACGTCCCAGAGATGAGTGGCTGCCAGAGCAATGGGCCGTTCCAGATCGCTACAAGCAGCCAAGGGAGCCAACACCAGCAGTGGTCTCTTCAGACGAAGATGATGACTCTGATGATCCCCTTGACATCATCCAAGCTGGTGTGGCATCTACAGCCGAGCCTACGTCTTATAGGCAGTCGCAGCAACGCTCTGATGGAGATCTGTGGCATAAGGCATGTGAGGAAGAGATGGAGGCCCACAAGCTCAATGGCACTTGGGAGGTCGTCAAGTTGCCACCTGGGAAGCGTGCAATTGGCTCTAGATGGTTCATGAAGGTCAAGCATAATGCTGACGGCTCCCTGGACCGGTACAAGGCGAGACTAGTTGCCAAGGGCTATTCTCAGCGTCCTGGCTTTGATTTCAAGGAGACCTTCGCTCCTACTGTTCGCTATTCCACCATTCGCATTGTCCTAGCCTTGGCTGCTCTTGAAGACCTTGAACTTCGCTCCATTGACATTTCCCATGCATATCTCAATGGCACTCTGGAGGAAGAGATCTACATGCTGCAGCCTGAGGGATTTGAAGTAGGCGGTCCAGATCATGTCTGTAGGCTGAGAAAGTCGCTATATGGCTTGAAGCAAGCAGGCAGGGTCTGGAACAAGACCCTTCACTCTGTGCTTGCCTCTATTGGCTTCAATCGCGTCCAATCTGACCATGGGCTGTACATCTACCTCAGGGATGATGTGAGGATCCTGATGCCTGTGTTTGTCGATGATATCACGCTTGCCTGCAAGGATGGAGCCAAGATTGATTCAGTGGTCCAAGAATTGTCCAGTCACTTCAAACTGCGAGATCTTGGCCCTACCACTCAGCTACTCGGCCTGGAAATTATCAGAGATCGTCCTAATCGCACTCTCTCCATCTCCCAGAGCCAATACATCTCTAATCTCCTTCAAGAGCATGGTCTCAGTGATTCCAAGCCTGTCTCGACTCCTCTCAACCCTGGCACATGTCTCTCCACCTCCATGCGTCCCCAGAACGATGCAGAAGCCTCAGAAATGCGCCAGTACCCTTACATCTCTGTTGTAGGCTGCCTGATGTATCTGGCAGTCACCACAAGGCCAGACATTGCCTATGCTGCCGGAGTTCTTGCCAGATTCAACTCCAATCCTGGCCTGGCTCATTGGCAAGCTGCCAAGCATGTGCTTCGCTATTTGAAGGGCACAATCGACTACAAGCTTGTCTACAAGCCATCCACTTCGCCTGAGCCCTTCATCACTTACTCAGATGCTGATCATGGTGGTAACCCGGACAATGGGAAGTCCACTGGTGGATATGTGGTCAAGATTGGGTCTGGAGCGGTCTCATGGAGCTCCAAGCTGCAGCCCTTGGTTGCCTTGTCCACAACTGAAGCAGAGCACATCTCTGCTGTTGAGGCAGGCAAGGAGATCCTGTGGATGCGTCAGTTCATGGGGGAGCTTGGCTACAACATCTCTGGCCCTTCAGTGCTCAGAATGGACAATCAATCGGCCATTGCAGTGAGCAAGAACCCAGAGCACCACAGCAAGATGAAGCACCTCTCCCTTCGCCTATTCTGGCTGAGGGATGCTGTTCAGGATGGTCTAATCACTCCTAGCTTTGTGACAACTCAGGAGATGGCTGCTGACATCTTCACGAAGGCTCTTGATCGGTTCAAGGTGCAGAAGTGTGCCACAATGCTTGGTTTGTCTAATTAATGATTTGGAGCCCTGCACAGTCATGGGGGAGTGTTATTTGTAGCTTAAGCGTGCTAATCTGTGCTGTTCTGTGACTGTACAACGCTCCAAGGGGAGTTACCTTATTTAGATATGCTTAGTCAGGTTGGTATATCCTGCAGAGGACGGAAAATATGCCTTTAGTCTTATATCCTCCTCTGCAGGTGAGTACTTAGTTTTACATTGATTAATAGAGTCTTATATCCTCCTCTGCAGTCCCCTTGTGTCCTCTGTGACTCAAGGGCCCTCTATAGGTTGCACTTTGACACATGGCGCATAATGCGTGTTGTGCCTTGACACGGCAGTGGCAAAGTGGGAGTGGGCTGCTCATGCTTAGGTGTAACAGGGAGAGATGGTGGTGCAGGTGGTGGTGGCGTGTGGGGGCGCTCTGGTTTGGGGTCTAGAAGGTCTTCAACATCCTCCTCCTCACTACTGTTAGAGTGTGCAGGGGAGGGTGCTCGCTGTGGTGGTAACGCCAATGTGCTAGGTACGGCAATCACTGATACAGGTGGTGGCAGTGAAGCCACTTGCATAGGTGTTGGGTGTGTCTCAGCACCCTGTAGGGACAGGAAGCTGCTCTCGTCGAATGTCACATCCCTGGACAAATGGACAGAGCGGGTTTGGCGGTCCCAGAGCTTATAGCCCTTTAGATTCGGGCTCAAACCCGATAAGCGTGACTTCAATGGCCTTCGCATCCAATTTGCGACACTTATCAGTGGGTACGTGCATGTACCCCTTGCATCCAAAGACGCATAAATGAGAGACATCTGGTACTTTGCCAGAGTACCAGAGCTCATAAGGTGTGCGCCACTTGAGTGTACAGGTGGGAGAGCGGTTATAGATGTGTACCGCAGTGCTCACAGCATGCTCCCAAAAACCATTAGACATGCCAGCTGTGTGCAGCATGGCCATTGCCTTATCCGTAATGGTGTGGTTAAACCGCTCGGCTTTCCCGTTCGACTGTGGTGAACCTGGCATCGTAAGGTGATGCTCTATCCCTCTCTGCTTGAGAATGTCCTGTACTTGGCTCGCCATGTATTCGCCTCCGCAGTCAGAGTGGAGTGCACGCAGTTTATGGGATGTCTGGGTTTCACCCCAGGCCAAATACATCTGCAGTGCTTTCACAAACTGATCCTTTGACTTAATGAAGTACACCACTGCATGCTTGGAGTGGTCATCTATGAAGGTGGTGGTGTACACGGAGCCTTGTAGGGACTGAGTTTGCATTGGACCAGCTAGGTCACTGTGTACAATCTCAAAGATACGAGTTGTCCTTTTGGTGGAGGACACAGAGAAAGGTTGATGAGTGGATTTACCCAACTTGCACCCACGACACACAGCAGTATGTGTTGGATAAGCAATCTGTCATGGTTGATATGATTGTGAAACCAACACCCTGTACTCAGGGCCATATAGCTCAGTGGTTTAGAGCACCCAGTATATATCCGGGAGGTCCTGGGTTCAAACCCCAGTCTGGTCATTTTCTTGTGTGGACCCATACTTTCCCCTTTGGGCTGTGTTCCCCTTTGGGCTATTTCCCCATTGGGCTGTTCCCCATTGGGCCATTGAGGTCCCACAAATTCAACAGTATGCGTGGTAGAGCTGTCAATGTCCATGCCAGTAGTGGCAGAGGGACCGTACGACTTAAGAGCAGCAGGGGAGAGGTGTCCCATGCGCTGATGCCAGATTTCAAGAGTGGTGACAGCACTTTTGATGCGAGCATTTAGGCCAATGCTTGAAGCATCCAACCAGTAGAGGTTGTCCTCCAAGTAGCCAACAGCTACACAGTGTTTACTGACAGATATTTTGAATGAGCCACTGTCAAAGGCCACTTCCGCACCCTTTTGTGCTAGAGCACACGTCGACAAGAAGCGTGTTTTCACCTGAGGTAGGTGTAGCACATTACTTAGGGTGATCGGAATGCCCTGGCTCGTAGTGAGGACGACGGAGCCTACACCAACTTGGTCGATTGTGGATTTATCACCCAGGCGCACAGCGCCTTTGCACGAGGTGTGGTCCTTGAAATCAGACTGATGTGGTGTGATGTGGTGTGTGGCACCACTGTCCATCATCCAACGCACACGTGAGGCAGCATACAAGGCAACACCAATTGAATTGTCCGCCCAGTTAATGGCGGGCTCGTCATCGACCTCCTTAATGGAGGCAGTGGTGGGTACTAATACATGACTATTGGCAGCCTTGTTGCTAGTGTCCTTCGCCTTCCCCGCAGCCTCATCCTTTTTCCTCTGCCTGCAATCAGGCTTGATGTGCCCCTTTTTGTTACAGTAGTGGCACGTCAACTGGGAATGGTCCTTCTTTTTATGGCCGCCACTAGACTTAATGGGGGCAGCCTTGTTGAGGGAAGACCCAGAGGGGCCAGAGCAGCATGCCTCCTCTGAAACTATGCGTGCAATTATTTCAGCGTGCTTGAGCTTGGTGGGGGTGCCACTGGCAAGGATGGTGGATGCCAGAACCTCATAGGAGGCTGGCAGTGTGTGGAGAAGTATGAGACAGAACTGAGTGTCAGTGACACCCATCTGTGCATTGGAAAGGCTGACCTGCAGCTCATTGAGCTTGGCCAATTGAGAGGCCATGGGCGCGGAGTCGTCGAGGCGGGCTTGAGTTAACTGGATCCACAAGTTAAATATGGTGGTGCTGCCCAAAGCACCAGCATAGACATCCTTCAGTTTGTCCCACTTCGAGGCGAAGGTGGGGTAGGCAAATGGATTGGAAACGAGGGAGTAGACGTCAGGCTTAAGGTAGAGGCGGAGGTACGCCTTAGCCCGACGTTGGACTGAGTCCCACTCATCAAGAGTGACTCCAGTGGGAGGGGCACAATAGGTAAACACATCCTCAGCCTCATGAAGTGTAGCCCTGAGGGTATCCAATGAATACACACTTCTCCATGTGCGATCCAAGGCTCCCGAGTGGACGCTTGTCCCTCTGGATCAGCACATAGGCAGTGCAGCCCCAGACACGAAGCCTAGACAGATCTGGCTTGCTCCCATTGAATGCCTGATAGGGTGTGCTGTCTGGGAGTGCTGATGTGACTAGTCTGTTGCTTGTGTGAATGAATGTAGCAAGAGCTTCGCCCCAGAAGGCTGTGGGCATCCCAGACTCATGCAGCATCGAGATAATGCCTTCCTCCATCGTCCTGTTCGCCCTCTCAGCTACCCCATTCTGCTGAGGGCGATTCCTGACAGTGTGCTGCCTCTGGATGCATGCCATGGTCGATGCAGAACGCTTCGAACTCGCCAGACATGTACTCCCCACCCTTATCATCCCTCAGAGTGCCCAGTTTCGCTCCAGTGTGATTCTCAGCCCAAGCCTTGAACTGTTTGAAGGCAGCAAAGGTCTCAGACTTTCGCTTCAGGAGGTAAACAGCCTTAAAGCGAGAGTAGTCATCGATGAATGTGACCCAATAGCGATACCCTTGATGTGTAGGCACCTTCACAGGGCCATGGACGTCGCTGTGGATTAGCTGAAGCGGTTTTGAGGCTCTGGAGGTCGAAGATGGAAAGGGATCTGGATGCATCTTGCGCATGCATCTTGCCAGCCTTACAGGCTTCACATACTGGATCAGGGGTGGCTTGTGAATCAAGCTTGAAACCTGTCACCAGGTTGCCTGAGAGCAGTTTCTTGATGCCTGCCAGGTGATGGTGGCAGAGGCGACGATGCCAGAGGTCCCAGTCCAATGGGAGGGTGGTTGCAGATGACAATGAGGCGAACTGCTCCACTGGAATGGTGTCCCCAACAAGATATGCAGCATTTGATGGTCCTGTCTTGGCTTGGAAGGCGATCCTATTGTCCCTGATGAAGTGTATGGTGTCCCTCTCAATGGAGATGATGAAGCGGCGATGGAGAGTGAGATATAGGACAGATAGCAGGTTGCTGCAGAGAGCAGGGACATATAGCACATTTGTGAGCTCTAGAGGTGCCATTTCTTTACCATTGACCACAGGATTGAAACGGACAGACCCCACCCCTTCAGAGTAGACCACAGACCCGTCAACCAGCCGAATTTGGACACGATGTGGCTTCAAATTGCGCATCCAATGACGATTGAATGTCATATGAGCTGAGGCACCAGTGTCTGCATTCCAGGAAGTGTGGGAGTCGACCTGAAGAGCAGAGAGGAGAGCACTTGTAGATGCAGCTGAGGCGGACTGTGGGGCCTCTGGAGGTGACTGAGACGAGACAGAGGAGTCCTTGGATGTGGACATGAGGAATGCGGTGGGAATGATGGTGTGGGAAGGAATGGAGCGATTTGGATGAGTGGAAAAGTTGGAAATGATAGGAGATGATTGGAGTGATTTGAATGAGTGTGAAGAGCTGAGAGCGAGCTGAGGTGAAGGGAGCAGCAGTAGTGACAGCAAGGATCAGTTAAGGCGCAGGACAGGGCCCATAACCTGTCAAAGTGCGACCTATGGAGGGGCCCTTGAGTCACAGAGGACACAAGGGGACTGCAGAGGAGGATATAAGACTATATTGATTAAACTAAAACTAAGTACTCACCTGCAGAGGAGGATATAAGACTAAAGTAATATTTTCCGTCCTCTGCAGGATATATCAACCTGACTAAGCATATCTAAATAAGGTAAACTCCACTTGGAGCGTTGTACAGTCACAGAACAGCACAATATAGGACGCTTCACCTGCAAATAACACGTTGATATAAGTATCCATTGCAGCCACCTCATAGCTTTCATGGCGCTCTTCTTTGACAATCAAATTATTGGCCGTATTTTGTGTAAGAACTTCAGGGTGCTGCCCAACACGGCTTTGGGACTTCTTCCACGTACTGTGACCTGCTCCCTCATCCTGTGAACGCACCCTCTTATGGGTTGAGTGACTCGGGCCACTGTTTGCGTCAACTGCACCCTGGGACTTCTTTTGTTGGGCTCTCTCGGTAAGATCCTTTTTATCAGTGTGGATTTGTTAATTGTAGCCTAAGCGTGCTAATCTGTGCTGTTCTGTGACTGTACAATGCTCCAAGCGGAGTTACCTTATTTAGATATGCTTAGTCAGGTTGATATATCCTGCAGAGGACGGAAAATATGCCTTTAGTCTTATATCCTCCTCTGCAGGTGAGTACTTAGTTTTAGTTTAATCAATATAGTCTTATATCCTCCTCTGCAGTCCCATTGTATCCTCTGTGACTCAAGGGCCCTCTATAGGTCGCACTTTGACAGGTTATGGGCCCTGCCCTGCGCCTTAACTGATCTTTGCTGTCATTACTGCTGCTCCCATCGCCTTGGCTCATTCTCAGCTCTTCACACTCATTCCAATCATCTCCTCTCATTTCCAAGTCTTCCTCTCATCATAATCACACTATTCCTTCCCACTCCGTCGTTCCCACCGCATTCATCATGTCCATATCCAATGACTCATCAGTCTCGTCTCAGTCACCTCCAGAAGCCCCACAGTCTGCCTCAGCTGCATCAGCAAGTGCTCTCCTTTCGAGTCTTCAGGTCGACTCCCACACTGCCTGGAATGCAGACACTTGTGCCTCAGCTCATATGACATTCCATCGTCATTGGATGCGCAATTTGAAGCCACATTGTGTCCAAATTCGGCTTGCTGATGGGTCTGTGGTCTATTCTGAAGGGGTGGGGTCTGTCCGGTTCAATCCTGTGGTACATGGTAAAGAAATGCCACCCTTGGAGCTCACAAATGTGCTATATGTCCCTGCTCTCTGCAGCAACCTGCTCTCTGTCCTATATCTCACTCTCCATCGCCGCTTCTTCGTCTCCATTGAGAGGGACACCCTACACTTCATCAGGGACAACAAGATTGCCTTCCAAGCCAAGATTGGACCCTCAAATGCTGCATATATTGTTGGGGACACCATTCCAGTGGAGCAGTTCGCCTCATTGTCATCTGCAACCACCCTCCCATTGGACTGGGACCTCTGGCATCGTTGCCTCTGCCACCATCACTTGGCAGGCATCAAGAAGCTGGTCTCAGGCGACCTGGTGACGGGTTTCAAGCTTGATTCACAAGCCACCCCTGATCCAGTATGCGAAGCCTGTAAGGCTGGCAAGATGCATGCAGATCCCTTTCCATCTTCGACCTCCAGAGCCTCAAAACCGCTTCAGCTCATCCACAGCGACGTCCATGTGTCAAAGTGCGACCTATAGAGGGCCCTTGAGTCACAGAGGACACAAGGGGACTGCAGAGGAGGATATAAGACTATATTGATTAAACTAAAACTAAGTACTCACCTGCAGAGGAGGATATAAGACTAAAGGCATATTTTCCGTCCTCTGCAGGATATACCAACCTGACTAAGCATATCTAAATAAGGTAACTCCGCTTGGAGCGTTGTACAGTCACAGAACAGCACAGATTAGCACGCTTAAGCTACAAATAACACCATGGCCCTGTGAAGGTGCCTACACATCAAGGGTATCACTACTGGGTGACTTTCATCGATGACTTCTCTCGCTTCAAGGTTGTTTATCTCCTGAAGCGAAAGTCTGAGACCTTTGCTGCCTTCAAACAGTTCAAGGCTTGGGCTGAGAATCACACTGGAGCGAAACTGGGCACTCTGAGGGATGATAAGGGTGGGGAGTACATGTCTGGCGAGTTCGAAGCGTTTTGCATCGACCATGGCATCCAGAGGCAGCACACAGTCAGGAATCGCCCTCAGCAGAATGGTGTAGCTGAGAGGGCGAACAGGACGATGGAGGAAGGCATTATCTCGATGCTGCATGAGTCTGGCATGCCCACAGTCTTCTGGGGCGAAGCTCTTGCTACATTCATTCACACAAGCAACAGACTAGTCACATCAGCGCTCCCAGACAGCACACCCTATCAGGCATTCAATGGGAGCAAGCCAGATCTCTCTAGGCTTCGTGTCTGGGGCTGCACTGCTTATGTGCTCATCCAGAGGGACAAGCGTCCACTTGGGAGCCTTGGATCGCACATGGAGAAGTGTGTATTCATTGGATACCCTCAAGGCTACAAGGGATGGAAGTTCTACAACCCTGTGACCAAGAAGGTGGTCATTTCAGAGAGAGCTGACTTTGATGAGCGCTTTTTCATGCTCCAGCCTCACTCTGTACCCCACCTGCCTCCCCCTCGTCCCAAATCTCTGCTTGAGACGCCACCTACCTTCATATCACTCCCAGACATCTCAGACGATGTCCTGGACGCTCCATCTGACTCACAGATGCCAGATCATGGGGGAGATGGGTCTACTAATTCTGACCTGCCCTCTGTTCCTCTCATTTCGCCTCCAAGCGTCACTCAAGTGCCTGCTCACTCAAAGACACCTCCATCCATCTATCACTCACTTCCTCCTTCATCTTCTTCGCCTTCAACCCCTCCAGCTCGCCATCCTCATCATCCTCCTGCTACCCCTCGTCCTCAGCGCCTCAGACGTCCCAGAGATGAGTGGCTGCCAGAGCAATGGGCCGTTCCAGATCGCTACAAGCAGCCAAGGGAGCCAACACCAGCAGTGGTCTCTTCAGACGAAGATGATGACTCTGATGATCCCCTTGACATCATCCAAGCTGGTGCAGCATCTACAGCTGAGCCTACGTCTTATAGGCAGTCGCAGCAACGCTCTGATGGAGATCTGTGGCATAAGGCATGTGAGGAAGAGATGGAGGCCCACAAGCTCAATGGCACTTGGGAGTGTTGAATTCGTGGGACCTCAACGGCCCAATGGGGAACAGCCCAATGGGGAAATAGCCCAAAGGGGAACACAGCCCAAAGGGGAAAGTGTGGGTCCACACAAGAAAATGACCAGACTGGGGTTTGAACCCAGGACCTCCCGGATATATACTGGGTGCTCTAAACCACTGAGCTATATGGCCCTGAGTACAGGGTGTTGGTTTCACAATCATATCAACCATGACAGATTGCTTATCCAACAGGGAGGTCGTCAAGTTGACACCTGGGAAGCGTGCAATTGGCTCTAGATGGTTCATGAAGGTCAAGCACAATGCTGACGGCTCCCTGGACCGGTACAAGGCGAGACTAGTTGCCAAGGGCTATTCTCAGCGTCCTGGCTTCGATTTCAAGGAGACCTTCGCTCCTACTGTTCGCTATTCCACCATTCGCATTGTCCTAGCCTTGGCTGCTCTTGAAGACCTTGAACTTCGCTCCATTGACATTTCCCATGCATATCTCAATGGCACTCTGGAGGAAGAGATCTACATGCTGCAGCCTGAGGGATTTGAAGTAGGCGGTCCAGATCATGTCTGTAGGCTGAGAAAGTCACTATATGGCTTGAAGCAAGCAGGCAGGGTCTGGAACAAGACCCTTCACTCTGTGCTTGCCTCTATTGGCTTCAATCGCGTCCAATCCGACCATGGGCTGTACATCTACCTCAGGGACGATGTGAGGATCCTGATGCCTGTGTTTGTCGATGATATCACGCTTGCCTGCAAGGATGGAGCCAAGATTGATTCAGTTGTCCAAGAATTGTCCAGTCACTTCAAACTGCGAGATCTTGGCCCTACCACTCAGCTACTCGGCCTGGAAATCATCAGAGATCGTCCTAATCGCACTCTCTCCATCTCCCAGAGCCAATACATCTCTAATCTCCTTCAAGAGCATGGTCTCAGTGATTCCAAGCCTGTCTCGACTCCTCTCAACCCTGGCACATGTCTCTCCACCTCCATGCGTCCCCAGAACGATGCAGAAGCCTCAGAAATGCGCCAGTACCCTTACATCTCTGTTGTAGGCTGCCTGATGTATCTGGCAGTCACCACAAGGCCAGACATCGCCTATGCTGCTGGAGTTCTTGCCAGATTCAACTCCAATCCTGGCCTGGCTCATTGGCAAGCCGCCAAGCATGTGCTTCGCTATTTGAAGGGCACAATTGACTACAAGCTTGTCTACAAGCCATCCACTTCGCCTGAGCCCTTCATCACTTACTCAGATGCTGATCATGGTGGTAACCCGGACAATGGCAAGTCCACTGGTGGATATGTGGTCAAGATTGGGTCTGGAGCGGTCTCATGGAGCTCCAAGCTGCAGCCCTTGGTTGCCTTGTCCACAACTGAAGCAGAGCACATCTCTGCTGTTGAGGCGGGCAAGGAGATCCTGTGGATGCGTCAGTTCATGGGGGAGCTTGGCTACAGCATCTCTGGCCCTTCACTGCTCAGAATGGACAATCAATCGGCCATTGCAGTGAGCAAGAACCCAGAGCACCACAGCAAGATGAAGCACCTCTCCCTTCGCCTATTCTGGCTGAGGGATGCTGTTCAGGATGGTCTAATCACTCCTAGCTTTGTGACAACTCAGGAGATGGCTGCTGACATCTTCACGAAGGCTCTTGATTGGCTCAAGGTGCAGAAGTGTGCCACAATGCTTGGTTTGTCTAATTAACGATTTGGAGCCCTGCACAGTCATGGGGGAGTGTTATTTGTAGCCTAAGTGTGCTAATCTGTGCTGTTCTGTGACTGTTCAACGCTCCAAGCGGAGTTACCTTATTTAGATATGCTTAGTCAGGTTGGTATATCCTGCAGAGGACGGAAAATATGCCTTTAGTCTTATATCCTCCTCTGCAGGTGAGTACTTAGTTTTAGTTTAATCAATATAGTCTTATATCCTCCTCTGCAGTCCCCTTGTGTCCTCTGTGACTCAAGGGCCCTCTATAGGTTGCACTTTGACAGGATTCTGCACTGATCTGTGTGTTGCGGCTCAACCATGTATACCCCTGTAGCTTCTTTGTGTCAAAGTGCGACCTATAGAGGGCCCTTGAGTCACAGAGGACACAAGGGGACTGCAGAGGAGGATATAAGACTATATTGATTAAACTAAAACTAAGTACTCACCTGCAGAGGAGGATAAAAGACTAAAGGCATATTTTCCGTCCTCTGCAGGATATATCAACCTGACTAAGCATATCTAAATAAGGTAACTCCGCTTGGAGCGTTGTACAGTCACAGAACAGCACAAATTAGCAGGCTTAAGCTACAAATAACACTTTGTTAGGGTCTCGTGCTGCCTGGCCAAGTCGCTGCCAGAGCATGCACAATAACTGGGTATACCTCCAATGGACAACAATCTCGATATCACGCAGATCAAGACCCTAGAACATGATCAACACACACGACAACAGGGCAAGAACAACTCACCATCCCAGCGGCATCAGTACAAAATACACCCCAAATCTTGGTGGTACACAGTTTCTTGATCATCTCTGTCGGAAATCGGTACTCATTCCAGAGTGTAACCACAGTAAATTGTCGACACAATCCACAGGTGCATTCTCAACATCAACAACCCTTCATCCTGGGATTTGCTCAACTTGCACAACCACTCAACACCCTCTTGAAGAAAGATGTTGTCTTTGCCTGGACGAAGGAATGTGCAGAGGTGATTAATCATCTCATTGACATCACCTGTTCACATCCTACACTGAAATAACCTGATCCCCACAGTCCCTATGAGCTCCAAACCAATGCTTCAGCATATGCCATCGGAGCCATTTTAACACAAAATGACTCAAGAGGTAAACCCCAAGTTGTCAGATATTTCTCACAATCATTCACCAGTGCAGAACAAAATTACAACATATATGACTGCAAATTCCTGGGACTAGTGCATAGACTGGAGCATTGGTGACACCTTCTGGTTGGCACACAACACCCCATCACTATCTACACTGATCATGCCAATCTCATTCATTACTGACAACCACAATGCATCAATTGATGTGTAGCAAAACTGGTCAACCTTTTGGCCAACTATGATTTGCGATTACTACACCGACCTGGCGCATTACTCCAAGCAGATGCCCTTTCCCAACACCCCCTGCACCAAGGCAGCAACGACAATAATATGGATGTGTTGGTACTTCCACCCACACTCTTCATTGCCACAGCTATGGCCATCGTGATCGATGAATATTGCCACGCTGCCCAAACCTTGCACCAACCATCTCTCAAAACCCATGCCCAATGCACTGCTCTCACGATCTCTGACAGCCTGTGGTGGTGTGACTCCTGACTTGTCATTGTGGATGATGATGACCTAAAGAGGGGGGTAATTTCATTGTTTCACAACACACCAACAGCAGGCCACACAGGAATTACAAAAACCTTACTTGCCATACAACAGCATTACTGGTGGCCAAGAATGAAAGCAGATATGACAGACTACATAAATTGTTATTTGTAGCTTAAGCGTGCTAATCTGTGCTGTTCTGTGACTGTACAACGCTCCAAGCGGAGTTACCTTATTTAGATATGCTTAGTCAGGTTGGTATATCCTGCAGAGGACAGAAAATATCCCTTTAGTCTTATATCCTCCTCTGCAGTCCCCTTGTGTCCTCTGTGACTCAAGGGCCCTCTATAGGTCGCACTTTGACATAAATGGGTGCTCAATTTGTCAAAGCACCAAGAGCCTCCTGGGCAAGGCCAACACTTGTAATGGGCCCCACAGTCTTCCTGTTTGTTGGACCAGGTGATGATGTCAGAGTCAAGTCGAGCAGACATGTTGTGACCAGTGGATTTGTGACTGCTGTGAGGTCAAACATTGAGGTTGTGTGGCATGGGTTGGTCTCTGTGAGTCGGTCCATTGCGGGTTGATGTGGGGTTGCAGGTGAAGCTGTAGTCAATGTTGGGCTCATGTGGGATTGATGTGCCGTCTATCAAGGAAGGATGGAATTGGTGAGTGTCTTGCATTTGTGGTGACAAGGTGTTGTGTGTTGGTACTATAAGTGGTCCGGGGAGTCCATGGTTTTACTGTGCAGTTTGAACCTGGGGGGAGAATGGCGTTGATGCATGACTCAGTTCCAAGGTCTGCTATCAGACTAAGCGATGATTTTGGATGTGTGGTGGGAACTGGAGTCATGCGGGTGATGGTTGATATGGCATTGGATGCAACACGTTTGCTGCAGTCGCAATCTAGCATGGTTGAGTACCATGGCATTGTTGGGGATATCAAAGTGTTGACACTTATAGGCAGAGGTGATGAAGTCGGTGTCCATGGGACTGCAGGTGATGTGGTATCACTGTTCATGCTGTTATCAACACCGCGCATGATGCTGTTCCCCACATTGCATCACTTGGTGCAAGTGTGGGTCGAGTTTGCATGATTGTTGTTTGTTGTTAAGTGTGCAGTAGGCTGGGGAAGGGTGGTGAGAGTCAAGGATCCAGTCTTGTTCATGGTGTTTTGGATCTGTGGTGTTTCTGCGTCAGTTTTTGGCCATGGGCATCTGTTGTTATCATTGACATGTGCATGTTTTGTCCCTATGTGACACTGCTGCATGGGGCAGCAGTTACTATGTAAGAAAAAGGCATTCTAAGGGAGCGTGTCCCAGACTGTTGCAGTGTGTGCAGCATTGGTCCTGTGGGCAATGTCGTTTTTCATGTACTTGGCCATTGCATTTGCAAGACTGTCTGTCCTCCAGAGCAACTAGTGTGTGTGGAAGCTCGTATGGTCACTGAGTCATAGGGACAGTACCACCACGATCTTTGCAGATGGTTGGTCCATGTTGGGTTGGATTGTTGCAGTTGTTGGATGTCGTTGTGGATGATTGGGCAGATGTCCATGTTGTGGCGGTCTTGTATTGGTGGACATGTCATGAGCTTGTCTGGGTCACACAGTTGCTCCAGGGCGTTACAAGGGAACATGTACTGTCAGTTATCGTTGGGCTGTTCAGTCAATCATGTGGTGATACTCATTACTAAGTCAGGTCTGGACCATTGGTCTCTTGTGGTGGTATCAGCTTTTATGTCAACACTATCTGTGAGCATACACTCTGGTCTGTCATCCTTCCCTTCATCCGTAGGGGCAACTGGCAACACAATGGAGTACTCCTTGATGTGGCATGTAGGGTCAGTCATCATGAGCATGTAGCCAAACATTTTGTGCCTCTTCGTTGGAAGGTGTGTGTGGTTGGATATTGCGTCTCTGATCAGGACAATACTACACTTGTTTGTGATGCTTGCTGCACCAATTGGGACTGGGAACCGTTCTTGTGGGTGGGACACACCCACTGTTATTTGTGGCTTAAGCGTTATAGTTTGTGCTATTCTGTGACTGTACAACGCTCCAAGTGGAGTTACCTTATTTAGATATGCTTAGTCAGGTTGGTATATCCTGCAGAGGACGGAAAATATCCCCTTAGTCTTATATCCTCCTCTGCAGTCCCCTTGTGTCCTCTGTGACTCAAGGGCCCTCTATAGGTTGCACTTTGACAGGTTATGGGCCCTGCCCTGCGCCTTAACTGATCCTTGCTGTCCTTACTCCTGCTTCCATCGCCTCAGCTCGCTCTCAGCTCTTCTCATTCATTCCAATCATTCCAATCACATCCTTTCATTTCCATCTCTTCCACTCATCCAAATCCCTCCATTCCTTCCCACTCCGTCGCGTCCACCGCATTCATCATGTCCTCATCCAAGGACTCATCCATTTCGTCCATTTCCGCCCTCACAAGCGAAAACTATCGCCTCTGGGCTGATGACATGAAGTCCTGGCTACAGCTCAATGGCCTCTGGCGACTCGTTTCTGGCTCAGAGAAGAAGCCCACTGGAAAACCCGAAGTTCTGGACTCCAAAGGCGCTGTCCTGACTGCTGCTACGCCTCCAGACGAGGATAAGCTGGAGAGATGGGAGGTCAAGGCTGAGAAGGCTGCTGGAGCACTCAAGACTGCTATGTCTCATGAGCTCAGGGTGCTCATTAGGGACTGTGAAGACGACCCCATTGCCATCTGGGACACCCTCAAGGCCTCCTTTGTCCAACAGCGAACTGCCCCTCGCTTCAATGCCTACCACACTCTCCTATCCATCCAGAAGGACGACTCAGAGTCTCTGGAATCGCTCATCAACAAGGTGGATGAGCAGATTAGGGTGATACAGTCGCTTTCTCCCAGTTCCTTCACTCTGGACAATCTCTATGTGTTATTTGTAGCTTAAGCGTGCTAATCTGTGCTGTTCTGTGACTGTACAACGCTCCAAGCGGAGTTACCTTATTTAGATATGCTTAGTCAGGTTGATATATCCTGCAGAGGACGGAAAATATGCCTTTAGTCTTATATCCTCCTCTGCAGGTGAGTACTTAGTTTTACATTGATTAATATAGTCTTATATCCTCCTCTGCAGTCCCCTTGTTGTCAGAGTGCGACCTATAGAGGGCCCTTGAGTCACAGAGGACACAAGGGGACTGCAGAGGAGGATATAAGACTATATTGATTAAATTAAAACTAAGTACTCACCTGCAGAGGAGGATATAAGACTAAAGGGATATTTTCCGTCCTCTGCAGGATATATCAACCTGACGAAGCATATCTAAATGAGGTAACTCGACTTGGAGCATTGTACAGTCACAGAACAGCACAATATAGTACGCTTCAGCTGCAAATAACACTCCCCCATGACTGTGCAGGGCTCCAAACTGCTAAGTAAACAAACCCAGCATTGTGGCACACTTCTGCACCTTGAACCGGTCAAGAGCCTTCGTGAAGATGTCAGCAGCCATCTCCTGCGTTGTAACAAAGCTAGGAGTGATTAGACCGTCCTGAACAGCATCCCTCAGCCAAAATAGGCGAAGGGAGAGGTGCTTCATCTTGCTGTGGTGCTCTGGATTCTTGCTCACTGCAATGGCTGATTGATTGTCCATTCTCAGCAGTGAGGGGCCAGAGATGCTGTAGCCAAGCTCCCCCATGAATTGGCGCATCCAGAGGATCTCCTTGCCCGCCTCAACAGCAGACATGTGCTCTGCTTCAGTTGTGGACAAGGCAACCAAGGGCTGCAACTTGGAGCTCCAAGAGACCGCTCCAGAGCCAATCTTGACCACATATCCACCAGTGGACTTCCCATTGTCCGGGTTACCACCATGATCAGCATCTGAATAAGTGATGAAGGGCTCAGGCGAAGTGGAGGGCTTGTAGACAAGCTTGTAGTCAATTGTGCCCTTCAGATAGCGAAGCACATGCTTGGCTGCTTGCCAATGAGCCAGGCCAGGGTTGGAGTTGAATCTGGCAAGAACTCCGGCCGCATAGGCGATGTCTGGCCTTGTGGTGACTGCCAGATACATCAGGCAGCCTACAACGGAGATGTAGGGGTACTGGCGCATTTCTGAGGCTTCTGCATCGTTCTGGGGACGCATGGAGGTGGAGAGACATGTGCCAGGGTTGAGAGGAGTCGAGACAGGCTTGGAATCACTGAGACCATGCTCCTGGATGAGATTGGAGATGTATTGGCTCTGGGAGATGGAGAGAGTGCGATTAGGACGATCTCTGATGATTTCCAGGCCGAGTAGCTGAGTGGTAGGGCCAAGATCTCGCAGTTTGAAGTGACTGGAGAGTTCTTGGACAACTGAGTCAATCTTGGCTCCATCCTGGCAAGCAAGCGTGATATCATCGACAAACACAGGCATTAAGATCCTAACATCATCCCTGAGGTAGATGTAGAGCCCATGGTCGGATTGGACGCGATTGAAGCCCATAGATGCGAGCACAGTGTGAAGGGTCTTGTTCCAGACCCTGCCTGCTTGCTTCAAGCCATATAACGACTTTCTCAGCCTGCAAACATGATCTGGACCGCCTACTTCAAATCCCTCAGGCTGTAGCATGTAGATCTCTTCCTCCAGAGTGCCATTGAGATATGCATGAGAGATGTCAATGGAGCGAAGTTCAAGGTCTTCCAGAGCTGCCAAGGCGAGTACAATGCGAATGGTTGAATAGCGAACAGTGGGAGCGAAGGTCTCCTTGAAATCAAAGCCAGGACACTGAGAATAGCCCTTGGCCACCAATCTCGCCTTGTACCGGTCCAGGGAGCCATCAGCATTGTGCTTGACCTTCATGAACCATCTGGAGCCAATTGCACGCTCCCCAGGTGGCAGTTTGACGATCTCCCAAGTGCCATTGAGCTTGTGGGCCTCCATCTCTTCCTCACATGCCTTGTGCCACAAATCTGCATCAGAGCGTTGCTGCGACTGCCTATAAGACGTAGGCTCAGCTGTAGATGCTACACCAGCTTGGATGATGTCAAGGGGATCATCAGAGTCATCATCTTCGTCTGAAGAGACCACTGCTGGTGTTGGCTCCCTTGGCTGCTTGTAGCGATCTGGAACAGCCCATTGCTCAGGCAGCCACTCATCTCTGGGACGTCTGAGGCGCTGAGGACGAGGGGCAGCAGGAGGATGATGATGATGGCGAGCTGGAGGGGTTGATGGTGAAGAAGATGAAGGAGGAAGTGAGTGATAGGTGGATGGAGGTGTCTGTGAGTGGGCAGGCACTGGAGTGATGCTTGGAGGCGAAATGAGAGGAACAGAGGGCAGATCAGAATCAGTAGACCCATCTCCCCCATGATCTGGCATCTGTGACTCAGATGGAGTGTCCAGGACATCGTCTGAGATGTCTGGGAGTGATATGAAGGTAGGTGGCGTCTCAAGCAGAGAATTGGGACGAGGGGGAGGCAGGTGGGGTACAGAGTGAGGCTGGAGCATGAAAAAGCGCTCATCAAAGTCAGCTCTCTCTGAAATGACCACCTTCTTGGTCACAGGGTTGTAGAACTTCCATCCCTTGTAGCCCTGAGGGTATCCAATGAATACACACTTCTCCATGTGCGATCCAAGGCTCCCAAGTGGACGCTTGTCCCTCTGGATGAGCACATAGGCTGTGCAGCCCCAGACACGAAGCCTAGAGAGATCTGGCTTGCTCCCATTGAATGCCTGATAGGGTGTGCTGTCTGGGAGCGCTGATGTGACTAGTCTGTTGCTTGTGTGAATGAATGTAGCAAGAGCTTCGCCCCAGAAGGCTGTGGGCATCCCAGACTCATGCAGCATCGAGCTAATGCCTTCCTCCATCGTCCTGTTCACCCTCTCAGCTACTCCATTCTGCTGAGGGCGATTCCTGACAGTGTGCTGCCTCTGGATGCCATGGTCGATGCAGAACGCTTCGAACTCGCCAGACATGTACTCCCCACCCTTATCATCCCTCAGAGTGCCCAGTTTCGCTCCAGTGTGATTCTCAGCCCAAGCCTTGAACTGTTTGAAGGCAGCAAAGGTCTCAGACTTTCGCTTCAGGAGATAAACAGCCTTGAAGCGAGAGTAGTCATCGATGAAAGTGACCCAGTAGCGATACCCTTGATGTGTGGGCACCTTCACAGGGCCATGGACGTCGCTGTGAACTAGCTGAAGTGGTTTAGAGGCTCTAGAGGTCGAAGATGGAAAGGGATCTGCATGCATCTTGCCAGCCTTACAGGCTTCGCATACTGGATCAGGGGTGGCTTGTGAATCAAGCTTGAAACCTGTCACCAGGTCGCCTGAGAGCAGTTTCTTGATGCCTGCCAAGTGATGGTGGCAGAGGCGACGATGCCAGAGGTCCCAGTCCAATGGGAGGGTGGTTGCAGATGACAATGAGGCAAACTGCTCCACTGGAATAGTGTCCCCAACAATGTATGCAGCATTTGAGGGTCCAATCTTCGCTTGGAAGGCGATCTTGTCGTCCCTGATGAAGTGTAGGGTGTCCCTCTCAATGGAGACGACGAAGCGGCGATGGAGAGTGAGATATAGGACAGAGAGCAGGTTGCTGCAGAGAGCAGGGACATATAGCACATTTGTGAGCTCCAGGGGTGGCATTTCTTTACCATGTACCACAGGATTGAACCGGACAGACCCCACCCCTTCAGAATACACCACAGACCCGTCAGCAAGCCGAATTTCGACACGATGTGGCTTCAAATTGCGCATCCACTGACGATGGAACGTCATATGAGCTGAGGCACCAGTGTCTGCATTCCAGGAAGTGTGGGAGTCGACCTGAAGACTCGAAAGGAGAGCACTTGCTGATGCAGCTGAGGCGGACTGTGGGGCTTCTGGAGGCGACTGAGACGAGACTGATGAGTCATTGGATATGGACATGATGAATGTGGTGAGAACGACGGAGTGGGAAGGAATGGTGTGATTATGATGAGAGGAAGACTTGGAAATGAGAGGAGATGATTGGAATGAGTGTGAAGAGCTGAGAATGAGCCAAGGCGATGGGAGCAGCAGTAATGACAGCAAAGATCAGTTAAGGCGCAGGGCAGGGCCCATAACCTGTCAGAGTGCGACCTATAGAGGGCCCTTGAGTCACAGAGGACACAAGGGGACTGCAGAGGAGGATATAAGACTATATTGATTAAATTAAAACTAAGTACTCACCTGCAGAGGAGGATATAAGACTAAAGGGATATTTTCCGTCCTCTGCAGGATATATCAACCTGACTAAGCATATCTAAATGAGGTAACTCGACTTGGAGCATTGTACAGTCACAGAACAGCACAATATAGTACGCTTCAGCTGCAAATAATACTTGTGTCCTCTGTGACTCAAGGGCCCTCTATAGGTCGCACTTTGACACTATGATGAGCTGGCAGTCATGGCGATCATTAGGGCGCTCCCACAGTCGTTTGACGAGGTTATACGCACCATCTCAGTCCTGGACAAGTTTGACAAGCAATCAGTCGTCCAATCGCTCAGGAACATGGATCAGACGCGTTCCAACCTGTCTGGGACTTCATCTGCCTTTTCAGCGACATCTGGACCTTCCAGATCACGTCCCAAGGTATCCCCATCATATTCCACACCCTCCAGTCAGTCTCCCCACAGTGGTTCATCTACTCGTCCGAAATGCGACTTCTGCTCTCGCTTGGGCCACATTGAGGCCAAGTGCTTCCTCAAGGAGCGCTTGATGCGTCAGATCAACCCCCCATCGCCTTCCACAGCATCCCCTGCCTCCATCTCGTCTCAGTCACTTCCAGAAGCACCACAGTCCGCATCAGCTGCATCAGCAAGTGCTTCATTTTCTGCCCTTCAGAGCGACTCTCACACTTCCTGGAATGCAGACACTGGCGCCTCAGCTCATATGACGTTCCATCGCCATTGGATGCGCAATTTGAAGCCGCATCGCGTCGAAATTCAGCTAGCTGACGGGTCTGTGGTCCATTCTGAGGGGGTGGGGTCGGTGTGGTTCAATCCTGTGGTTAATGGCGAAGAAATGGCGCCTATAGAGCTCTCTAATGTCCTATATGTCCCTGCTCTTTGCACTAATCTATTATCTGTGCTATATCTCACTCTCCATCGCCGCTTCATCGTCTCCATTGAGAGGGACACCATACACTTCATCAGGGACAACAGGATTGCCTTCCAAGCGAAGACTGGAACCTCAAATGCTGCATACCTTGTTGGGGACACTGTTCCAGTGGAGGAATTCGCATCACTATCATCTGCCACCACCCTCCCATTGGACTGGAACGTCTGGCATCGTCGCCTCTGCCACCATCACTTGGCAGGCATCAAGAGGCTGCTCTCAGGCGACCTGGTGATGGGTTTCAAGCTTGATTCACAAGCCACCCCTGATCCAGTATGCGAAGCCTGTAAGGCTGGCAAGATGCATGCAGATCCCTTTCCATCTTCGACCTCCAGAGCCTCAAAACCGCTTCAGCTAGTCCACAGCGACGTCCATGGCCCTGTGAAGGTGCCCACACATCAAGGGTATCGCTACTGGGTCACATTCATCGATGACTTCTCTCGCTTTAAGGCCATTTATCTCCTGAAGCGAAAGTCTGAGACGTTTGCTGCCTTCAAACAGTTCAAGGCTTGGGCTGAGAATCTCACTGGAGCGAAACTAGGTACTCTGAGAGATGATAAGGGTGGGGAGTACATATCTGGCGAGTTTGAGGCGTTCTGCATTGAGAATGGCATCCAGAGGCAGCACACTGTCAGGAATCGCCCTCAGCAGAATGGGGTCGCTGAGAGGGCGAACAGGACGATGGAGGAAGCCATCATCTCGATGCTGCATGAATCTGGGATGCCCACAGCCTTCTGGGGCGAAGCTCTGGCCACATTCATTCATACTAGCAACAGACTCGTCACCTCAGCGCTCCCAGACAGCACACCCTATCAGGCATTCAATGGGAGCAAGCCAGATCTGTCTAGGCTTCGTGTCTGGGGCTGCACTGCCTATGTGCTGATCCAGAGGGACAAGCGTCCACTTGGGAGCCTTGGATCGCACATGGAGAAGTGTGTATTCATTGGATACCCTCAGGGCTACAAGGGGTGGAAGTTCTACAACCCTGTGACCAAGAAGGTGCTCATTTCAGAGAGGGCTGACTTTGATGAACGCTTTTTCATGCTCCAGGCTAACTCTGTACCCCACCTGCCTACCCCTCGTCTCAAATCGCTTCTTGAGACGCCACCTACCTCAATTTCACTCCCAGACATCTCAGACGATGTCCTGGATGCTCCATCTGAGTCACAGATGCCAGATCATGGGGGAGATGGGTCTGCTGATTCTGATCTACCCTCTGTTCCTCCCATTTCGCCTCCAAGCATCGCTCCAGTGCCTGCTCATTCACAGACACCTCCATCCATCTATCACTCACTTCCTCCTTCATCTTCTTCGCCTTCAACCCCTCCAGCTCGCCATCCTCATCACCCTCTTGCCCCTCCTCGCCCTCAGTGCCTCAGACGTCCCAGAGATGAGTGGCTGCCAGAGCAATGGGCTGTCCCAGATCGCTGCAAGCAGCCAAGGGAGCCAACACCAGCAGTAGTGTCTTCAGACGATGACTCTGATGACTCTGATGACCCCCTTGACATTATCCAAGCTGGTGTAGCATCTGCAGTTGAGCCCACGTCCTACAGGCAGTCGCAGCAACGCTCTGATGCGGATCTGTGGCACAAGGCTTGTGAGGAAGAGATGGAGGCCCACAAGCTCAATGGCACTTGGGAGGTTGTCAAGCTGCCGCCTGGGAAGCGGGCAATTGGCTCCAGATGGTTCATGAAGGTCAAGCACAATGCTGACGGCTCCCTGGACCGGTACAAGGCGAGATTGGTTGCCAAGGGCTACTCTCAGCGTCCTGGCTTCGATTTCAAGGAGACATTCGCTCCCACTGTTCGCTATTCCACCATTCGCATTGTACTCGCCTTGGCTGCTCTGGAAGACCTTGAACTTCGCTCCATTGACATCTCTCATGCATATCTCAATGGCACTCTGGAGGAAGAGATCTACATGCTGCAGCCTGAGGGATTCGAAGTAGGCGGTCCAGATCATGTCTGCAGGCTGAGAAAGTCGCTATATGGCTTGAAGCAAGCAGGCAGGGTCTGGAACAAGACCCTTCACACTGTGCTCACTTCTATTGGCTTCAATCGCGTCCAATCCGACCATGGGCTGTACATCTACCTCAGGGACGATGTTAGGATCTTAATGCCTGTATTTGTCGATGATATCACGCTTGCCTGCAAGGATGGAGCCAAGATTGACTCAATCGTCCAAGAGCTGTCCAGTCACTTCAAACTGCGAGATCTTGGCCCTACCACCCAGTTACTCGGCCTGGAAATCATCAGAGATCGTCCTAATCGTACACTCTCCATCTCCCAGAGCCAATATATCTCCAATCTCATCCAGGAGCATGGTCTGAGCGATTCCAAGCCTGTCTCGACTCCTCTCAACCCTGGCACGCGTCTCTCCACATCCATGTGTCCCCAGACCAATGCAGAAGTCTCAGAAATGCGCCAGTACCCCTACATCTCTGTTGTAGGCTGCCTGATGTATCTGGCAGTCACCACAAGGCCAGACATCGCCTATTCTGCCGGAGTCCTTGCCAGATTCAACTCCAATCCTGGCCTGGCTCATTGGCAAGCAGCCAAGCATGTGCTTCGCTATCTGAAGGGCACCATTGACTACAAGCTTGTCTATAAGCCCTCCACTTCGCCTGAGCCATTCATCACTTATTCAGATGCTGATCATGGTGGTAACCCGGACAATGGGAAGTCCACTGGTGGATATGTGGTCAAGATTGGCTCTGGAGTGGTGTCTTGGAGCTCAAAGTTGCAGCCCTTGGTTGCCTTGTCCACAACTGAAGCAGAGCACATCTCTGCTGTTGAGGCAGGCAAGGAGATCCTCTGGATGCGCCAATTCATGGGGGAGCTTGGCTACAGCATCTCTGGCCCATCACTGCTCAGAATGGACAATCAATCGGCCATTGCAGTGAGCAAGAACCCAGAGCACCACAGCAAGATGAAGCACCTCTCCCTTCGCCTGTTTTGGCTGAGGGATGCTGTTCAGGACGGTCTAATCACTCCTAGCTTTGTTACAACGCAGGAGATGGCCGCTGACATCTTTACAAAGGCTCTTGACCGGTTCAAGGTGCAGAAGTGTGCCGCAATGCTTGGTTTGTTTAGTTAACAGTTTGGAGCCCTGCACAGTCATGGGGGAGTGTTATTTGTGGCTTAAGCATTTAGTTTGTGCTATTCTGTGACTGTACAACGCTCCAAGCGGAGTTACTTTATTTAGATATGCTTAGTCAGGTTGGTATATCCTGCAGAGGACGGAAAATATGCCTTTAGTCTTATATCCTCCTCTGCAGGTGAGTAGTTAGTTTTGCATTGATTTTTAGTCTTATATCCTCCTCTGCAGTCCCCTTGTGTCCTCTGTGACTCAAGGGCCCTCTATAGGTCGCACTTTGACATGTTGTTGTAGCTGGTCACAGTGGTCAATATCATTGTTTTGTTGCAAGTTGTCTTGTCTGGCAATGTTAATCTTCCCTGTACAATGTGACATTGCAAGGCCATTATAAACCAGGATGATGTATGTTTCATTGTTGCCATTGTTGACTGTAACACCAGGAGTCTGACTCTGGGTATAGATCATTAGCATGGCCTGTATTGCAACTTTTGCACCCTGGAAGCCATGTTCTCTGCATATGACCTGGTACTTTCTTTGTCTTGTTGGATCAATGCACATTCTCTCAGCTGTCATGTAACACTGTGTAATCTGTAGGTAGCTTTGCATTGTCATTGCTTCATCTCTAATAGTGATACCATTGTTGGCAGACATCAATGAACCTAGGAACAGTGAATTTACCCCCCCCCCTTAGGCTGTCAGCTTCCATGATGACTGAGTGAGGTAGGATGTGGGCAAGGCTGGTTGCAGGACACGTTCTGTGGTCATATGCCAGTCTGTACATGGGTCGACATGTCCAGTTGTTGTCGTGTTTGCACCTGGTTGTGCCATTTGCATGCCACATGGCAACATCACCAGGGTTGATGTCCTGTTTGTCACTATTCAGCACCAGGGGGTGGACTGCCACCGTGGCAACAATGGGCTTGTAGGCGCCTGTGTCTGTTTTCCCATTGTTTTTTATTTATTTTATTTTTTAGAACCATTTGTATTCCGTGGCAGTACTTAGTACAAGAACGGTCTCTACCCCAACCTGCTACTCTGTATGTAAACTCCAAATCTGTCCGTACAAAACCATGCCAGAAAAACCACACACTACCAATCAACTGGTAAACAAGGATGGAACCACTGAAGGCCTAACTATTTCCCGGTGTGCAGATCAGAGGAACCTAAGGTAAAGACGGAACAGGGAGACGAGAAGGAGAAGGAAAGTATGATAAGTAGAAGTAAATCGACGGGTGACACAAAGGTAGGGGACAGCGCCCTGGGACAATAGCGGGCGCCTCTGGGCAGGTTAACAGCCATAAGGACTGGATGGCACCTTCCAAGGAAGCCAGTCAAGTTCAGAGGGACATAAAGGGGCCCAGGCTGTAAGAAGCCCAGACCCTGGTGCAAGCGCGTAAACGAGTGGACAACATGCATGGGAAATGCACATCATGAGGGCAGAGGGTTGTGGAGGTGCAGTCAGGAGGGGTGGGAGGTGCAGTCAGGGGGAGCTGGTAGGAAGTGCGGTCTGTCAAGAAGAAGCAGGGTTAGCCTTGCCGGTTTTACACGGCTTGGCCTTCCAGCGCTTGAGCTCCCCAGAGTGCCTGAAGGCAAAGAGGGCCCGTTCCACCAAGAGCGAACACAACAAGTCCCCAGAAGGGTCCTCAAAGGTCAGCACCAAGGAGGAGGTGGACCCCGGGGTGTAAGATGTGGGCACCCTCACCCAGGATGGGGGCAGGGTCATGCGGAGGCCTCAGTATGCGGGGTTATCTGCGAGGAGGGCCACATGGAGTTCAGAGGAGGTGTAAGGGCCCCAGGTAAGTAAAACTCTGGTGGGGATGCCGTTGATGAGGAGGCAGGCCCATTTACAATTCTCCCTGGCCTGGACAGGGAGCGGTGATTGATCGGTGGAGAGGTAGTGCACGAGGCAGTCGGCAATGAGGTGGGAGGCGGAGGTGAGGTGATGCGCCATTGTATCGGGTCTGGTGGTGACCACGAGGTTGTTCTTTGCTGTCCACTGAGTGGCAGACAGGGTAACCGGGTGGCCCTCCGAGTCAAGGACGGCATTGAGATGCTCCATGCATGATCTCCTGCAGGCTGCGACGAACAGCTGTGGGAGGGGGAGAGCCTGCTACTGGCAGGCAGAGGGACATGACCAATGAGGGCCACACTGGAGACTTCGCCATGGAAGTGAAGGTGGGTTTAGATGGGGACAGGGGCGTGGGACGTGAGGCAGGGGCAGGAGTGGGTGCCGAGGTGGGTTTGGCCTTAGCTGGAGTAACCAGAGCGGGCTTTACCACATCCTTGACAGGCATGGGAGGTTGGGCACGGGGTTTCTTAGCATGGCCACAGGGGCAGCCACAGGGGCAGGGGCAGGAGGGTGAGCCATCTCCACATCCTGAGCCAGCATGGCAACAGGGGTGGAAGACGGTGGCGAGCTGGGAATGCTCACCAGGACAGGTGGGGAGAGGGAGGCATGAACCAAGAAGTTGAACTTCTTGTCCATCTCATCGAGACGGCAGTTGATGTCCTCAAATCCAACCTGCACGTCGCCAGACATGTTGTGGAAGGGCTCAAGGTGCCCACAGAAGCAGTTATCGACAACGCCACCAACAGCATCGACAATTGTTTGGTGGAGGTCGGGGTCCTGAGAGAGTGGGGCAGGAGGAGGGAGGGGGCCGAGATGACCAGTCGGGGCACCCAGTATGACAAGGGGGTTGAGGCTGAGCCAGTGGAGGGGAGTGAGACCCTCGGTGTGAGGGGCGGGAGTGTTGAGCATGTCCATCAACTCCGCCATCAGCTGAGGCTTCTGGCCATTGGCATTGTCCATAGCAAAGTTGGAGAAAAGGTTGAGAATGAAGTCAACGCCATGCTTGATAGCCTTGGGGTCAAACAGTGGGTAAGAGGAGGGAGGAGTGCCAGGGGAGGGGCCCCAATACATAGCTTGTATGTTGTCAAGGTGTCCCCCAGTGGAGAGGTAGTCGTCAAAAGAGCTAGACATTTCTGAGGAGATGGTGGTGGTAGGTGGAAGAGGAGTTGGCATGTTTTCCCATTGTTGGGGTCATGCATTATCGTGCTCCATCCTGCCATGAAGGAGTGCTCATAGCACCTCCACTGCATGACTGTGGCATCATCCATCATGGGGTTCACAGGATCTGTGGAAGGTTTGTCCTTGTTCTCACCATCAAGGTAGTCCAACCATGTCTCTTCATCTGGTTCATTGGCCTCATGCTTTTGTCAGACTGACTCATGCATGTGAGTGTGTTCTGTTGTCTTCTCGTGCTGTGCTGGGGTTGGAAGCATGGTGCATGTTGCTGTGAGGTCTCTTTTCCCTCCTGAGTTGTCAGTCAAGAATCAGATCAGGACTGACAACTGGGCAGTGGCAGGCACATTGGTGTGGAGCTGTGGCCTGTCCAGCCACTGATGCCCTGTCGCTTGGGTGTAAGATTGTGGGTCTGGTTGCTGAATGGTAGAGTCATGATATAGGACTGAGGTTGGTGCAGGTCTGGTATTGTTGTTGCATGAGTCTTCTCATTGTCCCTCCTGGAAAATGGGTGTCAATGTGATGCTTTTCTGGGTAGGCATGAGGTCACTCAGTCATGAGCTCATTCAATACCCATCTCCTCCTGCAGGCTTGTCCAAGGTGGGGATGTTTTCTCTGGTCAGTGCTTGGGGTATTTGTTCTTGAGACCTTCCAAGATCATATGACAATGAGTCTATATGGTGCATGCATGGTGTTGTGCCATGATTGTGCAACAGGAATGGTGGTACTGTTGCAGGTGTAGCAGTGAGATAGCAAGCACGTCCTAAACCATGCAACTCTGTCTCTATCTCTTTTCTGGAGTTGCCCTTGCCATGCCCTTCATCAATGAAGGGCTGGACATCATCCCATGCTTCCCTGTTGAAGTCTGCTGCTCTGTCATCCTCCTTGCTGCAGAAGAAGCTCTTGTCTTTGTCTTTGGATCCGTACATCCAATCCATGAGTCTGTTATGCAAGTCTGAAAGGGTGTCCTCATGCTGTGGACAGGTGGCAGGGTTGGTGGGCCTGTGTGTGGTAGTGAGGCCCCATACCCATAGCGTTTTCTGAGGGGTTGAGTATCATCTTGTCCCTCCTCACCAACATTTTGTTATTTGTAGCTTAAGCGTGCTAATCTGTGCTGTTCTGTGACTGTACAACGCTCCAAGTGGAGTTACCTTATTTAGATATGCTTAGTCAGGTTGGTATATCCTGCAGAGGACGGAAAATATCCCTTTAGTCTTATATCCTCCTCTGCAGTCCCCTTGTGTCCTCTGTGACTCAAGGGCCCTCTATAGGTTGCACTTTGACACATTTGATACTTCATTGTGGTCTTCTCCTGATGGGAGTATGCTGTACTCATCACCTGAGAACTTGTCGAGTTGTGGTGAGCTTCAGTTGTCATTGTTGCACTCTTCATCACAGAGGGGCTCATTGTCCTTATCTTCAGGTTTGTATGTCCCATATGTGAATCCGTATTGTGTGTCGCTTCTTCTAGGGCATAACATGGGTAACCCATGGGTGACAAGACCTCTACCCACACCCAACCCACCAAAAACCCATACCCAGGCTCATGGGTATGGGTTCCAGTGGATGTGGGTATGGGTTCTGGTGGGTTGCACAGGTAGTGGAACCTGCATGGGTTGGCACTGCAGGTTGGCATGTGACCAGTGCCATTCAAGCAGCTTTCAACATCTCATTATAATGGTGAGCGTAGCACTCATTTCTACTACTTAAATACATGATCTAAGACTATCTAGTAGCTCGGCCCCAGGCCTATCAACATCAGCCAGCTTCGTGTGGGGTTTGAAAGGTGTGAAGGTGTTGCAAGGTGTCTTGCACGCCTCCACGGGATGCGAGCTGTCATATGTGGGTCCGCAGCGATCATGGACACATTGGTATTGAAGTATTAAGGCCGCGTGCAGGTGCAGTGGAGTTGGAAGCAGAAACGGGGTCGAGTGGTCACAGGTGGTCAGAATCAGTCGTGCATGCTTGTGCATGACATGAAACTCGGCATGTGTGGCCGCCTGGGTTGGGAACGCGTTGTGTTCGAGTCGTTAAGGCCGCACGCAAGTGTGGCATGCTGGGGAATACAGGGAATGAGCAACTGAGCTCAAAAGTCCGAAAAATGATGGGAGAACTTGAAGTCTACTTTGAATGTCTTTGAGGATAGGCCCAGGATGAAGAAGAGGGGAGAAGGATGAGGGCAAGATTGGACAGACTTGAAGTTGCAGCATGGTGTTGATGTTCAAGAGATAGGTGCGATGAAGTTGTAGCATGTGTGGTGCTGATGTCCAAGATAGGCAAGAGTGCAGGCATGTGCTCAATTTGTCAAAGTGCGACCTATAGAGGGCCCTTGAGTCACAGAGGACACAAGGGGACTGCAGAGGAGGATATAAGACTATATTGATTAAACTAAAACTAAGTACTCACCTGCAGAGGAGGATATAAGACTAAGGGGATATTTTCTGTCCTCTGCAGGATATACCAACCTGACTAAGCATATCTAAATAAGGTAACTCCGCTTGGAGCGTTGTACAGTCACAGAACAGCACAGATTAGCACACTTAAGCTACAAATAACATATAAGACTAAAGGGATATTTTCCGTCCTCTGCAGGATATACCAACCTGACTAAGCATATCTAAATAAGGTAACTCCACTTGGAGCGTTGTACAGTCATAGAATAGCACAAACTAAAACACTTAAGCCACAAATAACACTCCCCCATGACTGTGCAGGGCTCCAAACTGTTAATTAAACAAACCAAGCATTGTGGCACACTTCTGCACCTTGAACTGGTCAAGAGCCTTTGTAAAGATGTCAGCAGCCATCTCCTGCATTGTAACAAAGCTGGGAGTGATTAGACCATCCTGAACAGCATCCCTCAGCCAAAACAGACGAAGGGAGAGGTGCTTCATCTTGCTGTGGTGCTCTGGGTTCTTGCTCACTGCAATGGCCGATTGATTGTCCATTCTGAGCAGTAAGGGGCCAGAGATGCTGTAGCCAAGCTCCCCCATGAACTGATGCATCCATAGGATCTCCTTGCCCGCCTCAACAGCAGACATGTGCTCTGCTTCAGTTGTGGACAAGGCAACCAAAGGCTGCAACTTGGAACTCCATGAGACCACTCCAGACCCAATCTTGACCACATATCCACCAGTGGACTTGCCATTGTCCAGGTTACCACCATGGTCAGCATCAGAGTAGGTGATGAATGGCTCAGGCGAAGTGGAGGGCTTGTAGACAAGCTTGTAGTCGATTGTGCCCTTCAGATAGCGAAGCACATGCTTGGCAGCTTGCCAATGAGCCAGGCCAGGATTGGAGTTGAATCTGGCAAGAACTCCGGCAGCATACGCGATGTCAGGCCTTGTGGTGACTGCCAGATACATCAGGCAGCCTACAACAGAGATGTAGGGGTACTGGCGCATTTCTGAGGCTTCTGCATCGTTCTGGGGACACATGGAGGTGGAGAGACGCGTGCCAGGGTTGAGAGGAGTCAAGACAGGCTTGGAATCGCTGAGACCATGCTCCTGGATGAGATTGGAGATGTATTGGCTCTGGGAGATGGAGATAGTGTTTTCAGGTCCGGTCAGGTCCGGTTCTTTACCCGTTTTGGCCACAACCGGAACCGGAACCGGTTGGCCTTTTCATGGCCATTGCCCAACCGACAACCCGACCGCTACCAACCGATTTTGTCGGTTGTGCGACCGGTTATGGGCGGTTGGAACTGGTTCCAACCGTTTCCAACTGGCGTGGCCCCGGCGCCGGTAGGGAACGACGCGGGCAAGGATGTGGGTCATACCGCGGGTGCGGGTCAGACCTGCGGTGTACGCCTCAACACCACGGTATAGGGACAACGCACTACTGTTGCCCTATACCATGGGTTATTATCATGGTACTACTAGATAAATACACTGTTAAATTGTCTATCCGGGTCATACTACAAAGCCTGCTGCCGCAGCGTCACTCCCCCGCTGTCATCGACTCATAGTGTTCCCAGACTCCCTACACGGTCGTATGCTGCGTCGTCTGTGTGACTTGCGTCGTCGTCATTGTCGTCGTTGTCGCTCGAGGTCGCTTGGTCTTCACCTCGCTGTCGCCATTGTCAAGTTGGACATGGACACCGTTGTGGTTGAAATGGAGTGGCTGCCTTGCGTCGTCGTTGTCGTCGTCATTTGAGGCCCGGGTGACTCAACCGGACTGGGGGTGGTTGGTGTTGCGTACAGCTTGAGGGGTGCGTTGCTGCGTTGTCGTTGCTGTGATTCAGTAAGCAAGGAATTCAGACTGCGGCAAATTGCGGTGATCACTTGGGCCAGGCACAAATTGGGAAATGCACACTTTAGGGATCCGTGACATGCATGACTCAGCCTCATCTCGGCGTACATCCCAAGTACATCCAGACGCAATCCAGACGACTACGACAGAGCAAACAGCAACCCTGCCAACGCCACGCTAACCACGACAAGGACAAAACGAAGCACGGCCCCAAGTCGACCTACCAACCACAGGCACTGTCTTGCCAACACAAGTCGCCGACAACGCAAGTCCAATTGCGTCTGCCCCAAACCAAGCCCCAAACACGACTCCGATGGCATCCGCTATGACACCACTGGCCGGAACAGCGACGACAACTCAATCACAACGATGGAGCCGACCACGATGACAACACGACAACGATGACAATCGGCACCTGCAAGGCGACGTCAAACGGCCGCAAGCCCAAATTGGCTCGCAACAGCGACGACAACGATTCAAGACGACGATTCAAGACGACGATTCAAGACGACGCGGCAGACAACAGTGGTGATGGAACGTCGGTGGGGGGCAGGGACGACGTTCAATAGTTGTGCTATAGTAGTACTTGTTCTATTCTACAATAGTATTGTACTTTACTAGTACCACTTTGAATACCATGGAAATGACCCACAGTGTCCACGCAAAAAACGGTTGCAACCGGTTGTAGTCGGTCACAACCGGTTGGAGAATGCGACATAATCACAGTGACCGCAACCACGCATCGCTGTGCTGGGCCCCAACCGCAACCGGAAATCCGGTTGTTTGCGGTTGCGGTCCGGTCGGGTTGCAGTTTTTTTCCGGTTCCAGCAACTGGACCTGAAAACACTAGATGGAGAGAGTGCGATTGGGACGATCTCTGTGTTGGATAAGCAATCTGTCATGGTTGATATGATTGTGAAACCAACACCCTGTACTCAGGGCCATATAGCTCAGTGGTTTAGAGCACCCAGTATATATCCAGGAGGTCCTGGGTTCAAACCCCAGTCTGGTCATTTTCTTGTGTGGACCCACACTTTCCCCTTTGGGCTGTGTTCCCCTTTGGGCTATTTCCCCATTGGGCCATTGAGGTCCCACGAATTCAATACTCTGATGATTTCCAGGCCGAGTAACTGAGTGGTAGGGCCAAGATCTCGCAGTTTGAAGTGACTGGACAGTTCTTGGACGATTGAATCAATCTTGGCTCCATCCTTGCAGGCAAGCGTGATATCATCGACAAACACAGGCATCAGGATTCTAACATCATCTCTGAGGTAGATGTAGAGCCCATGGTCAGATTGTTATTTGCAGGTGAAGTGTCCTATATTGTGCTGTTCTGTGACTGTACAACGCTCCAAGTGGAGTTACCTTATTTAGATATGCTTAGTCAGGTTGATATATCCTGCAGAGGACGGAAAATATCCCCTTAGTCTTATATCCTCCTCTGCAGGTGAGTACTTAGTTTTAGTTTAATCAATATAGTCTTATATCCTCCTCTGCAGTCCCCTTGTGTCCTCTGTGACTCAAGGGCCCCTCCATAGGTCGCACTTTGACACAGATTGGAGCCAATAGATGTGAGCACTGAGTGAAGGGTCTTGTTCCAGACCCTGCCTGCTTGCTTCAAGCCATATAGCGACTTTCTCAGCCTGCAGACATGATCTGGACCGCCCACTTCGAATCCCTCAGGCTGCAACATGTAGATCACTTCCTCCAGAGTGCCATTGAGATATATGCATGAGAGATGTCAATGGAGCGAAGTTCAAGGTCTTCCAGAGCAGCCAAGGTGAGTACAATGCGAATGGTGGAGTAGCGAACTGTGGGAGCGAATGTCTCCTTGAAATCGAAGCCAGGACGCTGAGAAGGGCCCATAACCTGTCAAAGTGCGACCTATAGAGGGCCCTTGAGTCACAGAGGACACAAGGGGACTGCAGAGGAGGATATAAGACTATATTAATCAATGTAAAACTGAGTACTCACCTGCAGAGGAGGATATAAGACTAAAGGCATATTTTCCGTCCTCTGCAGGATATACCAACCTGACTAGGCATATCTAAGTAAGGTAACTCCACTTGGAGCGTTGTACAGTCACAGAATAGCACAAACTAAAACGCTTAAGCCACAAATAACACTCTGATGATTTCCAGGCCGAGTAACTGAGTGGTAGGGCCAAGATACCATTGCACATCAGTCAATGAAATCCCTGAGGACATTGTTCTGAAATGTTCTGAAATGTTGCAGGGGTGTTTGTGAGACTGAACAGCATTACTTGAAACTGATAGTGTCCATATCAACAGGTGAATGCTGTTATCTCTTTTGTATCATCTGTGAGTCTCACCTGCCAATACCCCAAACACAGGTCCAAACTGGTGAAGAATCTTGCCCCTGCAAGGTTCTGGTATGACCCATCTATCCACAGTAGTGGGTAAGCATTTGGTTTTGTGAGTTGGTTTAGGGCTCAATAGTCAACGCAGATCCAAGGTGTACCATCCTTTTTTGGTACTGGGAGAAGTGGAGAGGACCAGGGCAATTCAGATGGTTCGATGACCCCTTCCTTCATTCCTTCTTCAATGAAACATTTGATCGCTTCATGTTCTAGTGGGAATCCCACCTTTCCCCAAAACACTCTGGGTACTGCCTTTTTCACGATCTCCTTCAACTGCTCTCCAAATGAGTTCTTCTGCAACTCCAACTCTTCCTTTGACTCCATTGCAGAAGACATTGATGTGCTCCCCCATTCCATATTGTTGTCTCTGTTCTGCATGCAGAGTAGCGGGGTGCTCCGATCCATCTCTTTGCACTTTGGCCACAGTCACCAGACAAGCTTAGCAAGGCCTTTAGGTACTTGCTTCTTTTCTCTGCATACTAGTGGCCTAATTTTGAAGCATATGTCACTTGCTGGGTCTGTAAGGTCATAGGAGTCATCTTTCCAATTTGGTGAGGCTTCATATTTCTTTAGCCAGCCTTGACCCAATAGCAGGTCATATCTGAACTGACTCTTGCTGTCCAGGACATAGGCTAGGCACTTAGTGACAAGCACTCCAATTTTCAGCATGAAGCGTGCAAATGCTGAAGTTGTCATGCGTCCTGCACCTACAATTTCATGTGGGGTGATCGTGAAAATCTGTGTGTTTGCCTGCAGCACTTTCTGTTTGGTGATTAGGGATGTCAACAAGTTATCATCAAACAAGTCTACTCGCAAATGTGACTCATTTGTGACGAGTACTTGTGCCCGCGAGTACTCGTGCCTGAATACTCCCGTGAGTACAAGTTGACACTTTCCCAAGCGCAAGTACTCGTGAGTACTCGTGGTAATTCTGGCATCAATGCCATGGTCCCAACCTTTACTTTATCACAGTTTTGCAAACGAAAATTATATTCTATTGAGTTTATACAAGGTATCTAAAAGCTACATAGTTCATCGTGGTTGTTCGTTGTCATTGTCATTGGTGGCAGTGTGGTCAGTCTTGCCATCGCTGTCACTGTCGGTCAATGTCGCCCCATTGCCGCAGTCGAGTCGATGGGCGTCGCTCCATCGTCATCGTCGTCGCATTGTCCAACTTGAAGGTGTCGTGGCCACCGCTGAGTTGCTGTCGCTGGCACACCCTGTCATCATGGTCGATGGGTGTCGCTCCATCATTGTCGCATTGTCCAAGGCATCGTCATCGTTGTCAGCGCCGCCATGTTGCTGTTGCTGATTGTGGTATTGTTGCAACTTGAAGTGCATGTGGTGGCCCAGCCTGCGGGCTGGTCCGCATGTAGCTGGCAATTACCAAGCATGGGAAGCTCTGTGCTTAACTTACTGTCACTTCCACATGTGAGTTGCTTACCATCAACCATGACTACAACCATGACCACGACGCCGCCAACAGCAGTTGCAGCCACACAACGGTAAACACACCCCAGCCGGCACAGATGGGTCAACCACGGCATCTAGCGAAGGGACGACACACCGGCGGTGACAGCAAGGCGGGTCGAACAGGACGACGACATGACGCCGACAACAACAACAACAACAACGGTCCACAACAACAACAACAACAGTCCACAATGACACCGACAATCCACGATGACACCGACGGTCCACAATGACACCGACAGTGGTGGGGGCAATGACATGGCAATGACGTTAGCGGCTGGGGGCAGCGACACTGTGGCGGACATTGAAGGCTTAGGATTACAGTACTTGTTCATAGTTAGCCATAGTACCTATATTACACATGTTGCAGATTCGGAAAGTGAAACCCAGAGTACTCGTTTGAAACGAGTACTCAGACAGTTCAAATGAGTACGAGTACACATACTCGTGAGTACTTGCGGCTCGGACAGGTACTCACACCACGAGTACAAGTTTTGGTCCGGAGGAATTGGCGAGTACTTGTGCTCACAAGTACTCGCACCAATGAGTACAAGTCGAGTACAAGTGCCCCTGTTGGAATTTCTGATGAGTACTCATACTCATGAGTATAACTCATTGACATCTCTATTGGTGATATAGTTCACTTTGGCACCTGTGTCCAGGATTGTCTGTACCAGCATGAAACTAGTGGTGTCAGTTCATCTGTAAATGCAATTAGGTGTTCAGAGTGTTCAGAGCTGTTCAGAGTGTCCTTGAACAGCTCCGAACAGCTCTGAACACCTACTGCTGCAATTACAGATGCTTGGGGTTGTTGCCTTTGGTGGTCCCACTTGTACCACATAGACCAGAAGGTTCAGACTGTTCATGGTGAATGCTGCTAACAGACTCTCAGGGTGGCCACATGGCTCTGGTGTAGGCATAGGCATGATGGGTGTCAAAGTGCGACCTATAGAGGGCCCTTGAGTCACAGAGGACACAAGGGGACTGCAGAGGAGGATATAAGACTATATTGATTAAACTAAAACTAAGTACTCACCTGCAGAGGAGGATATAAGACTAAGGGGATATTTTCTGTCCTCTGCAGGATATACCAACCTGACTAAGCATATCTAAATAAGGTAACTCCGCTTGGAGCGTTGTACAGTCACAGAACAGCACAGATTAGCACGCTTAAGCTACAAATAACAATGGGGCCTTGGTGGGACTGGCAAGCTGAAGCCACAACACAACACAACACAAGAATCAGTGCAGCAGTGTCCCATCTACAAGAGATGTGGACTGCACACAACTCACCACACCCAGATGATGTGGAGGAATCTGTATATGCCAGACATGCAGTGAGCAAGCACTCCCCTCCACCACAGAATCACTACCAGGAGCCTTGGGAATAGATCCCAGCTTAAGTGTTTTAGTTTGTGCTATTCTGTGACTGTACAACGCTCCAAGTGGAGTTACCTTATTTAGATATGCTTAGTCAGGTTGGTATATCCTGCAGAGGACAGAAAATATCCCCTTAGTCTTATATCCTCCTCTGCAGTCCCCTTGTGTCCTCTGTGACTCAAGGGCCCTCTATCGGTCGCACTTTGACAGTTTTTGTTTTTTCCCATCCAGATAAAGATGACCAGAAAGGAAATTTTGTAGAGGTACATTTGTAAGCGCAGCTGAGGTTGAAATGTATATGTTTTATAATAAACCTTTTATTTATCTGAATGAACATATTTACAAAATGAATAACTAAATAACTAAATATTATATAATGCTTGGATGTGATTTTGTGGCAGAACACGTGGGACGCGATTCTGTGGCCAAGCAGGACATGGGGAGGAGGGGACGCATTAACGTGTCGCTCAATCCTCCCTATTATCATGCCAACATCAAAGTTTCATATTTCACTTACACCGATGGTCCCGGATGACACAGCTGATCTGAGTGTGCATGAATTGATTCTGGACCTGGGACTTGGGAATGGCGTGCGTGGCGTGTCAGGTGCCCCCCGTCTGCTGAGTGCCTGGATCCAGACACTGAGAACAAAGCGCGTGTCGGGACGCGAAGATCGCCTGCTGAACGCCAAGCCGACACTCAAGATCCCACTACCTCGACCACAAGGGGTAGCTTCAATTCAGACTGGAGCAAGGGATACCCGCACGAGTGGCCAGATATGGACGTGTTCCATGAGTGGCATCGAAGTGAGGAGCGCACCCATATGATTGAGCTCCGAGTTGCCAAAGTCGAGCACGGCACAGGAACACTCGGCAGAACCCTATGGACAACGAAACACGTTTACTGCTGTGCGCACCAAAGAATCGGACAGAAAGCGGACCAGAAGAAGCTCCCAGAAAGGCACCAAAAGATCCCGAGAAAGGGCACGGGCTGCGGTTGCCAAATTGTAATCAAACGCTACCCACACACACCCATAGTTCTCAGGCATTATGGGACCGAGCACAACCATGAGCTTGGTGGCAGCAATATGATCTATACGTGCCTGTTGGATGGCGCACGGCAACAAATGAGATCGTTGCTGATACAGAAAGTAGACACTCAGGAGATTGTGCGTCAAACATAATCTCCAATCGGCGGCTACACTAACGAATCAAATTATAGGTTCGGATCGTCTGCTCCACAGCACCTGACAGTAGTCGTGACAAATTCGCCAACTTCAGTGATATCAGTCACGTTGCATGCACTTTGGACGCGGAAACGATCCGTCTACACCAGAGATGTCAATGAGTGACACTCGCGAGTATGAGTACTCGTCGGAATTTTCCAAGGGGTGACTCGTACTCGACTCGTACTCGTCGGTACGAGTACTCGTGGGCATGAGTACTCACCGAATTCTTAGGACTGATACTCGTACTTGCGGCGCAAGTACTCGTCTGAGCCGTGAGTACTTGCGAGTGCGAGTACTCGTATTCATCCATTCAGTACGAGTACTCGTCTGAAACGAGTACTCTAAGGGTGTTATTATTATTGCAAGGTCTAGCTACAACATGTACTGTAAACACTTGCTATACTACCTATAATAATGCCCGCCGCACTGTCACTGCACCCTGCCGCCGTCGCATACTAGCATCGTTGCCGTGTCACCGACTCACCGCTGCCGCTGATGTCGTTGGTGTCGTCGCGGACCGTTGTCCTCACGGTCGGGGGCTGTTGTGGTCGTAAGCCATTGTGGTCGTAAGCCATTGTGGTCGTAAGCCGTTGTGGTCGTGGGCCATTGTCGTCGTGGACTGTCGTCGTCTTCGTCGTCGTTGTCGTGTTCGACCTGCCTTGCCACCGCCGATTCGCCATAGTGTCGTTGTGGTCGTGGTCGACCCATCATCGATGGGGTGCTGGCGGGGGTTTGTTGTCGTCATATGGCTGGCCACTCGTTCCACTGCCGTCGTCGTCGTCCAGGCGCATACCAAGGTCGTAGTCGTGGTGATGGTATGGTTGATGGGTAAGCAACTTGTGGTGTAGCAACTCATGGATGACGCCGAGCTTCCCACGCCCGGTGATTGCCAGTTTCGCATATGCGGACCGGCCCGCAGGCTGGGCCAAGCCACGTGCGCTTGTAACATACCACCACCAGCAACAGCAAGACAGCGTCGGCGACGACAACGATGCAACGACAACAACGGAACGATGCCCATCGACCACGGCAACGGAGCGATGCCAAATTATGGGGTGATGCCAGCAACAGCAAGACGGCAGCGGCAACGACGCCTTGGAAGACGCAACGATGACTAGAGTTTGAAAGTTCGGTTGGGTCCGGTTTTTTGCCCAATTTGGCAGCAACTGGACCGAGACCAGTTGGTCCTCCGGCCTGAATTTTGCAACTGCAACTGCAACTGCGGCCAACCGGTTTTTACCGGTTGCTTCATTATTTTCAATCCCTCTCAACCGGTTGTAACCCAACCCGGTTGCAGTCAGTTGTAGTCGGTTTTGACCGGTTTCAACCGGGGCACCAGGCGACACAGCCCGCAGCGGCCGCGTGTAATTGGTACAGTATGATCATAGCGAAATGTAACTACTACACAATGTAACTACTTCTAATAATGCCGCATCCGAGTCCCCCCCACCGCCATCATCACGTTACTGTTATCGTCGTGTCTGGTCCTCGGCTGCCCGTTGTGTGTCGCGTCGTGTGTGTCGTGTGTTGCGTCGTGTGTCGTGTGTTGCATCGTGTGCCATGTGGCTTGTGTCGCTGTTGTCACCATCGTCGTGGTGGTGGTCGTGGTGGTGGTCATTGTTGTTCGGTGTTGCCTCGGTCTTCGCCTCGCCGTCACCATTGTTGGGTTGGAGGTGGTGCGCATCGCACCTCGCCTTTGTGGCCCAGGCGAGATTGGACTTGAGGTGCCAGTGGTGGGGCAGTGGCGGCGTCAGTTGGCGGCTTGATCGGCTCATCGGCGAAGTCTTGATGTCGTCGTTGATGTCGTCGTTGGTAAAAGGCACTCAGCCGTCACAGCTAAGTCACAGTTCCCTAAAGTGTGAGTACGCGTGAGTAACGAATGGCCCGGGTACTGCCGGTTTGTTCGCTGCACGTGCACTATCAACGTGCTGTGCTATCTTGCTATCTATCAGCATCAACAACAACCGACCATGACCACGCCTCCCCGATGCAGCCCTGAGCTGCACGTGCTACTGACAGCCACCAGGGCCCTGCCAATGCAGTGGCCCCAACCCCGATGACGGCGGCAACAGCGGCGACGGCAACCACAACACCACGACAAGGCGGCGTCGACTACCGCAACGCCTGGGCGACGGTCGACAGCAAGGCAGCAACAAGAACCAAGGTGGCGGTGTCAACAGCAATGGCAACGACAACAGCAAGACCGATGACAACAACGACCAAGACAGCGATGACAATGACCAAGACGGCGACGACAACGACCAAGATGGCGACGGCGACGGCTATGACCACGACTACGACTACGTGACACGACGACAACGGGCAATCATTCTCATAGTTATTAGCTTAGTATAGTAGTAGTCATGTTTTTGTACTGTATATTAGAAGTCCAAATAAAATACTCATTCTACCTATAATACTGGGTTGCAACCGGTCGTAGTCGGTCGCAACCGGTCGGAGAACGCGACGTAATCACAGCGACTGCAACCGCACATTTCTGTGCCGGGCCCCAACTGCAACTAAAAGTCCGGTTGTTTCCGGTTGCAGTCCGGTCTGGTTCCAGTTTTTTCCAGTTTGAGCAACTGGACCTTCAAAGACTAACGACAACGACAACGACAATGGAGCGACGCCTGTCGGCCACAGCAAGGCGATACCCATCGACCACGACCACGAGGCGACACAGCAATAGGGCGACATCGACCGACAACAACAACAACACGGGCAACCGCGACGACAAGTAGTTTAGTATAGATAGGACATGTAATCCAATACAAAATAAAATGATTTATCTGATACTGCTTAAACAAAAGTCTGGGACTGGTATTGGTGCCATTAGCACGAGTACTCGCGAGTAATCACGCTCGGAGAAGGGTCCACTTGTACTTGCGCAAGTATTCAGGCACGAGTGCTCGCGCCCGCAAGTACTCGTCACGTGACGAGTCAAACTCGCGAGTCACTCGTTTAGCCACAACTCATTGACATCTCTGGTCTACACCCCCAAGATGGGGTTTCTATGAAGCTTTGGATTGAGAGGCTGAAAGACAAAAATGTATTGATTTTCTACAAGGACAAAATTGATACATCACCCCCAGGACTGCCAAACCATGAGGGGGACCTTATTCTGTGTATCCAAACTCAGTACCAATTAGACGCACTTCAGCATCTTGGCAGCCGATTCGTTGGCATTGACGCGACACATAATACCACCCAATACCAAGATATGATGCTTTACACGATGATCACGCGAGATGATTGGGGGCATGGTGCGTTGGTACTATCTACGGATCTCGTCCCTGAGAGCGCTTACGTCTCGGCTACAGGTGTCCCGGTTGCCTGGATGCTCTCGTCATTGATGAGAAAGGAAGCCGTTGGGTTCTTTCTCAATTGGGTGAAAGAAGCGAGTCCGGACATTCAGCCATCAATCTTTATGTCAGATCGTGACCAGGCCCAGCTCGCAGCAATTCAGGAAACCTACCCGCTTAGCCGAGTCTTTCTATGCACATGGCACGTCCTTTGCGCCATGCGGCGCCGCTTTGTAACCGACAAATTCAAGTCGCTTTGGGAAATAGTTCAGACCTGGGTTAAAACTGGGGATCCTGCCGAGTTTTCAAGGATCTGGGATGATCTTTGCACTGCTACTGATGTCCCTGAAAGTGTGGTGAAATATCTTAAGACTGAATGGATGCCAGTATCCGAGATGTGGTCCAGGGTTTCAAGACAAAATCGGCATATATTTGAAGAGGGAGACACCAACATGCTCATTGAAGCGTATGTAATTATTTCCGTTGACTCTGAATTACGACTAAAGTGGCTACTGTATCTAGATATCACCATGTTTTGAAATCCAGATGGCTTGATGGGAAACGGAACCGCTGCCTAGATCATCTCATATTCGTACTCGTGAAATCAGCGGACCCATACTACCGGTTCCGGCATGACAGACAACAAGCCAGTCTCAATGGGCTAAACTTGGAAGCGTCGCGTCGGAGGGATATTGAGGAGACGGCTAAAAAGATTACCTGAGATTCTATTGAGAAGTTTGACGATTCCCAATTCCATGTCATGTCGCAAACTAAATTGGGGCATTTCTATGCAATCAATCTCGCTCCGCCGACTTGTGACTGTCAAGATTTTCCGCGCATACGATTCTGCAAGCACATTGCCGCAATCTATTCCCATTTCCCCTACCTGCGCCCTATTAGCGATGTTCCTGCCACTTTGCCAGCTCCCTCTGAACCTGAACCAGGATCCACGCCAACGCCTGGCACTGGTACATCGACAAATGCATATCGCTCATTGATCCAAGATGTCAACGCGCTGTCACATAAGCTTGTCTCAGAGGGTACCAATCAACTGGCACCCTCGCAAGCTGCCTTGGAGGCGGTCCAGTCCGCAAAGGCCAGTCTTACAGTCACAATCGCATCTGCAAATGGCTCTTGTCCCTTACCACAGGAGGAGAGGATCGCGTCCAATCAACATTCCTGGATGGAGACTGCCAAGAGCATGGGCGCCAAGAGGGTCGTGAAGCGTCGCAAAGTCCCAGAAGACCCCAGGCTGACTGAGGAAGCAATTGGTGCTGCAAAGGGCAAGCGTCACCAGGTGTACACCGACCCATACACTGGGGGCGAGAGACCAGGCAGGTTAGCAAAGGCCGATGCAGTCTCTCCTGCTGCAAATCAGAAGGCTCGCGCCTGCGCCCCGCCTCCAGCGTCCCAGCCAATTCTGGCTTATGCACACCTCCCGATGCCAGTCCCCTCCTTTCCAGCTTCTCAGCCAATTCTGGGCCCAGCTTATAGTCACGTGTTCCCACCCACCCCAACTTTCGCACTTGCATCATCCCAGCCCATCCCACCCCCATTCTCCTCCTTTCCACTTGCACTGGGTCCAGCAACTCAGGTGGCTCATGGCTATGTGTTTCCGCCCACCCCAACTTCTGCGTTCCTGCCCACTGCTGCCTTGTAAGGCGCTATTCTGCTGGGCCACCAAACACCCACACTCCTCCTTTCTCAGATCGCAGCAGCCCTTCTTTTCCACTAACCCTTTCCCATCGCCATCGCCATCCACTCTCCCACCTTTGGTTCCCCCTCACTTTCGCCTCTCCTTGCTCACGGACACCACTGCCCCAAAATCGGTTCCTAGGCCAACACTACACGGGCATGAGGAATGTCGTCGCCGCCACTCCGTCAGGTGACAACTCACTCGTGGCGTGCTCAGCCAGCTGACGTGCACAGGACCAGAAGCAGGTGATGACGACGACCCACCGCAACCGCGGAAACGCCCACATGCTCACAGCGTGCAACGACAACGATGCTGTGTATATCCCGCCGCAACGCACAGACTCGCTCATGACGTGTACAGTTGGTCGGCACGTGTAGGAACAACCACAGGCGACGACGGCGACCGCACCACCTCTGTATGCCCGCCCTCTGTATGCCTGCCACGACTGCCGCGGGGCTATGCGACGGCGATGCACATGGGGAGGTATTATTTTGTTTTTGTTTTATTTTGTAATTAGATAACACAATAAACTACTTGTCAAAAAGTATCATTTTAAGTTTTCAAAACTGAGTGCGAAAATAATGTTTTACTCGAGGAATCTTCGAGGATGAAGCCAACTTATGGGCAACTTTCCTTTTTAGACGTGGGAAACTTATGTCATCTGGATGGGAAAAGAAGCCAACTCACTTTGACAGACCCTGGCATGTGGCCTGCCTTGTGTTTGTCCAGAAGAGCCTAGATGAGCCTGCACCTAGGCTAGATGTGTGTATTCTGGTGGACTTTACTGTGGGGTGCCTCTAGGCCCTTATCTCTGACTTGTGTGTGGGTCTGCATGATCCAGACCTTTATCAGTGTGTGTACCATGTGCTACTGGTGTGGACTGGACTCCTTATCTCTGCCTCATGCCATGCACCTTATTGCCATTGGCTTCTTGTATGTGGATTCATGGCTGTGTCCTAGGGTCTGCTTCAAAGCTACCCTGTAGTGGTTGTGTACTTATAGTGTGCACTGTGCACAAGGACTCCTTAGCTTTGATATCTTGTGTAATACCTTCCCCTGCCTTGGAGTTTGGCCACAGGGTGTATTGTAGATCCTTGATCACTCCTAAAGCTGGGACGTGCTAGTTGCCATCCACTCCCTCTTCATCTCTACCTGTGTGCTGTCTGCCACAGTGTGCCCCACTCTGAGTTGTGCTGTCTGCTGACTCTGCCACACACCATTTTCACCATTATCTTCATCTGTGCCATCGTCAGACACATCATTCATGTGGCCTCAGCCTGTGAAAGTGCGACCTATAGAGGGCCCTTGAGTCACAGAGGACACAAGGGGACTGCAGAGGAGGATATAAGACTAAAAAGGCACATTTTCCATCCTCTGCAGGATACACCAACCTGACTAAGCATATCTAAATATAGTAACTCCGCTTGGAGTGTTGTACAGTCACAGAACAGCACAGTATAGTATGCTTCACCCACAAATAATATAGCCATTGCTTATGGGACACTCAAGACTTATGACATGTGGGTTCAGGAACAGGCAACTGACCCAAGTCAGATAACACCCAAAATTATACATTTCATTGATCTCACCTTCCTCTAACGTCTCTCCAATTTCCAGACCTTCCTCCTCTCCTTCGGCATCTTCATCAGTCGCTCCCATGGCTTGGACTTGGGCCTATTGGGCAGCTTCCAACTTCTGCCATAAGCTCTGGACTAGGTCCACTTGCATGAAATGGGGGAGTGGGTACGTTGGCTGCAGGTAGTAGAGCATTGGGGGCTCCTCTTCAGGGTTACTGTAAGTCTGGAGTTTTGGCTCATGCTTCTCCCTCGGGCACCTCGGCCTCTTCCTCCTCGAACAGGTGGAGTTGAGAAGGACAGATCGTTTGGTCTCTGGTGTGTGATTGGTTTTGTGTCATGCATTGTGGCCCTTTCTTACAATCCTGGGCAATATGTCCCAACATATTGCAATTGAAGCATCTCAGGCCTAAGGGAAACCTTTGCATGTTGTGTGCGGCCACCATTACATCCAAGTCCATTGGTTCAGCTACCAAACTGGGAGGAACAGTCATCACATACTAGAGCATCGTTGATGTATGGGAGAATGGGGAAGGAGATGGGTGAGGACACTTCTGTCCATGTAGGCACAACATTGGGCTGCCTGCACTTTGCATCACCCTCTGCAGGCTCGCCCAGTGTTGGGCCATGGTGTAGACTGTTGCCATGCTCAAATCTTGCTGATGGTACAGCTGCATGTGAAGTTCATCCAGCAGTCCCTTCATGAAGAGGTACTTCCTGTCATCAAGGGCCATGTTGGACATCAGTATTTGGATCTCAATGCCCTGGAACAGATGGATGTATTGGTCCATGTCTCCATGGTAAGTGATTCTGTGTAAGTGCAAGCAAAGCTTATTCAGATGCGCAGGGGGTTCAAAGTGGTTCAACAGCTTGGGCTTCAGGTCATCCTGGTGCAGTGCCTGGTGATTGTTTTCAATGTGGATCACCTGATACCAAACTAAGGCCTGCTCTCAGAAATAGGGGGCAATTGCTACCATCCAACAATCTTTTGGGTGGTTCATATCATGCAGCACATCCTCAGCAGTGTTGAGCCAACCCTGCAAGTTCTTGCCACTCTTTCCTGTGTATGGCTGTAATGAAAGGCGAGGGGGTCCCAGGCGAACTGGGGACACTGGTACTGGTGCCAGTGTGTGAGCTGGCTGAGCTTGCTGGTTGATGTGATTTTGGAGCATCATTGCCTGGTTTTCTACTACTGATACTTGCTGATGTAGGTTTTGCAGCATCCTGTGGATGGCCTGCAATGTGTCTGTCAAAGGTGGGCCTGTTATCACAACTGGTGGGGAGTGTGCAGGGTCTCCAGGAGAGTTCCCCATCGCATCAGGCTGGTCAGGATTCATCAAGACAGGGGTAAGGTGCTAACACAAGTAAAATATGGGGTGAGGGTTCCACTGTATGGAGCCAAGTCTGTGTGAGTTCAAAGGTGGAGGGGATCCTGCAGGAGTTTTGGAGGTGAAGGACAGAGAAGCCAAGTCTGGAGCATTTGCAATGGCAAGAGCCAGTGTGAGTGTGAATGGACAAGGGCAGGAGCAAACAAGACAGGACAAGAGTGGAAATGAGACAAGAGCAATGCCATCTGAGGTGGTGAGACGAGGCAAGCAACGAGGCAATGTGAGGCAATATCCTTCCAGTGCCCACAGTAGGGCCTGACTTCTGGGATGAACATGTGGCAAGAGGGGAATCACACTGAGACAAAATGGGGGAAAACACACTAGGCTGATATTCACAAGCCAAGAACATGAGCTTAAATACAAACAAGACTGTAGTGTAGCTACCCAGTCCAGTAAGTAGGGTAAGAGTATAGGGAAATGGGTGGCATAGGGGGACAAGATGAAACAGAACATGAGGACAATTGAGACATGGAATCAAGGCTGTAAGGTACTAACAGGTGAGGTAATACAAAGGGAGATGGGCATGGACACGAGAAACTGAAACTAAGCATCTAAGTGAAAGGGTGTGGTGAAGAGATACAAGCATATGAGAATAGTGGAGAAAGAGCTGAGATACAATGACACACAACAATAGGACAACATGGCTGAGGCAGTGAGAATGGGTGTGGCAAGCTTGACATCTTCAAAGGAGTAGGGGAGATGGGCAATGCAATGGGAATGGGATGCTGATGGACAAAGGGGACATGAGGTGTAGGGATGTGCAGCCTGTGTACGAGTGGCTGGGGAGTATCTTGAAAGGTGAATACAAGTGGTGGCAAGTCCATGAGCAATGTTGAATACAATGTTGGAAGTAATGAGCAAAGGGAGAGAGAAAGAGAGAGAGAGTGTGTGTGTGTGTGTGTGCGTACACACATGAGGTGAAAGGGAAAGAGGAAATGCAATTGATGGGGAGCAATAGTGATAGTGAGTGGCGATGAGAATGCAAGACTGGAATGGCAGCCAAGGTGCATGACACTGGACCAAGACCAAAAACACTGAAAACAGACAATTTCAGAGCCAGAGCCTGAGCTATCCTTACACCATGCAACTAATCAGCTACATGAGTCTTCTGGGTTGGCTGTGGTGTGGATATGAGCAGGCATGGGTGGGCATGAATAACTATAAATGATGGCTGACCTATTAATAGCAGGGTCAGTACAATGGTGCTCCTAGAGTGTAGCTCCTGAGGTACCTAGGTAGAAATGAAAGTTGACTGAGGTTCTTCTAGTGTTCTAACAAGAAGTAAGTGCTTGAACTATTTGTTTCTAAATCTGAGTGTGAGAGTTTTGTCTGGAAATGCCTCACACTTGATCAAGTGTGATGTTGCTCACATTGTGTGACAAGTTAAGGCAGTTGTCACAGCAAATTGAGTGAAAGAATTCTGCTCCTATTTCATAATAAATACTACAGCACTTAAGTAGCTACAGTGAGCCTCTTGGCTAGAGATGTCAACAAGTTATACTCATGAGTATGAGTACTTGTCAGAACTTCCCAAAGAGCCACTCATACTCAACTCATACTCATTGGTGCAAGTACTTGTGAGCATGAGTACTTTGCCAATTTCCCCCAAACAAGATTCATACCCAACTTGTACTCGTGGTGAGTACCCATCTGAGTTCACAAGTACTCACAGCAAATGAGCACTCATATTCATCTGGATTGCACAAGTACTCTATGGTATGCCACCTGTAATATAGGCACTACTAACTATGAACAATGTACTGTAGACACTAGTTCATTCCCCACTGCACTGTCGCTGCCCCCTGCTGCCATCATGTACAAGCGTCATTGCCATGTCACCACTGCTGTCATTGTCATCATAGTCAGTGGTTGTGGACCATGGTTGTTGTTGGCGGTCATGGACTGTGGTTGTTGTTGTGGTTGTTGTTGTTGTTGTTGTTGTATGGCTAGCCACTCACTGGTGATTTGCTACCACTGCCTGTCATCATCCAGGTGTATACCAAGAAGGTCATTGTTGTGGTTGATGGTAAGCAACTCACATGGTGTAAGCAACTCACCAGTAAGTATGGCAAGCAGGATTGAGCAGCCCCAAAATGGATATCACAAAACAAATATTCAAAACTCTGCATTGCAGATCAGATAGCCAATTCAATAGCCTTACTCCCAGTATCACTACAAAGGCTATGGATTATGTAATTATGTACTCATTCCAAAAATTACCATATTCCTGGGATTCTGGCAATTCCTGTAATCATATTTGCCCCCTGTTGTGACTCACTGAGTCACATGCAACTGTAGCAAATGGTCCGAGTCTATATTATCTTTCTCACCACTTCCTGATGCCAGGCTTTGCCCCTTTACACCCCCAATACTTACTCTGTACTGCATGCACTGCCCCTGCAATCTATTTGTTGGAGGTGCATGCTCATTCAATAGCCAGAACAATACAATGCATCTCTTTGTTAATACCAACTTGAAGGATTTTCAACTGTCCTTGTGTCCTACTAGTGACAAGCGCTTGACATGTTTTTTTCTGGCACCTTGAAGTAGTATATTTGTGGCCCATCCATTGTTTCTCCCTTTCCCATACCACTCGCCCGACATCATTCTGGAAACCCACAGTCCATCAAACTAGGGATGCAGTGGTCTTGGTACGACAGAATGGAGTCTGGTTCACACAGCCCAGCACAGAGGGTCCAGTCCGGTCCGGGGTCCAATATCACTGGGGTGCAGTACTGGTCTTGGTACTGGTGCAGTTCAGTCTGGATGGGTTTCACACTGGGCCTGAACTCATGTTGTCTGTTATTGGGTTGTCATCATTGTCATCATCACCTCTTCATGGACCCAGGCTCAATCTTGCATTGGCAGAGTGCCTTGGTGTGTAAAGTTGGGCATTTGTGTTTTCATAGATATGTCAACTGACCGTGGTCGCTCTTTTGAACCTTTCTAATTTGTACAAAGTCCAAGAGAGCAGTGTGAGATGTGAAAGCATGCAATGTGTCGTTGATGAAACATTAGAGAGCTGATAGACAGGGGAAAAAGACAGATAGATGTTCAATCTTGAGCAATTGACTGGCAGTAGGGCTGAACACAAGTCCAGGTTACTCATGGGTGGCTATGGGTTTACTTGTGGGAATACTCACAAGGGTTGCACTCTTGAGTTACAAGTACACATGGTCAAGGGTTTTCCAAGGGTGCAGGTATTGATTTCAACATAAACTATGAGGGTTACTGATATATTGGTTGATTATATTATGATTTCTGTTACTTTTCTGCTTCATCCTCACAAGTACTTGCAGGTCCTTACAAGTACTTATGGGTATTTGGTACTCATGAGTCAATACTCATAAGGATCCAGGTATCACTTCACTGATGCAAAATACTCATGAGCAAGGGTGCAGGTCACTCAAGGGTGCACTCATGTTCAGCCCTAATGTGGACCAGCCCATAGGCTGCAACACCACATGCACTTGCAACTATACCACCACTAGCAACAGCAAGACAGCAGTGACGACAATGCCTTGGATGATGCACCAACCATGGTGCGACACCCATTGACCACAGAAATGGGGCAATGCCCATCAACCACAACCATGGGGTGGTGCCAGCAACAGCAAGACAGGTGGCAGCTGCAATGATGATGCCTTGGACAAGACAATGTGACAACAACAATGGAGTGACACCCATCTGCAACAGGGTGATGCCCATCAATCACAACAACTAGTGTTTTAAGGTCCAGTCCTATGGACCAAAAAAAACCATCAACCCAACTGGACTGGACCAATGGGCAACCAGACCAGCGGTTGCGGTTGCATGACTTTCAGGCCAAGCCCAGTTGTGGTTGCATGTTTTGGTGAGCATTAACACAACTGAGTAAAGACTGGTTGAGACCAGTCTTTTTAGCAACCGACTGATATTATTATCCAGTGTATCTACTGACAATGTACTGTAAAACTACTAGCTACTAACTTACTACAGTCACAGTCGTCGTTGTGTTTTCATCCTCACTGTCATTGCCATTGACCTCGCCTAGCCATCGGGCCCTTGTGTGGTGGTGTCTTCGGCATGCCCATTGTCATTGTCATTGTCGTCTTCATCATTTTGTTGTCATCATCATCCCACCTTGCTTGCTTCTGAATCACCTTGCCTCACTATAAGCATCACTGCTACCATTGCAGAGATGTCAATGAGTTGTTGACAAATGAGTACACTCACAAGTTTGACTCATTTGAGTTGTCATGTGATGAGTACTCGCAGGTGCAAGTACTCGTGATGGTGAGTATGAGTTTGGGTTTTTCTGAGTGCAAGTACTCATGGTATTTGCAATACCATTGGTCCTTCCTGTGCTTAAGTTGGTTGGGATTACAGTTTTGCATGAAGTAGTTTATTTTATCATGTCACAATCTATCTAAGAAATCTACATCTAGTTAAGAGCACAGGGCTTGCCTTCCGAATCGTTGTCTGAGTCAGCATTGTCCTCACTGTCGCCCATCATTGTGTGGTGTTGTTGTTGTTGTTGTTGTTGTTGTTGTTGTTGTTGTCTGGTCATTGGTTGCCCCCATCGTCGTCATTGATGCGTTGCATTCTTCGTTGCCTTGGACCACATGTCACCGGTTGTTGTGGTCAAGTCAGATTGACAGCCATTGCCCCATTGTCATGGTTGATGGCTGTCGCTCTGTTGTCATTGTTGTGTCGTCCAATGCATTGTTGCTACCGCTGCTGTCTTGCTGTTGCTGGTGGTGGTATTGTTTGCAACATTGCAACCTGTGGGCTGGTCTGGCATTGTCGCTAGCGAATCTGGCAATCCCCAGGTGTGGGAAGCTTGGCATCATAATTCACTGGTGAGTTGCTTATACTATACACCACATGAGTTGCTTACCACGCCATGACCACACCACAACCACGACCTCAGTGGCAGCAAACTACCAGCAAGTGGCCAGCTACATGATAGCGCTGACAAAACGATCATTTTGAGAAAAATACACTGCGCTCACCAGTGTGCAATGTTATTCTGATGCATGAATTGAAGACCCTGAGCAGAATAGGTTAGAATTCACAAGGATTAGACTCGAATGGAATTCCCATCTCCACTGTGCCCACTCGCCCCCCTTCTCAAATCATCCTTGAAAATCTCATGGTCCCTTCACAAGAGGCCAGTATCCCCGTCATGGGCTACGATGTTGCCTGCACCCCACACTCCTGCATTTTCACTCCTCCCCCACTACCTGAGTTCACCCTTGACGCTGAGCACTCATTGATGACAGTAGAAGATGAAGAGGAAGAAGAGGAAGACACATCGCCACCTCCTCTCGTCTCGCCATCTAATCTCAGCACATTGCACCAAACGTCATTACCACTCCCCCATTCCCGCCCAGTATTGATTACGTCTTCACTCCTATCCCTACCGTTGAGCTTGCCATCCTGGACCGACGTTACGCCCTCCTCGACAATGAGGACAAGGACACGTTGGGGGAACTGGGCATCCCGTATTTCCTTAATGACCCCACTTCCCCACATTTCCATCCGCTCATGATCGGGGAGCCGGGGAAGAAGGAGGTGGCACAGTATATTTACTACTGTAAGGATTACCAGGAGGTGGTGGGGACCATGGGCAAGGGGGAACCTTGCTACATCACATCCATTTATCTACGCACCACACAAGCTAACCAACTACCACAACACGTAACGGATCAACAAATCGATCTGTTCCATCCCCATGACCCTCGTCAAATTGTCATTGACGAGGTCATTTCCTCCCTACACTACCCAGCACTCCACGCCGACGTCTCCCACCTGCGCACTTGTCTCAAAGCACAAGACACGCTCAAAGTGCAACGGATGACCTCTGCAGGTTAGAGGCAGAGGCTACAAAGGACCAGTTCCACCTCGACATGAATATGTCGAGCGTACGGAAAAGGTTGCAGTACGCCCACATCATCCCACTTATTAGCGACTGATACGTGGAGCTCATGACTAAACCCACTCACCCATGCCACTCATCAGTCCTGCTGCCCCTGCGCGTGGATGGACCCGGTGAGATGCCACTTCCCCCGCATACCGGCAGACCCTGCGAGATGCCGCACCTTCAGGGAGAAGGAAGCACGTGTCATCGCAGGTGTTACAAGTGTTGGTCAAAGGACCACCTTGTAAGGGATTGCCCTGAGCGAGGGCAGCAGATGCATGCCAGTGGTGTGGCAGCCTCCTTGCTGGCACCCCATCAATGATGGGTCAACAACAACGACACTATGGCGACAGCAAGGGAGGTCAGACAGACAACAACAACACAACAACAACAACATTACAACAACAACGAAGATGGCGATGGTGATGGTCAACAATGGCGATGGTCCATGACGACTCAGACAATAGCCCACGATGACTGACAACAACAGTCCATGACAACAACAACCCACAACAACAACAACCCACAACAACAACAACCCACAACAACAATGACTCACGATGACCATGGTCCACGACAACACCAACGATGACCATGGTGGTGGTGACACAACGACACTAGTATGCGACAGCGGTAGGGGGTAGCAATAGTGTGGTGGGAATTGTAGGCTCTTTAGCTAGTGTTTAGAGTACATGTTTGTAGCTAGTTCTAGCCAAAATGATGATATATTTGGAGTACTTGTTTCAGATAAGTACTCGTACTATGTGAATGAATACGAGTACTCACACTCGTGAGTAGCAGGACACAGACGAATACTTGCACCACGAGTATGAGTATTGGTCCTGAGAATTTGGCAAGTACTCGTGCCTACGAGTACTCACACCAACAAGTATGAGTCAAGTATGAGTTGCTCTTCAGAAATTTCCGACAAGTACTCATACTCATGAGTGTCACTCGTTGACATCTCTGTACCATCATAGTTGTTGTTGGTGGCCCCTGCTGCCACTTCTGCCCTCGTCATCATGTCGTGTTGATATCATGGTGTCACAGCGTCGAGGTGCATGTCTGTGTCATGGCTTCACATCACTGTGTCCATGTCATGGTGTCATGATGCAGTGTTGAAGCGTTGCCATGCTGTGTTGGTGTTATAGCATTGCATGGTGGTGTTGTTAGCAGGGCGCCGTGTTGGTGTTGTGGCATCGCTGTGCCATGTCAGTGTTGTGGCATCACCACACCATGCTGATGTCATAATGTTACCATGCTGTGTTGGTGTTGTTGGTGTTGTAACATTGCCACGCCATATTGGTGTCATAGTGCCGCTCCATCATGTCGGTGTCGAGCATTGCCATGCCATGTTGGTGTCATAGCATCACAGTGGGGCTCCCATGCCATGTCAGTGCCACATCGCGACACCTCAGTAGTGCATACCAGGGGTTTTCAAACCCCTGGGGGTTGGGGGTAAGGGTATGAAAGGGTAAGGGTAAGGGTTGGAAATCTCATACCCTCCATAAACCCCTGACCCTTACTCAAGGGTCAGGGGTTTTGAAGGGTCAGGGAAAGGGTACTATGAAATCTCAGATTTCACCTCTGAGGGGTACAAGGATCAAAAGTCAGGCTTCATGAATAGGGATCGACATGGGTCACCCGCGTGTCGATCAGCCTCAACCCGTACCTGTACCCGTCGAAACCCGTACCCGTGGTCGCGGGTACGGGTAACCCGCACATACGGGTACGGGTGCGGATGGGTGAGGCAACGGATCGCGGGTTTGACGGGTACCCATACCCGCATGCCCCTGCGTGCAATCATAAGTGTACTATATTTCTACTACTGGCACTAGTAGTACTACTGCCTGTGGTCGTTGAAGAGTCGTGGACTCCTAGTCACCGTTGTCATCGCCATGTGCTCGCCCCATGCCATCACCGTCGCCGTGGCCATCGTGGCCGCCTCGTGGTCACCCCATCACCATTGCCATCTCCATCGCCTCGTCGTAATCGTCCATCGTAGTTGTCCCGTGGCCGTCGTCGTCATCGTTGCAGTCGCCTTGCCCCATGGCCATCGTAGTTGCCGTTGTAATCGCCTCATCGTAGTATCACCTCATCGCCTCCCTGTGATCGCTACGGTGCCGCTGTCCTTGTTGCTCCCACTATGGTGTCGCATCGTCGCCGCTGTGGTATCATCATGGGTCAACGTAACCCGTCATCACGGCCGTGGTCGCCGTAACATCGCCTCGTCGCCATCGTCATGTAGTTCTGTTGAGAAATCATGGTCCTCTTAGTCAGTAGAATATATCGTGAAGTTCAAAAAAAAACACTTAGCGTCGCTAGAAGGGGCCACTGACTCAGATGTGGGCACGCCGAAAAGAAACAGCACGAGACGCAGGAGCGCGATGCCAGGGTCTATGAGCCTAAGGGCCGTTTGTGAGATGGCCATCAGATATCAATTCGATACAATGTAGCGAGGCGAGATAATGGACGACGAAAGAGAGAGGGATGGATGGATGGATAGGATGGGGTGGGATGGGATGAAAGTGCGAGAGGTCTATCTCCAGTGCCTTTGCTGTAGAGTTCCGTGGGGAGGTAGGACCTAATAGGCGTGGACTAGGGGCGGCAGGCTCAGGCTTGGACAGCAGCCCCGGATGGGTGGTAACGACGGCAAGACAGCTATGTGATTCAGTGGTGATGCGGTGCGACTCAGATGTTGGATGTCGTGGGAATGAGTCAGTAACAACTCAGAAGGTCAGAGTGAGATAACGAGCCACGAGTGAAGAGAAAGACGATGGAAGATTCAGGAAGAATGGACGGATGGGGGAAACATGCACTGGCAAGTTGCAACTTGAAGAGAATCGATGGCGTGGCGCGACGTCGTGGGAATGGGTCCGATTTGGCGGTAGAACTGTACCTAAAATTTTGAAGGGAGGGGTTCGGGCGCAGGGCCTGTGCTACCCGAGTTCTTACATCGTCGCAGCCAAGGTGGAACAGAAACTGTAAGTGGTTTAGGATCATAACCACTGGCAGCCTGAGAGACTGGTGGTAGAAAAACCCGCGGGTACCCGTGCTGCGGGTACGGGTTTTGCACGGGTTGGGAAATCGCTACCCTGACCTGTACCCGCGTGACCCATACCCGTGACCCGTACGGGTTTTGCCGACCCGTGACGATCCCTATTCATGAAGTGTTTTCCATCTATGATACCAGTTTTTTGTCCCTTAAAAAATACTGTGGACACTGTATCATTGACAGTATCAAGTGAACCCTTGACCAAACCCTGGGGGTTGGGGTAGGGGTATAGAAGGGTAAGGGTAAGGGTTGGGAATCTCATACCCTCCATCAACCCCTACCCTTGAGAAGGGTAAGGGTTTTGGAGGGTAAGGGTAAGGGTAGCAACAAAAATACCCCAGGGTTACCCCTGGTATGCACTACACCTCAGTGCCATGGCTGAGACTCTTGTGGGCTGTAATGAGGTGGCGATGACATGCCAAAGTGCTAGCAGCTATCGGCAGTGAGGCAGTGTGAGAACCTAGAAAGAACAAAAATTAGTTAGTAAAAAAAAGGAAAAGAAAAAAGTCACTTAGCTTGAGGGTTCAGTTGATGTGTTGGATGCTGCAATGCTGACACGCTGACGAGGGTCAGTACTGAATGCTGACACCATCCAGTCCGGCGACCCATGAACCCGTGACAAGGGTTGTCAGGGTACAATGGTCACAAAGAGCAGGTCAAGGCGAGGCAAAGTCAAGGCCACAACAACAACAGCGAGGCAAAGGCAACTGCAAGGCCATGACAAAGATGATGAAGACAACAGCGGTGACAATGGTGGGGCAATTGCAAGGATGGTAGTGTTGGGGGAGTTTGGTTTGGTTTGGTTTGGGGCCATTTTAGCCAAACTGGAAACCAAACTGATTAGAATTTGCCCAAACCAAACCCAAACCAAACCAACCCACTCCAAACTGTTCCAAACTGTTCCAAACCATTCCAAACTGTTTCAAACTGATTAAAAATAATTGGTTTGGTTCAGTTCAGTTCAGTTCAAACTTGGTTTAAACCACTTAAGGAACCACTCAAGACCTTGGTTTGAGGCAAAAAACAATTAATTTTGTTCAAATTCATCAATTAAGACTTTGTTTCAAATTGTTTGAGACCAAAAACCATTGATTTTGGTTCAAATTTGGTTTAAACTCAGTTTGGTTTGGTTCAAACTCAGTTTGAACCAAACCAAACCATTTATTGAGCACTTATAAAATATTTTTCAATATTTTTTCTTAATCAGTTTGGTTTGGTTTGAACCAGGTTTGGGACCCCCAAACTGGAAACCAAACCATTCAGTTTGAGCCAGGATTCTCCAAACCCAAACCGTTTAAAATGGTTTGGGTTCGGTTCAAACCCAGTTTGGGTCAGTCTGTCTGAGACCAAACTTCCCCAACACTAAAGGATGGCTGTGACTTGGATGTGATGACAGTGGGAGCAGCAGCACTGCAGCGGGCATTTCCATAGTAGCTTGTATTATGCAGTATGTTACTTTTATTTCATTTCCTGTTCAATAAACAGTCTCTCTGCAAGTCTGTGAATACTGATGGACCATTTCCTGCAACCACCTGACCCAGCTGGGCTCTGCATAGCCCACAGTTTCTGTTTCCGACCTCACCACACTTTCACATGCAAGTTCACGCGGCTTTATTAGCCCTTGGACAATACTTGTCTATGACTGCCACAGTCCCACATCCAACATCTCACAACCATGCAGAGGCCTGCATGACTGTTTGCGACGCTTCACACCCCTAGACTCGGAATACTGTGCATCATGAGTACAGCTATTTCTTAGTGTAGTCTAATATTATTTTTGTCTAGTAATATTTGTCTAGTAATTGTGACCCGCACTGCATGTTTATGGGTATGCAGGTCGCCGGACTGGACTCAGGTGTTGTTACAACTGGTGTCAACAACCGCCATTGCAGCATCGTCAACATTTTGGCTCAAGAAGCTAAGTTCTTATCCTTTTAGCCATTATTGTAACTAACTACACTGTTTTGTTTTTCTTTCAGGTTTCAAACACTTTCTCGTTTGGTGCCACAACATTGTGACACCAACGCTGTGCGGCTCCCTCACAATGCCGATGTAGTGCCAGGCCCCCCCAACACCAATGCAGCGCTGTGACTTGACAATACCAACATGACACCACACCCCCATGACACCAATGTGGCGCTGTGCCCCCCACAACACTGTTGCAGCACTGCAACTCAATACCAACATGGTGCTAGCCCCCCACAACACCAACACAGCACTGCACCCCCATGACACTGATGTGGCACAGCACCACCATGAAACCATCACGGCGCTGTGACCCCATGATACCAATGTGGTGCCAGCCCCCCACGACACCAACATGGTGCCACACTCCCATGACACCAATGTGGCACAGCACCACCATGACACTGTTGTGGCACCGTGACTCCATGATACTGAGGTGGCGCCGCACCCACAATGCTAGGACTTAGCTTACAAGTAGTACAGTACTGTAACATATTGAAGATGAATTCTAGGTGATTTTTGAGTCCAAAAAAATACCAGTTGACCAGTTGCAGCCATCACAGGGGAGCAACCGGGTCAACTGGACCAACAAAGACCGGTCCTAGGTGGTCTCAGTCTTGGTTGCCCCCAAATGAGGAAAGTAGCAACCAGTCCTGGTCCCGGTTGCCGAGCTGAGGTCCAAAAAAACTGGACCAGACCAGACTTTAAAACACTAACAACAACAGGGTGTCCATTGACCACAACGATGGGGTGTCCATTGGCCATGACAACCAGGCAACATCAACTGACAATGACAGCAAGATGACCCTGCTGACAATGACAATGACAATGGGTGACTGCAATGACAGCTTGGATGGCAAGCCCAGTGGCCTTTAACTAGTAGTTTACTGTAGATACACTGTAACTTGATACTTGACTTGATATGAAATAAATTTCCTTATGCAAAACTGTAGTACCAACTTAAACAAAAGCTGGGACCAAGCATTACTGCCAGTACCACAAGTACTCATGAGTACTTGCACTTGGAAGAAAGGAAACTTGTACTTGCAGGAGTGTTCGGGTACAAGTACTCATGGGCACAAGTACTCATCACATGATGAGTCACACTTGCAAGTTACTCATTTGACAATAACTTGTTGACATCTCTACTCTTGGCACTTATATGTACTTCGACTATTACAAGACTAGTAGTCTGTACAATAATTGGTGGAAGCAAGCAGATACAGAGTCAAGTCATATCAAATCACAGGGACTTGGGGTGAGTCACATGTGACCAAGTTGGTTCACAACATCAGCAGGGCCCTGGCAGTGATTGGCACATGCAGCTCAGAGCTGTGTTGGGGAAGTGCCATGTCCTGAGTTGTTGTTGTTGATGTTACCAGTGAGTAAGCAAGGAGCAAACAAAACCAGTAATCACCCTGGGCCACATTGGGAAATGTTACTTCCCACTGACACTTTAGGGAACTGTGTTGTGTGACATGTGACTTATCATTCAATTGTTTATGCTACCCAGATGACAATGATGGCATTGCCGCTGCACAACGGGACATGACGACTCAGATGCGACGGTGAGCCCTGCGATGGGCATTTTCATGAGGATCAGTAGTAGTATTGTAGTAGTAGCTAGCTATAATACTTCATGTACAAGTGTAGTAGTGTCTAAGGCCAAATAAAACTTGTAGTGTACTCAAAAAAACCTGCCAAACCTGTCATACAGGTGCAGGTTCTGAATGGGATGTTGTACCCATACCCAGCACCTGGCCTGTACCCATAATAACTGGTCCAGACCAGTTTTGTGGCCCTTACTAAAATAATATGGACTGGTTATGGTCAGTTCAGTCCAGTTTTTTTGACATCTAGCAGTTTTTAGAACCAGTCACAGTTACAGTTCACTCAAGATTACCCAAAATAACTGAACTGAACTGAACTTTCAAACACTAGTAAAAACCCAGAAAAACCTAAAAACATCACCAAAAAATCACCAAAATGCTTATGTAAGAATACCCATATACCTGTGGCCAGGGGTACAGTGTTTTCAGGGGTATGGAAAGCCATACCCCTACCCTTACCCCTCATACCCCTACACCCATACATACAGGGGTATACCCTTACCCCTCTCATGCCCTAATCACTCTCCCAACACCATCCCAGTCTATGGCCTGGCAGACTCATGCCTCAGCCAGCACAACCCTTACAAGTGGTGGAATAGGTGCTGCTAGCAGCAGCGTGCCAAGTGGAGCAGCAGCTCCTAGTGGCAGAGGCACAGCTCCTGGAGGAGGTGCACCAAGTGGAGGCACTGTTGGCAGAGGTGCACCAGGTGGTGGAGGCAGCAGTGCCCCAGATGGAGGTGGAGGGGGTGTAGGAGGCACTCCTGGTCCCCCCATGGGAGGAACCAGACCCATCACAATCCCACTAGCACCTGGAGGGCATGGATGTCTTGGAGGAAACCCACCTCTGGAATTCAATGGAGATCATGAGAAGAGCAAGCAGTTTATGCTTGCCTTCAACCTCTACTGAGAAATGAACCGCACTGTCGATCAGCTCGCCATCCCCTATCCCCATGCCATGACTTTCCTCTCATATATTCGAGGACCCCTAGTAGATGATTGGGTCACCGAGCAGTTCGACTAGCTCGAAGACCAACAGAACATGGGTGTCTTAATGACAGAGAGGAACCTGTGGAACACCATATGTGATCGGTTTGTACAAGCGTACACCAACATGTCTGAACGAACCAAAGCCTGGAAGAGCCTTCAAACTCTTACTATGAAGGGTGAAGACATTGATACCTACATGGCTACCTTTTCAAACTTGGTCCACAAGGTGGGATATAACCCCGATGAAGCCACTACCCTAGAAATGTTCCAGGATGGGCTCCTAAACCAGTTAGTCATTAACACTATTTGCTTCCAACATCCCATCATGTGGGATCAGTGGAAGGATGCTGCATGTCTTCAGCAGGCTGAGTACCTTTTTTTGAAGGACCACCTGGGAAAGAATAAACCCCCACACAGAAAGAAGAGCAGACATAGCCACAAGCAATGGATTCAGGCTCTTAACAGAGGTTGAGACCCTAATGCCATGGATGTTGGAAGGGTGTGAGCTAATGCAGCCATCACAGATGCTGATAAGCTCCAACTTCAGAAAGAAGGATGCTGTTTTCAATGCTGTGCTCAAGGACATATCTCATGCATGTGTCCACAGAAATCTGCATGAGTGGCTGAGGCCACAATGTTGACTCAACCAACTTCCTTCCTGACTCCCACTTCCCCTGACTCTACCACCACAACTACTGTCACCATACGATTGAATCATGTGCTCTCGACTGAAGAGGTGGCTGATGCTCAGATTGCTGCAATGAAGGCACAGACACAGGAGGTGCACGACCTCATGGTCAAAAAACTGTTTGGGAAGGATTTTCTCAATGCTTGAACCTGGTGACCTGGGCTAGAGCATTAAATTTAAACATGTACCATAGCAGATTCCATTCTATGTGAATTCCAGTCTTATTCAAATCTGCACATGCAATGGCTGAATGACAAGTCCTTGTGGACTCAGGAACAACCAACAATTTCATTTGTTCAACACTGCTCAAATGACTTCAGATCTCCACCCAAGACATCACCCACCCAATCCACATTTGGAACATGGATGGGACACACAACCAGGACAGAGAGATTACCCAGTACACTGATCTCACCATATGTACTGGGGAAGAAACAAAGACACTTTGGTTCCTAGTCATGAATCTAGGAAGAGACAAAGTGATCTTGGGATACCCCTGGTTCATGGCCTTCAAGCCACAGATACGATGGGGAGAGGCAACATTGAACAAAGAGTTTCAACTGGTCATCATCTCGAGTCTTCACTTGTCCGACAAAGCCACGCCTATGGAAGCTTCCATACAAGCGTTGGAGACATACAAACTGGACGAGGAAGCGTGGGAGCAGCTCATGGATGATGAGCAGGAGCCTCATATTGCACTTATATGAAAAACAATGATGGCTTCAGAGTTGGCGCAGTGGGAGGCCACCAAAAAGCCAGAGTGTATGTTTGAAGAAATGGTGCCTGCAGAATACCAGCAACACTGGAAAGTGTTTGATGAGGAGGTGTCCCACTGATTTCCCCCATCACAAGTACGGGACCACGCCATTGACCTCCTCCCAAATGCCCCGCCTACACTAGACTGCAAGGTGAACCCACTAGCTCAAGACAAAGGGGAAGCACTGACAACCTTCCTCAATGAGCAATTGAGCAAAGGATACATTCATCCCTCAAAATCTGCATACACTTCACCCTTCTTCATCATTAAAAAGAAAGATGGCAAGTTGTGACCAGTTCAGGACTATCAATGCCTGAACGAAATCACCATCTGAAACCATTATCCCTTACCACTAATCCCTGAACTCATTGACTGCATACATGGCGCCTGACTCCAAACTAGACATCAGATGGGGGTACAATAACGTCTGAATCAAAATGGGAGACGAGCATAAGGTGGTGTTTAAGACAAACCAGGGACTATTCAAACCCCTGGTAATGTATTTCGGCCTTATGAACTCCCTGTTGACATTCCAGGGGATGGTAACCAGTTCATGTGTCCATAGTATACAGTGGGTAGTCTACAGAGCAAAAAAAAGTCTACAAACATTATCATAATTGTCCTCATCATCACCACAGTCTATAGTAGCGTCATGGTGCAGTGCCACCTCAGTATTGCATTGTAACTTAAGGCTGAGCATGAGTGCACTCATGGGTGATCTGGATCCTTACCCATGAGTGAGTATTCTTTTGTTTAATTCTTAAACCCAGATCCTTGAAGGATCTGCCACATGGGTAAGGGTAACCCATACCCATAGATCCCTTACCCATGGGTGCACAGGTACCCATCAGTTATTTCTATAGATGGATCCTCATGGTTACCTACAGGTATACTTCTGGGTACCCATGCAGTTATTTCCTAGATGTAGACTGACAGTGTTCAAGTTGAGCCATAATACTTACTAGTATAAGGCTCATTGCATAGGAATTGGAGTACAATTAGTTATGTAATTCAGAGTGTTATGATTAGGTGAGGCTGGCAGCTTATGTATGTGAGGAATGCGAGTGTGAGTGTTGTCTGGAGTAGGGCGTATGCTCCTATCTCTGCAGATCCTGGTCATTATCCAGCTATTCTATGGTAGGTTAATGATTACATAATTAATTGGTCTGGCCTCGGGTTGTCCATTCTGGCAACATTCCGGGCTTGATCCCAACACAGAGTACTAGTATTTAGTCATACAATACACATACAGAATCCCCTTAAGGGATTATTCTGAGTCCACTGGTGATTAGACCTTGGGTGACACTAAAAACATGATATTGTGGACACCTCTACAACATTGTGCTGACATCCACACTGTCACAATCACATGACATTGTCACATCATGGTAACCCAGACTCACTATATCTACTCCATGTCCTGTGGCTTGTGGACTGATTCTCTGCCTCACGTTCTTGCTTGTATTCTGATGTGCTCCATGACTCCTCTTGTCTGCTGACTCCACTATCTGATGATCCAATAAGATGACCTCATCATTCTGTTGTAGTGATACTAAGTTGACTACCCAGTAGTAGTCCCTAGCTGTATAAATAGTGTAACATTGGATGAGGACTAGCTCTAAGCTAGTCTTTGACAAATACCAGCCATATTCCCTTGAACTCCCATCTGAGTCCCTCTCCACTCATCCTCAGTAAAAAAGGAAGTCAAGCAAAAGTCAATAAAATAGGATGTCAGGTCAATCCATAGTCAACTGTTAGTCAATATTTTGGCACAAAGTCAGCCAAAGTCAAGTTCAAGTCAGCCAAAGTCAATTCAAACTCAGAGAAAAAATCACAAAAAAAACCTTGACCAGGATATTATCTGAGGGCATGACTTAGTCAGTCAAAGTCAATGCCAGATCAGTTGAACTTAGGGAATAAATTATGGAAAAACAGGGGCATCAGGGTGGGTGTGGGTCAGATGGGGAACGGGAACATGGGGGTGGTGTCATGGACACGTATTATTTTCCCTATTTTTCTGTATTTATACGGATTTATATGGTGAAGATATGAAGGGCCGAAGTATAGAGACATTCAGTTAGTCACATGTGTTTGCCACCATGTGCATGTGATCGTGGGATTAGCATCCCTTATTAGTACGGACTCATACGATTGGACGATAAGGATAGAAGGGACTAGAAGGATCTAGAACGTGCTTAGTAGTTTACGCTCACTCGCTGTATTAGGTTTTACTCAGCAAGTGGAGCCACTCGTAAGCGTTATGACAGAGTGCCACGTCAGCACCATAGATAACGCTATTAATAGACACGACGCATCAGCTCCTGAGTCATAGGGCCTTACTGTACACTTAGTAATAGTGTTCGAAACTCAGTTTAGACTCAGCTGCAGTAGTGTATATAAGCTTCCCTGTAGCGTCCTGAGTGGAACCAACTTGTCCTCTTGGTTCTCCACTCAGGTGCGCATTTCACTGTATTCCCTTACTCTTCTCCAATCTAACTTGTCCTCTTGGTTCTCCACTCAGCGTGCCACAGTGTGATCACTGACAGTTTGAGTCCTTGAATAAAGGCTCCATGTTCCTGTCCCCTCCACTGTGACTGTACAGTTTAGCACGTGACTTGTCTCCAGCGTTAGGTTGAGTGTGCTCCCTTACAGTTCACTTTATCTTTCACTTGACTTGGCGTAGTGTGGCAGTCGCACCGCTACATTAGGACAAGTTCCTTCTTCACACTCTCAGGTTACCCACCCGCCAGTCTTACTTCTTTTATCATCTTTCCCTCTAGGTGGTTGACGACCATCAGTCCCTTGTGTTATCCACCTCACTCTTTGCCTGTGGACCTCCGTAAGCAGAATCTGTGCATTCGTGGTACAACTCTAGTGTCCGTAAAGTCGGCATAGATTGTGCTTGCCCTTGTTTGTCAGTATCTGGTCACAGTTCGACATCCAGGTACTGGCTGCAGAACTGGTCACCACACCAGATAAGCTGCAGTTAGACGTTGAGCCAGCCAGGCCTAGCCTGCGACAGCTGTACGCGTAGTAAACAGAAAAGTTTGAGAGCGCTTCGGCATGAGAGGCAGCCAACAGGTCGAGAAGACTGAGGCAGACAGCCTTGTGGCTCTACACATACCCCTACCCCACTCCTGAGTGTCCCTTTATCGCCGCAGCCTCGCTGCAGTGTGAAACAATCACTGTGTATTGGTCTCAGCTTGATAGGGCATTCCACGCATCCTCGAGTTAGCAGTTTCAGCGCTTGTTGTATCCCGTCGTCTTCAATCCACCTTCATTCCATTTTTCATCCTGCCTCGCATATTCGCAAACGTTCGCACTCGTCTGCGCCATCTCTTTAGAAGGAGACAAGCTTCCATTCCACCCATCCCGATGCCCCCTAGTAATCAAGCCTCTGCTTCGGCATCACTTCATGTATTAAGGACACCTCAAATCACCAACGAGCGTGCTCCTTCCCCATCAGTATCAGCACACAGGTCGTCATCATCCTTCCATACTGCACACTCCTCCTCCCAAGAAACCTTAGCCCAGTCAGGCGAAAGTTTTATAGACAAAGACGGTGTCAACATCCGTTACCAGGGATTCCAGTTAGAACTGCCCCCTCGTAACCTTGCAGAACAATACGTCCAGGCAATTTACGGCCGCCCTGAATTCCGTTACACCCTTCTAGAACTTTACGGTCTAGAACACGAAGTCCAGGACACTGGCTATACAGTCCCTCAGTTGGTCGCATTCGCAGCCAATCTAATCCCAAATCTCTCTCCCCCTCCCTCTCCTTCACCACCTCACAGTGGCTCCCAGCGGTTGGCAGAAAGCCAAGCAGGCTCAAGCCCAGTATCCTCACGGAGTTCACTCCAAATTCGCGCTCCCTCCCCTTACGAAGAGTGAAAAAGTCTTTACCTCTTCAGTAGTAGACTGGGACGACATCACGCCTGACAAACAATTAATTCTCCTTGAGAATTATCGAAAGGCACAAGAAGAAGCAGAGAAAAGAGAGAGACAGGCCCAGTTAGACACAATGGCCGACCCCACAGCATCCACATCCGCAGCCGCCTCGGGTTCTGCACCCGCTCCTCCCACAGTCCAGGATTGCCTGGACCTCATCCATCAACTCAGTCTGGCCATGGGCATAATAGCCCAGGAGGTCAAGGACCTGACACAAGCAGTGGGCGCGTCTCACGCTACCCGGCCCCACTCCAACAGTAACAAGAAGGACATAGTGGCCCGCCCAAAGCCATGGGACGGGAAAGGCGACTCTACAGAAGCCCGACATTTCCTCGCCGCATACCATAATTGGGCCGGGTCCGTGGGAGATGCTATGAACACCTGGAGTGATGTAGATAAGAGGTGGTACATTGACGAAGGTCGATGGACCACGGCCACCCTCAACCTTATGGAAGGGGACGCAAAAACCTGGGCACTTCCATATCTGGAAGAAGCCAATCAAGGTGGAACGCCATTTGGCAGGACCTTTGCCGGTTTCGTCAAAGCGTTTAACCTCAGGTTTATGATGAACAGTACACATAGAGATCATACTCACAGTGACAAAGTAGACTGTGGTGAGATATGAGGGTGGTACTTGAAGCAGCAACAGAGATAGTCAAGCAAGTGAAGCAGATGGAAGTCTGGCACACAACAGATGAGAACTGGTGTTTATACAGGAGGATAAGACATACCTGGCACACAACAGATGAGAACTGGTGTGGTGCCAGAACGTACATGGTACTCTACTTATACTGCTACAGAGGGTGACACTAGTAACACTGGTCACAGTAAATACAAGATGCATTGTTCTACATAGAGACAAAGGAGTGTACTGTTCTGGAGAACAAGGTGTAAGAACAATAAGAGTCCAGACTATGATATCATAGTGACATCACAATAAAGATAAGGAAACAAAGGAAAGTACAAAGACAATAGTACAAGGACGGTCTAGAGAAGTCCATGATGTCATGTACATGTGATGTCATAGATAGGAGAATACAAGAAGTCCGAGATTGTAAAGATCATAATAATCTAATCTACATGTCCTGTATATCTAATCTAAAGCAGTCCGTTATCTGCGTGTCCATATGAGCCGCTAAGTGCGCGCAGGTCACTTATCAACAGTTTAGTCCGCGGGACTCCACAGATATAGCGCGAGAGGCACTCAGAAAGACAAAACAAGGTCGCAAGGAGGTTACAACCTACATGTCCGTGTTCGACCAGTACGCCAGACAGACAAAGTGGTCTGAAGAAGACCTGTGCACCTGCTTCTATGACGGTCTTGCAGAAGACATCAAAGACATCCTCGCCTTCACTGGAAGGACAGCTCTTTCATACAAAGATCTGCGGATGGCAGCGCAAGACATAGACCAACGTATGCGCACCCGAAAGGCAGAAAAAGGGGGCGAAAGCTCCCGTATCACACCTACATCGGCCCATCCCAATGCCATGCAAGTAGATGCTACGTGTCAGCAAGGCAAGAAACCAGGACCGGCCAATATCTTAAAAACCAGAGCCGAATACCAAATGTGGATGAAAGGGAAGTGTTATGGGTGCAGGTCTACAGACCACTCAAAAAAGGATGGAAACCACGAAAGAGACATGTGCAATTGGTGCCAGAGAGTTGGCCACCGCGCACCCGTCTGCATGACCAAGAAAATGGGGAAGCCTGCTAAAGCGAAGGCTGCAGCAACGGATTCCCCTAGTCCACCATCCTCGTCCAGTACTGCGGTAGCATCCACCTCCTCTAGTTCAAATACCTCTCTGGCCAAGACATCACAGGTAGACATAGCCAAATTGATGGAGATGGTGAAAAAGCAGCAAGAGCAGATTGAATCGCTCAAGGTGGCTTTTTAGTGCAAGGGACCAGCATAGCTGCGTCTGGCCCCTTATTTACAGTAGATGACTCGGCTTCCTGTAGTTGTAAAATATGCTTATACTCTCACCTCGTTTCGGACTTATCTCTTGTAATTCATACAATTTCTTCCTCTACCTGTAAGTTAGATAGTAGTGTCAGTTCCGTTTCTTGTCTTCTTGGCCCCTCCACATCTACATCTGCCTCGGAGATGAACAATAAATGTAGTGTTCCTGTTGCTCCACCTTCTCTCAAAGCAGCGCCACATGTGATGATTTCTGATGCAGCACTGTCTTCAACCATTATTCCTGAAACAAAAGATAAAAAATCACATTTTCATATTTCTGTGTATTTAAAAGGACGTCATCGTACTGTAAAAGTAGCAGCAATGGTAGACTCGGGGGCAACTTCATTGTTCCTTGACAAAAAGTACACTGACCGCCACAAGATGTTTCAGGTTCCCCTTGAGAATCCCATTATCCTCTATAACATAGACAGGACACTCAACGAAGCCGGTAGTATCACCCACAAAGTTCAACTCAATCTCCAAGTCAGACCAACGGAAGAAAGTCATGACTTTTTAATCACTTCCCTTGGTCCGGAGAATGTCATTTTGGGACTACCTTGGCTTAGATTATGGAACCCGGAAATAGATTGGCAGGAAGGCACAATGCGTCTCAATTCCACTGCTGAAATAGCGCCACTGGAACTTGAGATAGAGGTGACGTGCATTATGGCAAACCGTATGGAACGCCACCATCTCCTTGCGGAGAAAGTGCTAGACACGGCCCAGGACAAAGTTTTCTGTTTGGCAGGCTTTACATACAGTCAGCAGATAGCCGAAAAAGCTACTGCAGCCAAGCCAAAGAAAACATTCAAAGAAATGGTGCCAAAGCACTATCGTGACTTCGCAAAAGTTTTCTCTGAGGAAGAATCCCAGAGGCTCCCGGAGCATCAACTGTGGGACCACGCCATAGATCTCGAACCAGATGCAGTCAAGCACTGGAAGATCAAGACGTACCCAATGTCACCAAGCGAGCAAGTGGAACTCGACAAATTCCTGCAAGAACATATTGCTAAAGGATATCTGGTCCCATCTAAGTCACCGATGGCCTCCCCAGTATTCTTTATCAAAAAGAAAGACGGAAAGCTCCGTCTAGTGCAGGACTATCGCCGTCTTAATAAAATTACTATTAAGAACCGATACCCACTTCCACTCGCAGCTGACATCATCGACCGGTTGAAGGGAGCAGAGTACTTCACAAAGTTTGACATTCGATGGGGCTATCACAACATTTGAATCCGAGAAGGAGATGAATGGAAGGGTGCTATCGTCACCAACTGCGGACTGTTTGAGCCAAAAGTAATGTACTTTGGCATGACCAACAGCCCCGCAACCTTCCAAGCCCTCATGAACACAATATTTGTGGATCTTATCGCAGAAGGAGAAGTCGCAGTTTATATGGATGATATCCTCATCTATAGCCGAGACCTTAACCACCATCGCAAGATTGTACGTGAGGTGCTCAAAAGGCTCGAAAACTACGACCTCTATCTCAAGCCTGAGAAATGCGATTTCGAGAAACATGAAATGGAGTACTTAGGGATGATTATCTGTCCCAGAGAAGTGCAGATGGACCCTGGCAAGGTCTCTGCAGTAAGGGAGTGGCCCACGCCCACGAATCTCAAAGAAGTCAGAGCATTCGTTGGGTTCGCCAACTTCTATCGTAGATTCATTAAGGACTTTGCGGCTATCGCCTGACCCTTACATGACCTCACGAAGAAGGATACTCCATGGCACTGGCATTCTGAACAGCAGAAAGCTTTCGACGATCTTAAGGGACGTTTCGTTCAAGAACCTATCTTAAAGGTGTACGATCCAAACCTCCCCACCAGAGTCGAAACATGGGGGTGAGTGTGGGTAAGATGGGGATGGGGAACATGGGCATGGGTGTAGGTGGGATGGGGATGTGGAACATAGGGGTGGGCATGGAGGGGATGGGATGGGAAACATGGGGATAGGTGTAGGTGGGATGGGGATGGGGAACATGGGTGTGGGTGTGGGTGAGATGTGGATGGAGATGGGGAATGGGAACATGGGGGTGGATGGAGATGGGGATGGAGAAGGAGAACATAGGTGGGGATAGGGAACATGGGGGTGGGATAGGGAACATGAGGTGGGGGTGAGGGAGATGGGGGTAATCTGTGCATGGGTATGGGTATTGGGAGGATGGGGAAGGGGAAGGGGAACATGCACATGGGTGTGGGTGTGAGGGGGAAGAGAATGTGCATATGGGTAAGGGGGAGATGGGGAAATGCATGGTTGTGAGTGTGTGTGAGTGTGGGTATGGGGGGATGGTGAATTGGTGAATGGAGAAGAGGATTCTGGGCATGAGGGTGGGGATGGGAATGGGAACAGGAATGTGTTACAATTTCAGACTTGTTTACTCTTTCTGAAGCTGCCTGTAGCCTCAGACCTGACTTCTTGTATCATATGGTACTCAGAGCAATCTAAGTGCAGTGTGTTTACTCCATCTCTCAGACCCCAGCAAGCCCTCCTCTCCTATCCACTCAAAAACTATCTACAACAGGGTATAGTTCCCTAGGAAGTTCACTCATCCATTTACCTCTAAAGTTCCTCCTTGGAACTTCAAGTTCCCTTCACAGACTGACCCCATGACCCTTAGTGCAGTGTCCCTGTAGAGAACCTATCCCAAGTCAGGAGAACATCCCTACTCACTGCCAGTGCTACTGTGACATAACACATGTGCATAAATAGCTCCCAAGTGGAGCAAGTTATCCAAGATTCCAAGAAGAAGTGAAGAAGAAAGAGTGTTCAGGCAGGATACTGAGGTGTAAGAGTGCATGAAATTGTAACAGTCATGTGTGCATCAGATGATAGCAGAAATGGCTGAAACAGGTCCTAACTTGAAGTTCCTGTGAATCACTGATGCGATGCCATGAGTGTAGTGTTGCAGCAGCTCAGAGCTGGTGTGTTTCTATCTCTGGAAATAAAATTCAGAAGAATATGAAAATATTTATGGAGGTAGATCTTCTTAAAAGCCGAGGGGTCATCTGCCAAGTCTAAGTGATCCAAACAACTGTTCCAGAGTTATTTGACATAATAAATTGACATTAGCTGAAGGCATCGGCTAATACCCTTCAGCTAACATCAAATAACTCCTGAATTGTTGCTCTGATCGCTTAGAGTTGGCAGAGGACCCCTCGGCTTTCTTCAAAAGCCAGCTGCTCAAATATCTTCATATTTTTCCGAATTTTATTCCAGAAGATAGAAAACACCAGCTCTGAGCTGCCACAACATTAGCTGAACTACTGATTGAATTGCTTGGAATCAGCAGAGGATCCCCTATATTTTAATTGACTCTAGCTCCTCAAATATTTCCCTATTTTTAGCTATTTTATTTCCTGAGATATGCAGCCAGAGCTAGAGGCAACACTAGCTAAGAATTGACTTAGACACAAAATGTGTTCGGAAGCTTAGTAATTTATGGTGTGTGAACATGCGCCATGGCTACGGCATGTTTGAACACTCTTCCCTCGCTCATACATTCTCATTCTCCCTCCCACTCCCACCTTCTCCCAGCTGTTTTGTCCATGCAAGAACATCACACATGCAATTGAGAACAATGACCAGGGACGACATCTCATCATGCCCACCACCCCTCACAGACATTGTTTGTTAATGCAAGGTTCGTTTTTTTTTTAATTATGTCTTTTTTCCTCTTCAACTGACAATGATGATGCACAACACCATCTTCGTATTCCACCTTCCCCTCACCCATGCATAGGGCCGCCATGCCCATCTACCCACCCCTGCGCTCACAAGCACAATGGCAAGGAGGTTTTTCTTTTCTTTTCTTTTTTTCTTTTCCTTTTCCTTTTTCTGCTTCACCCCCTCACAGGAGATCGCATCCCTGCGCCTCCATGCCTCATGGCACATTGGCTCCCACCCACCCCGACCTGCGCTCGTACCTGTACACGTACCCCTGCTTGGCTTGTGAACCAAACAGCTAAGTTTTTTTTCTTTTCTTTCTTTTCTTTTCATCTCAACAGCTCCCCCTTCCCCAATCACCGTCACCCCCACCACGTTTCCCCCACCACCCTTGTCGCCCCACCACGTCACCGTAGCCCCTGCCATCTCTCCACCACTGCCATGTCACCGCCACCACCATCACCCTTGCCACGTCACCACCACCCTGGTCACTGCCCCCACCATGTCACTGTTGCCACCCCAGTAGTCCCTGCCATCTCGCTGCCACCGCCACCCAGTCGCTTTCACACCTCACTGCCCCACTCCAGTCCCCCTGCCTGCCACCCCAGCCGCCATCACACCCCGACACAACCACCCAACAGTCACTGGCTCACCCCAATTGCCACAGCTATGCCATTTGTCCCCCTAGAGTAGTACTGGTCCCCTGTATTTAGTTAAATGCCAATTATATTATTTTTATTATATTCATTGTTGTGACATCTGGTGTGACAGTAGTGACCTGACTATTTCTTGACTTCCTTAGTCAATTGGAAGTCAATAAAGGTCAACAAAAGGTCAATGACTTCCCATTGACTTTTTAATGACTGGCACTTGACTTCTCTAGTCAATGAAAAGTCAACAAAAGGTCATTTGACTACCAAGTGACTATACATTGACCTTAGCCTGACTTTTTCTTGACTAAAATCTGACTTTCAAAGTCAAAAAAATAGGATGTCAGTCAATGAAAAGTCAATGAAACTTTTAGCTGACTTCTGAATGACCTTAGCTTGACTTTTTTGTGACTAAAGCCTGACTTTCAAAGTCAAAAAAATAGGACGTCAGTCAACTGAAAGTCAATGACTTTTAGCTGACTTTTGAATGACTTTTGAATGACTTTCTTTTTTACTGAGGCTCACAGGTGCCAGCAGCTGCCTGCTCACTGGCACTTGAGTGTCCTCATAAAATAAGTACAAAAATCCACAGTCTGTACAAGTATAAAGAGTAGGATAGATTAGCTTGTATTCTGTAGCTAGTCTTTGAAGAATTCTCAGCACATTCAGGTTTCTCCCCTTTGCCTTGCAAAAGCATCAGAAAACTCACTATCTTAAACAAGTTGACTCAACCCTTTTACCAAGGGTTCTTGACTTCTCCAAGTTTGCACCCAACCTGATCAGGCACTAATTGCATACAACCGGGGTCATAACAATGGAGGAAGAAAGGAGATATTGAGAGAAAAAAAACATATATGGGAGAAAAACTATTCTTAATAATATCTTACAATTGAATATTTATTTATTTTAAATTATATATTAAATGAATGGGTGTGAAATAGTAACAAGAGTATTTAAATTTTTGTTGTATATTTTTCAAACTTATTTTTAACAAGTTAAAATAGTGTATAATTTTAAACTCATAAGAATAAAATATTTGATAAAATATTTACTTGTTGAAAAGTAAATAATGGTAATATAATTTGGGGATTTAAATATGCTTTAATAATTATTTTAATAATTTAAAAATATAATAAGGATAAAATCTAAATATTTATTTATTTTTACTAAAAAAAAACTTAACTTGAATAAATAACCAAGGTCAAAATTTTTTAATTATATCTTGATGAGATCTACAACTATTCAAGGCATTCTGAATGTCCTAATGAAACACCATAGTACGTCCTCATCTCTTTAAACATTGTCTTAATTTAATTCATAAGATGCAACACACTTGCCTATCTAAACATTAAAGGAATTCTTACTATAGTGTTTTTGCTTAGATACCATAGACTTTTCTGCTGAAAAGGTCAAGTTATATTATGGTTCAGGGTTTTAATAGTGCACTTGTAAGTAATATATATTAAGTAGAACTGTTAAAACTATGATAAAAAGAATTTTCTGATATCATCTTCAAGTTCTTTATGCTTAGAGAATAATCTAGGGTTCCTTCCATCTAGCTGCCATCCCATCCTTTACCCTGTTCAAAAGCTGAAGATCTTTACTCATTGTCAGAGATTCTAATATTAAAGTGTGTGATGCTGGTAAAAAATGACATAGCTAGAAGAAAACTTTATAATGAGTTTCAGTTCATGAAGAATAAGGTGATCACCAAGCTTGTAGTTATAGTCTCTCATAGATACCATAGCATATAAACCATTTAAAAGGTTTTTTGATCCTTGTGCCTTACAGTAATCACTTTGACTTCTAAGTTGATGGTAGTTGCCATGAAAATATAGTATGGGGCCTTTGGAGATTATCTTTAAGCTTATATGAGAGGAGGGATTCAGCAAGTCTCTCATAGTGTCTATAGAGCTTTGGAGCTGACATGGTAAAAGCGATATTAAATGCTTAGACATCTCATCTAAAAAATAATCTAAGCACTCACTATTGATATGAGATGCAATTCTGATGAGATCTTAATTTTTCATCAAGTGATCAACAAGGTCTGCTTTGTTGTGATGAGCCAAATTTATAGGGAGCTAGCTGTAAACACTTATTTATTACCTCAAAGATAAAATATATAGATATTTACTCACTAATTGGCCACTTCCATATAAGACTTTAGAATTGACATACTGATAATGTCCACAATGATGATTGATGTCATCTGCTAAAAAATGCAATAAAATCTTTTGCTTAATTCATGACACTCTTTCAGGCCTTCATGAACTTCAGCCAAGCTTTTGACTAAGAGTATCCAAAAGGGGTAGGTATCTAATGACAGAAAGGTAGCCTTTACTGTCAACTATACCTGAGCTCCTATTAGTAATGTCTTAACTCAATCAATGAAAAAAGATAACTGCAATCAATAAAGAGATATTTGTATCCCTCTTTTAAAAGACCCACCCAGCTGTCTTCTTTTTGAGCTAATAGCTTATATATTTGGCTAATCTATCCACTCTTGAAATGGTTAAGATCTGAGGCATTAAAATCACTTGTGTAGATACTTATGTTGACATGCCTTTTAATCATGCTGTGTGACAAACTTGCACTTTTGAAAAACTTGGGGACATCTTTAAGCTCATTTTGATAGCAATGCTTCTGCAGCCTGTTCTTATTATGCAACTTGACATTAGTGAGCTTGGCTTGTGGGGGGAAGAGGATGTTTGAGGCTCTTAACTAGATGAGGAGGGCTGGAAAGGTACTAGAGGAGAGACTAAAAAGCTAAGAAATAAATTTGAGGGACCTCATAAGTTGGCTAGTTAGCAGCCTCCTCAGCCTCATGCCATATCAAAAGTGACTTGTAAGTCAAAAGAGTCATCAAGTGAGAAGGACAAAGGATGGTTCATGTCAGATTTGTATAGGCAAATGTGTAATGGAGTTGAACAACACATTAAATAGTGGCTCAGTCTATTGTTTGAGATTGCAGTGCATTAACAAACATGTATATAAGTGTCAATAATGCAATACTATATAGATTACCCTCACTTCTATCACCATTTAGGGGTGATCTGTGCATGTGGGAGCATAAGGTCACTGATTAAATAATAATAGAATGGATAGAGCTGAAAAGAAGTAGAAGTAAATGATGCTATGTAAGTCTAATCTAACAATGATCTTGAATAAGATGCAATCCCAATATGAGATAAGATATGATAAAAGAAAAAGTACACAGCAAGTTCATAATAATTTTCTATGCAGGAGAGACTTGGAGGCCTTATAAACACAGAGGAGGACAATATAAACCATGAGGATGATGATAGCGCTATCATCTTTAAGATTTTAGAGAAAATGTTGGATGCTGCTCTAGACCTTGGCTTTGAATTTGGCTCTGGTTTACTTAATTGAATAATAATGATAGCTTTTTAGCATCTGATAAAGACTTTGTCCCTTATGAAACTTTATATGGACCCTTTGATGGTGGTGGTAGTGGTGGCTTCAGAAATTGTTATTTATCTTCAGAAACAGCTGTTAAAAGAATACACACACTCCTCTTATCCTGTTCTTTCTCAACATATATCATTCAGGGTAGAGACAGTATGCATAAGATTCAATGGCACTGTTAAAGCATACAATGCCCATAGACAGATACTTAAAAAAGCTACAAAAGAGAAAATCCTCAGGCTTTATATGGTCAGAAAGCTATCTGAAAGACTCACCTGGTTAAATAGTAACATGTGCACTCAAGTATAGGAATGTGATACTGTTGCTTGCCTGACCATAGGACTGAACAAAAATCTTCAAGATCTAGTGATGAGATTGACATCAGATTGAGGGGTTAACATAATGTGCCAGCAACTGTTGAAATGCCTAGAGCAGGAAAAGGCCCACATGAAAGGTGTTTGACTTTACACCTGAGCTCACAATGAACTGGTCCAAGGGAGTGAAAAGAAAGGTATCTGAGAACCTGTATTAGATGCTTGGGTTGAAGAGGCATGCAATCCCATTCTTAAAGGATAAAACTTGTGAAAAGCTTAACATATCTGGAAAACCTAGCATCAATCAGATGGAACCATTTTTTTCTCTGATGGTCAATACTACTACTTCAAATTTTGTGGTGGAGATACCTTCTATGACACCCTCTATGTGCAAGTTTTACAAAATGCAAGTTTATATCTTAAAGAAAACCATTCCACTTAAGAGTTTGGCTGAGATGCCATGTTAAAGCTCACAATAACTTAAAGGTTATTACAATCCCAGCAGGTTGTCAGCACAAGGTGCTTCAGTCAATAGAGTTCAGACACAAGCTCAAAGGTATGGGAAACTCTGAAAGGAGTTTCTCTGGCTGGCTTTGAGAAGGTGAGTTTTCTGGTGGCCTTACTTGATGTTACTACCTCAGGGGGTTGTGATGCACGTGTCATACTGATTAGTAAGTGGGGGATAACAGAGTCTTGACTTTGCAGTTTGCAGCTGTTTCTGAGTCTATGATCCTGAAATTTTGTCAAAGACTAGCTAGAGTTTACAAGCTAGTCTACTCTCCTTTAAGTACTCCTACTCGTACATTATACTGGGGTTTTCCTGAACCTTTTCTTATGAGATGTGTCAGCACCAGTGATGTGGTCTGCTGTCATGATGAGCTGGCAACCCCAGGCTCATATGAGTCACCAATCTGTGAGCTGGCAACCTCAGGCCCTAGTCTTTGGAAGTTCAGTTGCAAGAACTGAAAAAGACTGCAACCCAATCTGACTTCAACTGGTAGCAACTGCAACTGAAAGTTGCAGTTGCAGAGTTTTATGCATCAGCAACTGCAGTCTTTTGCAGTTGTGCAACCGGTTGCTTAGTAAGCAAGTGATTGGGCTGAATTTCTGATCAAAACAAGCCTAAGATCACCCAAATTGGCCCAAAACTGAGCAAGTTATGATCAAAACAATCATTTTACTCATAACTTCTGCTTTTTTTGGCTGTTTTACCTAATTATTTTTCATTATAAGGCAGTTTCACTTAGAAATTTATTATAGGTACCTATTAACACTAATTATAAGTGTTTTTGACTCAGTTTAGACCAGTTTCAAATAGATTAAATAACATTCTGTTGCAACCAGTTGGGTCCAGTTGCAACTGGTTGCAGCTGGTTTTTTTGCAGTTTTTTGCAGTTGCAGTTGAGGTTGCAACAAATTTCCTTTTTTGGCAACCAGTTGTGGTTGCAGTTAGACCAAATATGGTCAAAAAACCAGACCCAACCAGACTTTCAAACCCTATCAGGCCCACATGAATCACCAATCCATGAGCTGGCAACCCCAAGCCCACATGAGTCACCAAAGCTTGTGTGCATACTTGTCATGTCACATGATCGTGACATATGCCCCCTTCTTGGAAAATTTGTCCTGAATCTCTACTCCATGTCTGGGTACTTTGCCCAGTTTATGGGTTCATCGTCTCCCTCTTCAGCCCTCTTGTCACTCACCTCTCCAGGTTCACAAGGTGAGGTGAGATGTGCAATGAGCAGCTTGGTGTTACATTCCTTCTGGACGTATCAATCTGACTTGGATTTGGAACCGGTTTGCTGAGTGTACGCGTCGGAAGTCTTCAGTATCCCGTAGGCAACGGCTAAGGCGATACGCAAGGCGTGACCAATGTAGGCAAGGCAAAGGGTGATGAGAGTGAAGTCGAGTATGATGAAGGAGAAGTCGGCGACGTGCACGACCTATAGCAGGGAGCTGGCGAACGACGAAGAGTATGCACACAGGACAAGGAGCTAAGGCGCAGGAAAGGGAAGGTATTCCTCAAGATATCAAAGCTAAGGGGTTCATACGCGAACGCCCCTCTACTTATACTACAAGGGCTGGAGCTTTCAAGCTCAGCAACCCTAATACACAGCCACGAATCCTAATATCACTACCCAATCACAAGGCGTGTAAGTCAGCAGTTACATCAATCACATGTTTATGATCCGGTCCAGGCACAAGCTCATCTGGACCCCTCTGGACCAGCTCTAGGCAGGTCACGTGCCAGGTCACGTGACGGCCAGCTCTTATCTCTCTAAGACGACGGGAAACTCGCCTCAATATGTCTCCAAGCGTCATAATGCTCCTGAGTCATAGACCCAAATGCGTGGGCATCGTCTTCTTGGAGGAACTCCTCGGGCATCTCGGGCGCAAACGTAACACTTGGTATGGTGGGCGAGTTGTGGTTTGCAGTGTGAGTGAGTGTGGTATGGTTGAAACCTGGGCCACATTCGCCTTTTTTGCACCGTTGTCAGTTCTTCCTCTAGGTTTGTCCACTCACAGTAGGACTGTTGGTTTGTGTGGTCTCTTGGGACGATACATTCTTGTTGTTTGATGCAGCAGTAGTGTGGGGCGTGGCATCCAGCCGTGGGGTGGTCTGCTCTCCCACAGTAGAGACAGCATGTGACATCGCTTGGGTCGTCATGCTGCTGGGGCCATGCATGGGCATGTGGTGGTACAGGTGGTATCATTGGCAGTCTCACTGGGAATGGCAGATGTGGTGGAGGTATCGGGATGGCAGGTGGAGAGTGGTCAATGTTGAGATGATTTGTGTAATGTACCCCATTGTGTGATAACAGATCTACTGCAATCCTCAGTAAAACTGGCTCTACCAATATGGGAGCATACTGCGTAATGCAACAAGGGGATGTTAGTGGCCTTTAGTCTTGCATTGATACCTTCTACTGTTCCCCATCCACTCTGCCCACTTTCTATCCAAGTCTTTGCTGCTCTGCAGTAGTTCTTCACTGTTGTTTGCATGAGTCATGGTATTGGATGATGTCAGTGCATACTCCTGGATCTGCTATGTGTGCTAGTGCTAGGTCAATTTCGTGACAAGACAGGTGGTCAGCAGTGTAGAGGGCAAGACTGTCATCTTGCTCTTGATGTTCATTGGTAGGATGTGGTTGTGCGTACAACCCCATACTGTACACTGGTCTGTTTAACCCTTTGGTGCTGAACATGGTGGGATGTCCTTCTTAGTTGACTAGAAACTGGACTGTAGCAGGTGGGGGCTCTGCCTCCTGCCTTGAGTGGGATGTGGATAGGGTAATCTTTGTTTTCTTCTGCAACTCTCCATCCATGTCCAGGACTGGCTATGGTGGCCTCTCCTTCAGGTACCTGCTGTAACATAATGTTACCTTTGCCTCCTAGTTCTTCTCCTATGTCTTCGAGCAGGGTGTCAGCTTGTTCCTGCACAATTGCACATGGATCTGTTCTACTGCTTCATGTTGTAGGTGTAGGCATCTCCTGGCATGGGCTTGTGACAGGCATATGTGTACTCCACCTTGGACGAACATGGAATAACTGTACATGTCTTCGTGTGAATGCAGCAAGTTGAGTAGCATGTTGTAGTGTTCTCCAACAACTGCCCATTTGTCAACTTGTCAGTTGATGTCACAGATGATCTCTGGGCTGAGTTCATCATTGTGTACTCTTGGGAATGCTGGTGGTGGTCCTGGAACTGGAGTGGTCATGTCAAGGAATTGGGTGTTAGCTACCTCCATGGTCCCTGCATATTGCTCTTTATACCTTTTGATCAGGTCTGGAGCATGGACATCAGTTGCCTTTTCCCAGCTATCATGTGCTGCCGAGAACCCTTTCCACCATATCGGGTATTGTATGGCCTTGCCTCTCCCGTGGTGTCATTCGTTAAGAACTTTTTCTACTTCCCACTCCTCTTCTCCATCTATAAGTTCTGGGGGTGGTTCTGTGAAGTTTGGCCCATGTATTTCAGTTTCTCAGAGGTGTCAGTAATCTGGCATGGAATGTGTTGTGGATCTGCCATGTCTTGGGAAGTACTAGTTGGTATGCCACTTCCAAGAGTTTCTTTGCTATCATGAAGGGTCCATATCTTCTCAGGGCTAGTTTCACTGGGGGTTGCATCATCCAGAGATTGGTTGCATCTAGCCATACCCTATCACCCATTTGATATGGTTGATAGCAGGTCTGTTTCACCCATGGTTCTTACACTCATCACATTGCCTCTGCTGCTTGTGTTCTTGCCACATAGACTTGGTTGAGGTGTTGGGTGGTGGTGGGTACTGATGTGTCCATTGGTTGAGGCTGATGAACAGTGGGCATGTACCCAATAAGCAGTTCAAAGGGTGTTATCTTCATGGTATCTGATCTCCACACATTGAGGGTATATTGTGTGATTGGAAGCCATTGCGCCCAGTCTGTCTGTTGATAATTGGTGAATATGCGCAAGTACTGTTCTAGATGTTGGTTAGTTCATTCAGACTGTCCATCAGTCTGGGGGTGGTAGGCTGAGCTGATATTTTGTTTGATCTTGAGTCTTTTGCATAGTTCTTTCATAATGTGGGCCATGAATTGAGGGTCTCGATCTGAGATCACCTTGCACAGTAGGCCATAGTGTGGTAACATGTGTTTCAGATATTTGTCTGCTACTCCTTTGGCAGTTATAGTCTCTTGACATGGGATGAATATACTAGCCTTGGTTGTCGCTTGATCCGTGATCATTAAGATCATATCATACGGCCTTGATTTTGGCAGTTTTGTGATAAAGTTGAGTGCTATGACTTTGAATGGTAGTTGTGCTTGATTATGCATGATGGGTACCATCAGCAGTTTTGCTTTCCCTGGCATTACTTTCATGCTCTGGCATGTTGTGCAACTGTTGATGTAGTCAGTAGTATCTTTCTTCATTCATGGCCACCAGTAGTGTTGTATGGCTAGTAAAGTTTTTGTAATTCCTGTGTGTCCTACAGTTGGCGTGTCATGAAATAGGGAAAATACCCCCCTCTTTAGGTTGTCATCATCCACAATGACAAGCTGATGGTCATGCTACCATAAACCTTGATGGTGAGATGTGTTCATTGGGCCAGGTGTTCAAGGTCCGATTGTTTTGTTAATTGTGCAGCATGACAATGATCATCAATCAAGGAGACATGGGTGGTGGCAATGAAGAGATGTTTGGGGAGAACGATGACATCCACATTGTCCATCTCATTGGCAGCATTGTGTATGGGGTGCCAGGATAAGGTGTCGGCTTGGAGTAACATGCCTGGGTGATGGAGCAGCTGTAGGTTATAGTGTTGGGGGAGTTCAGTTTGGTTCAGTTTGGGGCCATTTTAGCCAAACCAGAAACTAAACTGATTAGAATTTGCCCAAACTGAACCCAAACTGAACCAAACCGCTCCAAACCATTCCAAACATGTTCCAAACTGTTCCAAACTGTTTCAAACCAATTAAAAATATTTGGTTTGGTTTGGTTTGGTTCAAACTTGGTTTAAACCACTTAAGGAACCACTTAAGACCTTGGTTTGAGGCAAAAAACAATTAATTTTGTTCAAATTCATCAATTAAGACTTTGTTTCAAATTGTTTGAGACCAAAAACCATTGATTTTGGTCCAAATTTGGTTTAAACTCAGTTTGGTTTGGTTCAAACCAAGTTTCAACCAAACCAAACCATTTATTGAGCACTTATAAAATATTTTTTAATATTTTTTCTTAATCAGTTTGGTTTGGTTTGAACCAGGTTTGGGACCCCCAAACCGGAAACCAAACCATTCAGTTTGAGCCAGGATTCTCCAAACCCAAACTGTTTAAAATGGTTTGGGTTTGGTTCAAACCTGGTTTGGGTCAGTCTGAGACCAAACTTTCCCCAACACTAGTAGGTTATAGTCCACCAGGAGGTTGACAAGATGTGTGACACATCAGTTGATCCATTGAGGTTGTTGATAGTGAAGGAGATTGGCATGATCCATATAGACAGTGACTGGGTGCTGTGCGCTGACAAGCAAGTGGTGCCAGTGTTTGAGGCCTCACACTAAACCAAGGAATTCATGATCATACACATCATAGTTATGTTCTGCTGCAGAGAAGGATTGTGAGAAGTACCCAACCACTTGTGGTTTACTGCGTGGGTCGTTTTGTGTCAGTATTGCACCAAGGGTGAATGCCAAGGCATCCATCTGTAACTTATATGGGGAGTGTGGATCTGGTTGTTTGAGGGCTGGTCAGTGAACAAGCTACAGTGATTAGATTGTCACTGCAGGCATTTCAGGATTTTGAGTTAGGTTTCATGCTGATTTAATAAAAATATTATTTCAAAAATGCTTACAAAATAAGCACATAAAATACTGTAATTGCATTTACAATGTAATCTACAATAAGTTGAGAATGAAAGCACACAATATATAATAATGGCATTTACAATGGATCTAGTCATATGATTTGCATGTATCCATTAATGTAATTCACAATGACTATAAACCATCCATCTTAGAGACATTGTGAGGTATATTCTCAATATTATTCACATAATATTAAGTGAATCACCAGGAATACATTTGACATGACACTTGATATCAAGACATTGTGACTCAATGGCTCTTGAAGTCAAGACTCTAGACAACAGGTCCTAGACTTCATGATGCAGCAGTGGCATGCCAGGTAGTTAGCTTGCTGACTCAGTTGGGCAGCATGTGATCATCTCACATTTTCTGGTGTCGTTCTTCCAGTGTTGTACCAGCACTCACCCTCAGTAAAAAAGGAAAACCGGGATTAGTCACCAGCAGTCCAGAGGTGTCAGCCGTTGGTCAAATCCAGGTCGAGCCGAGACTGCCAGTAGTCAAAAATTTTGTCAAGTCTGGCCAAGTTGGATCAGAGTCATTTGGTAGTCAGATCTAGTCAGACCTGGTCACAGAAAACTGGCAATAGCTACGGCGCGAGATTGCTGAAATTGTATTTTTTTCTTACATAATGAAACTCATGATGTACCTTGCTGTAATCTGAATCCAGGCTATTATCGATTATCTGCACCAATGCCACAATGTCTACTGAATATGACCTGATCTCGACGACACCAACAATGCCGATGGAAACTGCAAAGTGATGGATGATATTGGAAATGATGGGGGGACATAGGCGGCCCACTGGCAGAGGCAGTGTGAGTCTTTCCCTTTCCCTGGAGGGATGCTCATCTACTATTCTTTCTCTTTTCTCTCTGGGGCAGAATCTTCTTATGCATATCGTATTGATGTTGGTGTCTGCATTTCTGGGGACTGCATCGTTGCAGCATTGATATTGGTTTCTCCATTGGCCACCCGACCATTCCTCTGACCACTCCCTCTCCTCCCCTTTGAGCACCATCTTCGACAACACACTTGAGACCAGTAGGTTCTCACTAAGCATGTTAAATGAGGCTCACTCTAATTCGCAGGAGTCATTCACGTCGTTGCTCCTCATCTGGTTGAGGAACCTGTGCAGTCATCGTACAGCCTGTTGACGAGGAAGTTCAGGCTATCCCCAGGCCTGTCGAAGAGCCAGTCCCAATTGCTCCCCACCTGCTTGTAGAAGAGGCCGTCCAGGTCACTCCCCCTCAACCTGCCGAGGGGGTCATTGAAGTTGTCCCTCAACCCGCTGTGGAGGAGACCCAGGTACTGGTCCTGTGCCTGTCACGACACCCCGGGTTAGTTCTCCATTGATCCTGGATTTTCTCTCTACTCACCGGACGACGTCTCCACTGTCAGCTCTCCTTTTGACTTAGCAGCCATTCCAACGGTCTCTTCCAGCGTGAGTAGTGCCAGAAACATTCCACTACCAGCTAGCCAGCGAGTTGCCGTCAGAGTGGCTGACAGTTACTCCGCTGCGAGCAACGACTTATACAAGGTCCATTAGTTCTGTTCCACCATCTTTGCCCAGTCCTTTCCATATTGGCCATCCAGAGTCGCTGCCAACGATGACATTATTATCATCAGTTATTGAGTCTACGCCAAGCACCATTTCATCGTGCCGTCTTGTAAGCCCTCGAGCCCCTTGGTCTCGATTCGAGGATCCCTCTGGGCCCCTGGAAACAGATGATACGTACGAATCATTGATACTATGAGCGTTCGGTTCAGTCTATAGCCTTCCCTGAGGGTCAGGACATCTCCTTTGACACATCTTTGTTGCGACTCATGGCTTCTGCATACACTTCTCAGGAACCAAGCCGGCTGAGTATCATCAACGAAAGCCAGTCAAGCGAGTCACTGCCAATTACTTACTCGTCACATCCTCGCCTTCTCTCACACCTATGGTATCAATATCGGTCTCTGCTTTGGCTGAGTCACCACCATCGCCTACAGGGACTAAGTCTCTGCATTGGCAACACCATCCATGTCACCAAGTCTCCAACTGTCCCCTCTCCTTCCCTTCGAGCACCGTATTCTACAACAGTTTCAACACCCATACTGACCCCACAACCATCCCAGGTCATGTTGACTAGGACTCCGTCTTCGGTCTCGACAGCATCTTCCATCTCTTTGGGGTCAGATATCTTAGACAATCAGACTCTTTTTGAGGAGCCCATCTTGGAGGATATTTCAACTGTCATGGCGCAGCCGGGACGTAGCCAGAGGGAGTACTGGAGGGACGCACAAGACGATGCCGAGTGGGCACGTGAGGTACATGGAGCCACAGCAGTGCTCGAAAGCCTGCTAGAGTCGGGGGAATACCCCACAGATCACGTGAAAGTGGGACGATTGGTGAGCTCACATGACCCTCATCCACCACAACGCTACCAGGAGCCTTGGGAATAGGTTTCCTATATCGGCCGTCACATCACCCCAGCACGTGACCTGCCTCGAACGGTCCGGAAGAGCCTAGATGAGCTTACGCCTAGGCTGAGGCTGGAATGTGAGTCCAGATGAGCTTGAGCCCGGACGCGGTCTAGATGGTGACCCCATGACTGTATGGCTGACTGATGCGAATCGAGAGCGAGTTGTGTTATTGGATAGGTGTATTAGGATTTGGTATTCGAGTGGAGCTTGAAAGCCCCTCACTGTAGTATAAGTAGAGGGCTGAGGACGCGTTATAGTCCTTAGCTTTGATATCTTGTGTCAATCCTTCCCTGCTGTGGAGATTGTATAAAGCTAGATTCCTCATTGACCATCCCCTCCTTTGTCATCTGTGCTAGTGTGCCAGGTTGTCACCACTAAGCGTTCCGCTTGCCGTCGTGCTTAGTCATCGCCAACACCTCGTATCTTATCGTTATCGCCTTCATCATTGTCATTGCCTTGGTTGGCCATGCCCTGCGTATCACCCTAGCCGTTGCCTACGGGATACTGAAGACGTTTGAGCACATGCAGCAGCAGCAAACAGGCATTTAGGATGACGTCCGGAAGGAACATAACATCAACAGAACCATCCTTCTTGTCGACGCACATGAGACTGGTAAGTTCTGATCAAGTGGTATTGGATGACTGCTCACTCAACTTCACAGATCTTGTCGGCAAACATTCCTCTTCCGAGGACACCTTCATTGTTGTCAACGCCAACTGCTTCCGCGAGTGTTAGCATGAGTAGCCCTCATGGTAGTACTCCATCTGCCTATTCTGATCTACTGACCATACCCTCGGAAGTGGCACCCACTGAACAAGCTCCATCCGAACAGGCATGATCAGAAAGGCCACCATCAGGGTCTGAGTGTCATTGTCACGGATGATATCAACTGGCTCCTTCAATACCTACATGGTGTAGAGAATGACAGGCAACGCGACAACTAAGGCGTTCACAACCATCCCCCCACGGTGACTGGCAAAGCGAGTCCAGGGGTCATTGCCATCCTGTTGACGCCACCCCATACCCACACTCTCCGAGCTCTTTGAGCTCCAGTATATCATCCCTGTCATCACACCACTCTGATGATTCCAGTTTGTTGGGGTCTGAGCCATTAGAATCCGAGCCATTAGAGACCGAGCTGGACGTTCCAAGGGAGTTGTCTTCGTCTATCTCACCATCCCCTATATTGTATCCTCCATCGTCATCGGTACCCTCGTCACCATCCAGCTCTCCATTGTCTGAGATGCTTCCACTCATGCCCATCACGCGTTCACCTCCTTCGTCAGGTGAATATCTCTCCCAGACATCAAGTGACATGACCCAGCGAGTTATTTGTACCCCATCTGTGTCCACCCCATCTGTGTCACCTACGCCGTCAGCGCTTCAGCTGTCTCAAGTGCAACTGTCAGGGCCGTACCAACAACTCCAGGCATAGATTGTGAAGTCATCAACCGCATCTGCGATGTCTTAGACTGCTGTCAAGGAGCAACCTACAGCTGCTGTGCCGATTCAGCCACCACCTACATTCGTACCTCTAAACTTACGACCGGATGTTCGTGGACCACAACCTCGAAGTGCCAGCCTGACACTTCTCAGTGATTTGCCCCTGCTATGGCCATTCACTGTCCCCATTCCCAAACCTCTCATCACAGCGCAACATAGGCTGTCTTGAGGTCAATTGTTGTGGTCATGCCTGTGATTCCGGGCCTAGGTTGCGAAAGCCATCGGTGAGCATACTTATTCCCAGTTTAATTTGACACTGAACATAACATTTCTATCATTTACATTCACTGTCAACTCGGAACCCCGGAGAGATTATGACAGCAGGACTGTCTACCTGTGTCTTCAGGTGCATTCACCCAGGTATGTGCGTAGTGACCCCCCCATCCCCGCTTCGCTGATCCTCATGTAATGTGGATAGGGCACTGAATACGCCACGGCAGGATACACGCTGGGGCATCGCTGACCCAACCGTTGTCTCCTTCGAACTGCTCACCGTGCTCGGCGCTGGCCCCTTGGCCATCATTATCATGTACCGGATCATGCAGCGCAATCCTGCACAGGCATTACTGGATCGTCATGCTCTGCATGGCAAAGCTCTACAGCGGGTACAGTGCTTTGTGACCTATGTGTGCTTTGTTTGTCTAGTTCCTCCGCCCAGCGCATCGAGTCCGTCACCCACCTTGACGCCCCAAACAACCATTGACAAACCCTCCAGACTCGTCATCTCGGTCTGCATCCTTTCTTCAAGGCCATCCAGGTTTGTGCCATCGTCAGGTACGTGACGGTCAAGGCAGGCTGAGACGGGGCTTCGCACAGTGCTGGTGTGGAAGACGAGTATGAAGCCTGGTGCAGGAATGGGTGCTGCGCAGGACTGTCATCGCATTCGGGTCACTGGATGAACCTGTTCTTCCAGGTGTTTGGGGACTAACATTTACAGGCCACTCCACGAGTTCTGGATCACACCACCATCAACACTTGTGCTTCAGAAGTTTGATTTGGTATGTCATTTCCTTTCCACTATCCCTGTTTCTGTAACTAAATACATTGGTCTTGTAAAGTGAGTCTAGTACAACGTTTCCAAGTCAACTTCACCATCAAGACCACATTCCTCTGGTGTTAGTAGGGTAAGTCCTGGGTGTCTTTGCAAAATATGAACATGATCTTTGTAAGTCCAAATCCCAATAACGCTGACTATTGCTGATGTCTCAAGGACAGATACCACATCTGATGACCACTTCCTGGACCATCTTCCAAACTTTTGGTGGCACTCTATCAATGGATGATAGACAACAAGGGAGAGGTTTGCAATAGTATAGAAGGCTAAGGCCTCTCCAAATATTGGTATGGTCTTCTCCACCTCTATCTCTGTTTCATCTGTAGGCTCATCTTTTGACTGTAACAGCCTTGGCTGAGCCTCAAAGTACCTTGAGGAGCGTGAAGAGGACCTTTTTGAAAGCTCAAAGAGCTGGCTTGTAAGGGTAACACCATTAGGAAGAGGGCACTTTCCCCAGCGCCTATATGTGGAATTTGGCTCTATTCCAGGATAAGACAGAATTGCCTGTGAGTGGGCCTTCAAGTTCTGGTCTTCCTTTTTCTGCTTCTGAGTGATAGGAAACTCTTTGAACAGTGAAGTCCTTTGAGCCTTTGGTCCAGGTCCTGAGGAGAGTGTTGGGTAAGAGAGATGTAGGATTTTAACAGACTGCTTGTATGTCTTGTATGAGACAATGTTTTTGAAGGGGGACTTTTTTGACTTTATACCATGTCCAATATCTCCAATGGTCTGCTCACATGTGGCTTGAGAGCCAAATCTGATAGAGCCATTATATGAAATGTGGAAGGGAACATGAATGAGCTGAAAGATGCATAGTCTGCAGCGGGAAATTTTGGATGGATCATTGCCAACATAGAGATGTTCAAATCCCTGAAGAAAAAGGATAATCTTGTCATAGAGCTTGGCTAGATCATCTTTGGTTCTAGGGACTAGTGATATCAGGTCCAGTTGCCCAAACCAGAAAAAAACCACAACCCAACCGGACCACAACCGGAAACAACCGGAATTTCGGTTGCGGTTGGGGCCCAGCACAGCAAGGTGCGGTTGCAGTCGCTGAGATTGCACCGTGTTCTCCAACCGGTTGTGACCGACTACAACCGGTCGCAACCGCTCTTGTATCGACACTGAGGGCCCGGATACTATCACCGTGGTACTGTATTTATGGACTAAAGAACAGTAGAATACAACAAGTATTGTAACACAACTATCTATTAGTACAGTACAGTAAAGCCCGTCGTCACTGCCCCCCACCGTCGTCTGCTGCATCGTCGCATCGGCACCATGTCTGCTGTGTCGTCGCGTCTGCCACCGCTGCCTGCTGCATCGTCGCGTCTGCCACCGCCGCCTGCTGCATCGTCGTGTTGCCGCCGCCGTCTGCTGCATCGTATCGTTGCTGTCATCTGCTGCGTCATGTTGCTGCTGTTGTCTGCTGCGTCGTCCACTGTGTTGTTATTGTCTGTTGTTGTTGCCGTTGCAGGCCAACTTGTGGGCTTCAAGTTGCGGGCGATGGCGTTTGACACTGCCTTGTGCCAGTGGGTGCCATTGCCGTTGTGCTTCACCCTGTTGTCGTTGTGGATGAGCTGTCATTGCCTTGCCATCATTCCTGCCGCTGGTGTCGTGGTTAGCGTGGCATTGGCAGGGGGTTGTCGTTGGTGCTGTCGTTGCTGGGTGTACGCCAAGGTGGAATGACGCAAGTCACATGCATCATGGGATCCTTGTGCCTGGCCCAGGTGATTGCCGCAATTTGCCGGGTTTGTTCTCGCTGAATCCCTTGCTTACTCAATAATGGCGACAACTACGCAGCAACGCTGACAACAAGCCTTAAGAACACCAGCAGCAGCAGCAACACAAGTTCACAACCAAGACCACAACACCTTGGAACAGGCGAATACAAGGTGAGGTCAACCACCATGAGGCCCACAACAGCGGGCAAGGCGAGGTCGACCACCATGATAGTGGGCAAGGCGGGTCGACCACCACGATAGTGGGCAAGGCGAGGTTGACCACCACGACAGTGGGCAAGAGGTCAACCGCCACGATGGTGGGCAAGGCGACAACGGCAGCAAAAAGACGATGGTGAGGCAACAACAATGACAGACAGCAAGACGATGTCGGCGGCAACAGCAATGAGTCCACTGACAACTCGGATGGCAAGCAGCAGGCATCATCATTAGTAGCTTGTGTACAGTACAGTAGATTTGATATACAAAATTTAATAGAACACTTGTTTCCCTTAGTACGAAAAATCACAGCAGATGTCAGTTGGAACCGGTTCCAACCGACTATAACTGGTCACACAACCGATGACAATCGGTCGGTCGTGGTCCAGTTGTCGGTTGGCAGTGTCAGTAAAAAGGCCAACCGGTCGCGGTTTTGGTTGTGGCCAAAAGGGGTAAAAAACCAGACCCAACCGGACCTCATCTGTAAATGTGGGACCTGTCAAAAGCTGTCAAAGCAGTCGGAGACTGGTCTCCAACCGCTTTTGACAGCTTTTGACAGGTCCCGCTTTTACAGATGCTGAAATCACTACTAGGGACAGCTGTCATAGCATACTCCACCACATTTGAGAATATGGCAAAGTTCTTGACCACCTCTGGATTAAATCCAAGCTCCAATGCAATAGGGACAATATACCAGTGGAGGAGGGCCATCCACTCAAATATCTTATATTGACTTTGTCGCTTTTTAGATGGATCTCTGATAGGTCCACAGAAGGAGGGGGGGAGTGTCGCCATAGCACTTTCAACCTCTGCTCCAAGCTTTGAAGCCATATCTTGACCCATAAAAACATCTTCTGACTCAGAGCTGAATGAGTCCCAGATATCCCAGATATGTGGCATGCAGTTTTCATAGAAGAGATGGAAGGGGTCAAGTGGGAAAAAGAATGGATGTGAGAAGGTGGGGCTGGCTGCACAAATGGGAAGACCAGAGACACCAGTTTCCTTTACAATTGCTGCATACTGTGTCTTATTGTTCTTTGCAGCTTCAAGCCTCTGGATAACTTCCCAGTAGTCTTCTAGGGTCCGAAGTGGCAAGTCAAATATGTCAAAATCAGGACGATCGCCATTGATCTCCTGTTTTTGAGGTGGGGAGAGAGGATAGTACTGAGATTTAGCACCTATAAGATAAAATAGTAAGATAAAATGATACAATAACATTCAAGTTATATACTCATACCTCTGTCTTTACTAGCATGTGCACCCCGCACCATACTAAAACAGCACCCATATATAGCCATATGTCCCGCCATTCTGCTGAGTTTTGCAGAACCAAGCATATCTCCAAGAACACCACAAAGAAACACCTTTAAGAGAAAGTATTGTTCTGAGAATGCATCCCAAGACCATACACCAACACTGAGCTTTGCAAGCTCTTCATAGAGGACATAAATGAATGACTCCACATTTCCAGGTGAAGAGGGCCCAGGAATGACAAGTGGAATGATGATGTTGGCAGCCTTAGATTGCATATTGGGAGGAAGGTTTAGAATTGTGACAATAAGGACCCATACATCAGACTGCTTCTTCATAGTGAGCTGGGCGCCATCACCTGAGATGGTTATTGCAGTGTCTCTGGGATCTTGGAATAAGTGGGAGTGATTGATATGGTTAATGGAGTCAGAGAAATCTGAGTATGTGGTAGGGGGTGAATCAGGCTCCAGCTCTTCCAGAGCCTTGTGTAAGTGCTCATGCCGGTATCGCATAGCTTCTGCCATTTTCCTATTCATATAGAATGACTGGATGACAGGGGCAATGGGGGTATAGAACATTTGAGCCCTTGGGTGACCATTCTTGTCATAGCGCCACTCACCACATAGCTGCTTGTTGCGAATGTAGATGCATGAATGAAGGTCTTTAAACTCTCCAGTGAAAGCCATGCAGCTTTTAGGGCACATGTCAACCAGCTGGGATGACAACCCTGTAAGCTCTATGGCAAGCTTCCACACCATATATAGGCTAAGGATCTCAGCACCTGTAGCCTCCTGAAGGACCTGTGCATGGAGCTTGTATCCCTTCACAGTACCGTGAGAGTCGACCCATGCAATGTAGTGCTTTAAAGACAGCACCTCATCTGGGGTGAGTATACGACTGCGAGGGTCATCAATGGGTGGGTGATTGGGAGGGGTATAGCCAGATAAAAGCTGTGTCCGAAGCCTTCTCATGACTTCGGGAAGGTCAGCACCAGTGCCAAATGTTGATAAGTGACCTGTGCGCACTTAGCGGCTCAATGGACACGCAGATAACGGACTGCTTGAGATAAGATATATTGGACTTATGTAGATTAGATTATTATGATCTTTACAATCTCGGACTTTCTTATCTATGACATCACTGTACAATGACATCATGGACTCCTCTAGACTCCTATTGTATTTCGTCCTTGTACTCATTCCCTTTGTTCTATCTTTATTGTGATGTCAATATGATATCATAGTCTAGCCCTTCTTTGTTCTTTGCGCCTTGTTCTCCATTTACACACTCCTTTGTGTCTGTCTGTAGAACAATGCTCCTTGTATTCTGTGACTCTATGTTACCTGTGTTGTACTAGTGTCACACCTCTGTATAGTATAAGTAGAGTACTCTGTACGCTCTGGCACCACACCAGTTCTCATCTGTTGTGTGCCAGACTTCCATCTGCTTCACTTGCTTGACTATCTCTGTTGCTGCTTCAAGTACCACCCTCATATCTCACCACAGTCTACTTTGTCACTGTGAGTATGATCTCTATGTGTACTGTTCATCACCAAAGTCATCGCCCTCATCAGAACTAACACCAGCTGGCTCCCTCTCAGAAAAGGAGCTAGGGTCAGAAGTATCTGGATGCCTTATTGAGGAGGGCACCAAAGCAGGATGAAGCTCAGCCTCAGCCTCATCATCAGAGTCAGAGTCAGAGCCCACAAAACCAGAGCCAGCCCCAGACAGTCCACTGTGGTCCATCTCTGAGTCAGAGATATTAGGGTCCATCCCTAGATAAGCACCAGCCCAGGCCATAGCATCAGAAGTGCCTAGATCAATGTCCATATCAGGACTGAAATGATCATCTAACCTAACACCATACAGCAGTAAGCAAGCATGCACTTTATATTAGAATAATATGCTTACCAGGCTCTATAGCTTCCCCTTGATAGTGATCGGGCTGCCTGGAGTCCTCAGAGTCCTCGGAATAGGTGTTAGTCAGCTGAACTAGGGGATCTGTGCCACTTTGGGGTTAAAAATAATAATAATAATAATAATAGTGCGTATTTTCTGGGTCATCTGAGCAAGATCTATCAACATCGGGTACTGCAGAAAGCAGCCCAGAGCCTCCATGGAGTTGAGAAAGGAGTTGGATTGTTTGATTGATGCACGATCGCATGAGATGGGCAGAATCTGCGTTGGGTGGGAGTGACTGTAGAAAGAGCTGATCTTGCCGCAAATGGGCCTCAATCGTGCATTTGGTGACACTTTTGGAACTTCCATAGCACTTGGAGCATAGACAGGTGTGTCTTGAAGCAGGTTGAGGTGTCATATTCACACAGTTGATGAGAGTAACAGTACAAGCGTGAGCGTGAGGTGAGGGCAACTGGACTCTGGTGTGGAGTGTGGGAATGGCACGTGTTCGTTCTACCTCGCATCAACTTTTTTCTTCATCAACCTTTTTCATCCTTGTATACACTCACACAGCCACCTTGCCTCCAAAGATGTCTGACTTTGAGGACTTCGAGAACAACTTTGAGAATGATGATGACTTCGATGATACCCCCCCAGGGCTCTTCTCAAACTCGGGCATGGTACGCAACCGTGATGACAAGGATGACAACATCCAGTACATGCCGAAACATCCACTGAGGTCAAGACCACTGATAGACTTTTCTGGACAATGCTCAACCATTGACACCTGACGGCTTCTCTGCTTTTGCTCCTCCACATTCCCACATGTCCGGCTTGACATTACGCTCTAGTCTTCATCCTTCAACAGTACCTTCGTTTCCATGCAAGACCTCGGCTCCACTGGCAAGGCAGCCGCTCCCTCTTGATGCCATTGTGGCTCTCACTGACTCGGAACTCTTACATAACCCCCATTACCGCAAGCTTCACCGAGATCACAACCACCTGGCCTCTGTCCTTACCACATACGTAGAACAAGAGCTCGCAGAGTTTCGTACCACGAGGAGCGAAGGCCTGCCCCCTGACATATACCAAGGTGCGTGGTAATTTGCTTTCAAACCCAGGTGATCGCTGACGCAATCCTATGACAGTGGTACCCCGCAGTAGGGATGTCAACGAGTTAGACTCGTCTATACTCGTTTAGCTGTATCTCCTGAACCAGTGATCGTACAGGTCTGAAATTTGGCATACAAGCAGGCATATTGTATATCTGCTTGCATTCCAAATTTCAGATCTTTACGATCACTGGTTCAGGAGATACAGCTAAACGAGTATAGACGAGTCTAACTTGTTGACATCCCTACCCCGCAGTGTTAACTCTTGCCGCACGAATTCTCGTGTAGACTCTCGCACATCATCATTGGGGCCCAGCGATTCCGCATCTCAACAGGCAAGAACTGACGTCAAGGCCATTGAGGATCTCCTTGAATGCGCGGAGCCACCACCCCTCCGCCCAGATTTTCTTCCGACAACTGTGCTTTGGGACTTCAATGATTGTTACACCGAACAAGACGCTGGGAGACATCATTACAGATGATAACAAGTGTTGACCGAGATTGTCTCTTGCCATCCGCCGCCTGGACGGCTCAAAGATCTCCAAATTTGAATTCTCAAACATGCGACGCTCAGCGGAACTTATTGTTCAGAGGCTCATTAATTTTATCAACTCGGACCCCCAGTTGGCCAGGTGCTGGCCTCAAGACGCAGCCCAATACCTTCATCAAGAAATATTTCATGGCCGAGCATTATCAAGCCAGTGCTTGACCTCGAAGCAGAGCAAAAGCTCCTTCGCTTGTGTTTGGCCCATTGGAAGGCTGATGCGTTTATCACCAAGGTTTTCCTGGAGCGAAATAAAGAGAAAGCCAAGGCTGTGACGAACTCCGCACCTGCCACATCCCCACAGTTCAGCCAATCTCTGGAGCCACCAACTGCGTTCAACCCGCAAATTTGGGAGGTAGCACCCATGAAAGCGACGAAGCGGGCTCTTGAGTTGAGCCCCTGGCCCCAAATCACCTTCAGCATTGCACACCCAAAAGTGCAACAAAGACAACACCAGTGCCAGTGGTTTCTGGACAGAAGACTGTGGGCCCTGGACTCTCAAACCGTGAGTGTTCTACTTGAAAACGTCCAAACCCACTGACAAGTGGTACTCGTGCACAGAGAACCAATGTCCTGCCGCACACAAGGTCACTCCCACATTCCTTAGTCGCACCAAGGCAATCTGTGCAGAACCTGCACTGACAAGTCTCCATTCTCTTCACGTCGATCCATCAGGTGCGTCTGTCTCACGCGTACAGTTACTGTATACTGATATGAAGTCGAATTCCCAGCTGACAACCTCATTGGTGGGTCAAAACGCCCTGCACCGATGCCCCTACTGACACTGTCCTCATCCTTGCAGTGGCCCTCACGTCCGAGTTCCCATCCCTAACAAACGGCCCCCAGCTCCTTTACTCCATGAACACGCAGCTGTCGTTCAAGGAAGGCAAACCATCTGAGCAAGTCGCGACGCTCCTCAAGTGTGTCCAATCGGCAGTCCCATCTTCACCCAACATCGACGAGGACAACATGTACGAAAGTTGGGGGCATTACCAGTTCACGGTGGGTGGTATCAGCCCAGTGTCCTCACTCACCAGTTGGGAGAAGGTTGGCAGTGTCGCTACTGCCTTCAAGCTCATGGCAGCCTGCCATCAAGACGTGCTGAGATGCAAGGTCGATGTGCTCAAACGCTGGAACACCGAAGATGAGTGGATTCATTAGTGATGTTTACCTTGAGAAGATCCTTGAGTGTCTCAAGAGTTGCTGGGTTGGCGCCGGTGGGGTACGTATTCAATACGCTCTCCCTGTTTTTTTAATAACCTGTCTTAGGTGCTTACTTCTCAAAACCATGTCCCACCCACCAATCCTTCGTATCGGGACATCGCAATGTCACCACCACAATTGCCCATGATCAAGATTAAGCGGCCAGCTCCTCTTGCTGATGTTGCCGCAAGCAAAATCCCAGAGGTTCCCACAGGAACCAACTCCCAGGAACCAACTCAATCACCCAGCCCACCACCGCCACAGAACGTGTGGAACCTTCAGCAGGGCTAGATGAGGTACAGTCTGTGCTTGGTAGTGATGCCCCCTCCCACACATAGCCTCCAGGACGCTCGCGCAAGTGTTGCATTGCTCAAGCAACTTCAAGTCTTGGAGCTCCTGGCCTGTTTCAGCGACAACAAGCTCAGCGCCCCGAAAGGGAAGCGGAAGGACGGTACGTCGTATGTTCTAAGCCCAGTAATATTACCTATAGCCTGGGCAGATCTTATCAATGCCATTGTCAAGTCCCCTGAGCTCGCGCACATTTCTGATGTGACCATCAAGGAAATTATTGAGAAGGTAAGATTCTCGTCGTCTGCAGTATTCAATTCTGACCTACTGTTACCACGTTACCAGCACAAGCTGAGAAAAGGGCCACAAAAGCCACTCACTGCATGACCATAGGGTATGCCCATCAAATGACTGCCCTTGATTCCCGCGTGCCCTTGCTTGCTCGCTCGTATTCGGTTCTGAGGTTTTTTTTCTAATATTTGGACTTGCCGACGTACATACACGACTTGATACGACCCTCCTCGACCTAGCGTGACTACCAGATGAATAAAAATTTGACTGTGAAATGCATAAAAAGTATGCGGGACGACTAAGTTTGACCAATAGTTGACTAGAAAAATGACCTTCGGCCGACTGCAAGCAACTACGGATTGACTTGATGTGACTTTTCAGACCTGGGAATGACTTAAATTGGACTTAGGATGACTGAGATTGACTACAGATTTAGCCATCATGACTTGATGTAGCCATTGGTCGACCTAGAGTAGACCAAGAAAGATTGTATTTAGATGACAAATTGACAAAATATGACTATGGATTTCCCTCAACAACTAAAAATGATGTCAGATGACTCAGTGTTGACTTTGCTTGACTTTGGTAAAGCCCCTCAACCTCGCTATTCTTAGTCAATCCTTAGTCACCAGAACTCAGAATTCTTGCAAATATACATTTCTTGGTCATATTGACTACCCGATGACCAACAACCAACCAACAGCTGACTAACCTTTTTTACTGACTGAGACTCACCAGTCCTCACCTCACCAACCATCGGTCAATGCCTTCCCTCTCTCTTCCTCTCTCTCTCTCTCTGTCTCCCCTTGCTCATTACTTCACTCATTTCATCCCATCTTTGTCGCAACACCCACAGCGCTACTCTCAATATCTATCCCTTTGAAGCTGTCAAGACGCTTCGCCTTTGTCCATCACCTTGGCCATGCCATCCCTTTGTCTCTGGTGCGGTTTATCTTCTTGTTTATGTTGATAAGTGACCTGTGCGCACTTAGCGGCTCAATGGACATGCAGATAACGGACTGCTTTAGATTAGATGACTTGTAGATTAGATTATATTGATCTGTACAATCTCGGACTTCTTGTATTCTCTTATCTATGACATCACACATGTACATGACATCATGGACTCCTCTAGACCATCCTTGTACTTCGTCTTTGTACTTTCCTTTGTTCCCTTCTCTTTATTGTGATGTCACTATGATATCATAGTCTGGACTCTTATTGTTCTTACGCCTTGTTCTCCCAGAACAGTACACTCCTTTGTCTGTATGTAGAACAATGCGTCTTGTACTTACTGTGACCTGTGTTACTAGTGTCACCCTCTGTAACAGTATAAGTAGAGTACCATGTATGCTCTGGCACAACACCAGTTCTCATCTGTTGTGTGCCAGGTATGTCTTATCCTCTTGTATAAACACCAGTTCTCATCTGTTGTGTGCCAGACTCCCATCTGCTTCACTTGCTTGACTATCTCTGTTGCTGCTTCCAGTACCACCCTCATATCTCACCACAGTCTACTTTGTCACTGTGAGTATGATCTCTATGTGTACTGTTCATCAGGTTATGGGCCCTGGTGCCCAAGCCACTCCACTTGGCTGGTCACTGTGTTCCTAGGATCACACACCAGGCTGAGGTCTGTCTGGGGACTCACCCTCCTTGCCCAAGCCACTGTGCCCTGAGGCATCAGGTGCCAGTTGGTGAGGCCCCTCCACTACTATACACTGCCCAGTAGTCCTACTTTCACCCCTACTGTATTCCTAGCCCCTGCACTATGTGCAAGGAGATTGGATCTGGTAGCCCCTTAATCCATATCCAGGTGTGCATGGCCCACTGGGCTGTGTATTGTGGAGCTTAGCGCCAGCTGTCTCTGGTGCTCCACACTGGGTGCAGGATCTCCTCACCATGGGAGTGTAAAACCTGGTTCAGACTCTGGGGGGTGTTCACCTTATGGTGTTCTGCAACCAGATACCTGCCTTGTAGTGACAATGGGAAAGGATGCAGTAAAGCCTTTGGGCGATGAGGCAACCAACAGGCCGAGAAGGCTGAGGTAGACAGCCTTGGGCTCTGAAAGACCATTCCACTATCCCCTCTGGTGCACTCTAGTGAGCCATGTCTTAGACACATCCTGGCTGGCAGCTGGCTCCTAGTATGCAAAGAGGCTTCCACCCTGGGCATAGCCCTTGTAACACTGGCATGTTAGTGGAGGCAGGACACGTTAGCATTCTGGCCTTACAGAAACACAGACAGGAGTAGCTACCCCCTTCACATCTAGCAACTGTTATGAAGCACTATCACTGACTGCTCCTCGGCAATAGATAAACCATCCCTATGTCTTCCACACACTCTTCTCGCGCTGCCTCACCCACCGGTGCTGCCACCACTGGTGCAGCTGCAGGCACCACGGCGGGAGGCTCTGGCCTTCCCCCCATCACTTCTGGGTCCACACCCTCCATGCGCCTCTCAAATGTGTATGGCACAACCTTCGGCATGCCTGCTGGCATTCGCCTTGATCAGTTTGACGGCTCAAATTGGAACAAGTGGTCTGGGACACTTGAGGCCATCCTCACTCTTCATGAGGCTGAGGATGTGTTCACCTACTGCGCCCCTCCCACTGGAGTCACTCTTGATGAATGGGAATCTATCCAGCGTTGGTCTAAGGTGTACTTCCGCCTCTACCTTAAGCCAGACGTCTACTCCCTTGTCTCTGACCCATATGCCTATCCCACCTTCGCTGTGAAGTGGGACAAACTGAAGGATGTCTATGCTGGTGCTTCAGGCAGCACCACCATATTTAATTTGTGGATCCAGTTAACACAAGCCCGCCTCGATGACTCCGCGCCCATGGCCTCTCAGTTGGCCAAGCTCAATGAGCTGCGGGTCGGCCTTTCCAACGCACAGCATCAGGAAAAACCTACTTTGATATTCTAGCATTATTATGATAAAATAGTGATAAATTATCGATAATTTAGATTATCATGCATTATATTATATTTGCTTAACCCCCCGATAAAATATCGATAAAATAGTGATAAATTACCGATAATCTATCATGCATTATATTATGAGCAGATAATTTCGACTAAATTATCAATAATCAAAGAGATCAAGCGTCCAAATTTTCTTCAAATTTCACGGTTTATTCAAATTAATAATGTAAAGATAGTGTGATGCTAACGTTGCATGTGCAAGTGGACAAAAAGCAGGCAGACAAAAATAGCAAGAAAAGACGGTAATCGTGGGGGTATTTGGGAATCACTGTTGACTGTTAAAGGTGCGTTACTTTGTTGAAACCGCTGGTGGGTATGCTCGGTGTTACCTCTGCCACCGTGTCACTGCCACCGTCGTCGACCTCGCTCCCAAGTCGTCAAGTCGGCGCCGTGTCATTGTGGCAGGCTGGTAGGGTGGAGGCGGGGGCTTGCGAGGCTTGAAGCTTGAAGAGTGAGACTCGGACGTGGGATGAGCTTTTTACATGTGACAGGGTGCGAGTCAGTGAGAAACAATATGAAACAAACAAAAAAGATAAAAAAACTCATCTTGATGCACTAGGCCAAAGCCCAGCTCGTCATCAGTCGCATGCTCGTGGCCATCGTGGTTGTGAGCCTCGTGTTGCCAGTGTTGGTGTTGTCGGCGTCGTCAATTGTTGTCGCCATCATCCTTGCTGCCATCATCCTCATCATTGCAGCCGTCGGTGGCGGCGGTGGGGACTTATATGCCACATTGGTCTTATGTGTCACAACGGCTTGGCGTCGGGGCGGGCGGGGCTTTCGCGTGGCGGGATGGCAATGGTGGGCTTGCATGTGACGAGGGAGGGAGGAGGGGGCCACGAGCTGATGTGGGCGAGCCGCGGCACTAGTGAAAAACGATGTGAAACAGAAAAAAAAACTTATCAATACCAAGGACACCAAAGATCTCCATGCAGTTATTCGAGGGTAAAGTCACCACACACCACCTGCGTGAGGTTCATGCTGTCAGTTTCAAAGAAGAACGAGGGAAAAGTGAAAGAAACTGGCAGACAGACGTCTGCGTTCAAGTTCAAGTCAACTAGTCAACGCAGTCACTAGTCAACATTTGTTGTTTACTGTAGTCAACCACACCTTCCCACGCCACATATTAACCAACACTTTTTTCCAAAGTCTTTTTTTTCTAAGTCAATTCAAGTGCGTGTTTCAACCTGTATTGACATCAATGCCAGGCCTTCCCACTGCCACTGCCATGACTACTGGCCTCTGATGCTGGCACCCCAGTGACGTCACGTCACCAACGCAGAAGATTGCCAGTTGAACGGAACAGCCCTCTGCAGCCTGAGTGTCGTGATCATTCGACTGACACTTCGATGCAATGAGACAACCAGAGACTGAGGCCATCAATTACTGTGCACTGGCAGACCCGAGGGATGTTCGGTTGATGGAGTCGCACGAGTGCAGTGATCCGAGGCGAAGCCAAGCTACGCTAAGCGGCAGGGCTTCCATCGCTCCATCCATCTCGTCTCTTTAAATCCACTTTCTATGCATATTCCTTTCTTCACTTTCCCCCACGACGAGGGGGGTCTCCTTCCCCCTCTCCTCAATGCCTACACTAGACGACCAGTTGTATGACCCTTTCAAACTTGATCTAAGTGCAGGCAGGTCGTCGTGCCCCACACTAGCCTATCCCCTGACCTCTGCTCCTCCACCACCAGTCACCACTCTCACATTTCTCGTCTGGGATATTCTCATAACCCTCGATCAAGAAGTTGAAGCCATCTGGACGTGCGTCCCTCTCATATTCTCTTGTTCCCTCGCTCATCTCTTCGTTAGGAAACCTAACAAATTTTTTAGCCCTTCCAGATTGTCATCTTGTATTCATTTCGTCTCAGTGCCCTGCTGTTCGTAGGCACTCGAATAGCCTTCAGCTTGCATTACACAAACAGCGATTGCGTCAAATGGTACATCTTCCAAGAGGTCGGCACCCAAGCTCTCATAGCGGCAGTCGAGTTCATCCTCATCGTTGGCCCTTCGCAGTGAGTTATCACCTTTCCCCCCCTATCACTGTACTGACTGTTCATTTCAAGTACACGCCTTGTATGACCGAAGCCGGATCGCCACTTCGATTCTCCTCCTGCTTTTCATTGCGGAGAATATTGTCATGATCGTCACCCTCGTCAGGGTTGTTCTCGAAATTGGCTTCGACTTGTACACTCTCCACCAAGGCTCCTTCTGTTTGCGTACAACAATTACTCTCTTCACCCCTCGTACTGTCCTTACTCCCCCATAGCGTCGCCTTTGTTTCCTTCGAGACTGTCCTCTTTATCTTCACTCTCTTCAAGTTTATCGTTGCGCTCCGCAGTGGTTGGGGCCACTCACCTTCATCATTACTGTTGTCACTGCCAGTCCCACCATTGCACATGGACCCCAGGTAGCCACAACCACAGCCTGGGGTCAATCCGAGCCTTGCGCAATGATGTGGAACTGCAGGGTGTGCATTAGTGCAAGCAGTAAGTAGCGACAAGTGCAATGAGGGCGACACAGTGACAGTAGCTGGGTGGCAATGACCCCGACTGCGATGACCATTGACCAGGACCACGACGAGGTGATTCAACAATGGCAGCAGTGGCGGCAGCGATCCCGATGATCCGCAACGATGGCAGCTGTGCGGGTACGACTCAACCACGACCGTCACAAACACGATGGCAGCGACAGAGTGTGGAGCTCTGCAACGACGACCATGATAATGACAATGGTAGCGGTGGCAGCAACTAGGCGGCAACGACCCCGACGAAGCGACTGCAACAACGGGATTGGCAGCAGTAGCAGCAGGGGTTGGCAACTAACCACCCGATCGTGATGACCGTGGACATGACGAAGAAACCCCAACCACGATGACAGCAGCAGCGGGGACGGTAGGGATGGCGACAGCGATTCGTAGTTTATGTACTTAGTGTGTGTTTAACTACAGTAATGTGCAAGCAAGCCCTGGCTTATGATTTTGTGAAGCCAGGCCCGAGCCAGGCAGCAAATCACTACCGATACATCAGAATTTTTGTCGTAACTCTCCCTTGAATTTCCCATTATCTTCCCATTATATTATCTCACAAGCGATTATGCATCGATTATGTAGTGATCATTGCATTATCCAAATTATTATTAATTTAGCTCTCGCTAGCGCGGGAGGTTTTTCCTGATGAGATGGGTGTCACTGACACCCAATTCTGCCTTATTCTTCTCCACACCCTGCCAGCCTCCTATGAGTTGTTGGCATCTACCATCCTTGCCAGTGGCACTCCCACCAAGCTCAAGCATGCTGAAATAATTGCATGCATTGTTTCAGAGGAGGTGCACCACTCTGGCCCCTCTGGGTCCTCTCTCAACAAGGCTGCCCCCATTAAATCTAGTGGCGGCCGTAAGAAGAAGGACCATTCCCAGTTGACGTGCCACTACTGTAACAAAAAGGGGCACATCAAGCCTGATTGCAGGCAGAGGAAGAAGGATGAGGCTACAGGGAAGGCAAAGGACACTGGCAACAAGGCTGCCAACTCTCATGTATTAGTACCAACCACCGCCTCCATTAAGGAGGTCGATGATGAGCCTGCCATTAACTGGGCGGACAATGCAGTTGGTGTTGCCTTGTATGCTGCCTTGCGTGTGCGTTGGATGATGGACAGTGGTGCCACACACCACATCACACCACATTGGTCTGACTTCAAGGACTACATCCCGTGCAAAGGTGCTGTGCGCCTGGGTGATAAGTCCACAATCGACCAAATTGGTGTAGGCTCCGTCGTCTTCACTACGAGCCAGGGCATTCCAATCACCCTAAGTAATGTGCTACACCTACCTCAGGTGAAGACACACTTCTTGTCAACACGTGCCTTAGCACAAAGGGGTGTGGAAGTGGCCTTTGACAGTGGCTCATTCAAAATATCTGTCAGTAAACACTGTGAAGCTGTTGGCTACTTGGAGGACAACCTCTACTGGTTGGACACTTCAAGCATTGGCCTAAATGCTCACATCAAAAGTGCTACCACCACTCTTGATATCTGGCATCAGCGCATGGGACACCTCTCCCCTGCTGCTCTTAAGTCGTACGGTCCCTCTGCCACTACTGGCATGGACATTGACAGCTCTACCACACATACTGCTGTGTGTCGTGGATGCAAGTTGGGTAAATCCACTCATCAACCTTTCTCTGTGTCCTCCACCAAAAGGACAACCCGTATCTTTGAGATTGTACACAGTGACCTAGCCGGTCCAATGCAAACTCGGTCCCTACAAGGCTCCGCGTACACCACCACCTTCATAGACGACCACTCCAAGCATGCAGTGGTGTACTTTATTAAGTTGAAGGATCAGTTTGTGAAGGCGCTGCAGATGTATTTGGCCTGGGGTGAAACCCAGACATCCCATAAACTGCGCGCACTCCACTCTGACTGTGGAGGCGAGTACATGGCAAGCCAAGTACAGGACATTCTCAAGCAGAGAGGGATAGAGCATCACCTTACAATGCCAGGTTCACCACAGTCGAACGGAAAAGCCGAGCGGTTTAACCGCACCATTACGGATAAGGCAATGGCCATGCTTCACACAGCTGGCATGTCTAAAGGCTTCTGGGAGCATGCTATGAGCACTGCGGTACACATCTATAACCGCTCTCCCACCCGTACACTTAAATGGCGCACACCTTATGAGCTCTGGTACTCTGGCAAAGTACCAGATGTCTCTCATTTACGCATCTTTGGATGCAAGGGGTACATGCACATACCCACTGATAAGCGTCGCAAATTGGATGCGAAGGCCATTGAGGTCGTGCTTATTGGGTTTGAGCCCGAATCTAAGGGCTATAAGCTCTGGGACCGCCAAACCCATTCTGTCCGTTTGTCCAGGGATGTGACATTTGACGAGAGCAGCTTCCCGTCCCTACAGGGTGTTGAGACACACCCGACACCTACACAAGTGGCTTCACCGCCACCACCTGTATCAGTGATTGCCATACCTAGCACATCGGCGTTACCACCACAGCGAGCACCCTCCCCTGCACACTCTAACAGTAGTGAGGAGGAGGATGTTGAAGACCTTCTAGACCCCAAACCAGAGCGCCCCCACACACCACCACCACCTGCACCACCATCTCTCCCTGTTACACCTAAGCGTGAGCAGCCCACTCCCACTTCACCACCACCACGTCAAGGCACAACGCGCATTATGCGCCATGTCCCTCCTCCCTCTCCAGATATGCCTGGAGGCTTTGAGGATCATGCACAGCGTAGTCAGCTGTTGCGTGAAATGGACAATGCGCCAAGACGCTCTGCCCGTGCACCTGTGCCCAACCCCCGCTATTTCACGGTGGATAATACGGCCATGCACGGCAGACAGCTGGGATATGCGGAGCTGTTAGCTGCAGCTTACATAGGTAGAGATCCTGCATCCTATGCAGAGGCCATGCAGTCTGTGGATGCAGATGAGTGGACAATGGCGTGCCAGTATGAAATGGATGCGCTCACCAAGAATGGCACATGGGAGTTAGTAGATCTCCCGCCTAATCGCAAGGCAGTAAAATCCAAATGGGTCTTTAAGCTCAAAGCGGATGGCCACTACAGAGCTTGCTTGGTGGCTAAGGGGTTTACGCAAATCCCTGGCATAGATTTTGATGAAACTTTCTCTCCTGTCGCATGATTCGAGTCACTGAGATTACTTCTGGTGTTGGCCACGCTGGAGGACTGGCACATCCATCAGATGGATGTCAAGTCTGTGTTCCTCAATGGCGTGCTTGACGAGGAGATTTACATGGAGCAACCACAAGGTTTCATCACCACTGGTTCAGAGACGAAGGTGTGTTGCCTAGTCAAGGCTATATATGGTCTCAAACAAGCCTCCCATGCATGGAACTTGCAATTCCATGGAGTGTTACTTGCACTCAGCTTTAAGCGGACATTTGTTGATGCCGGCGTATATGTGTTGCCTCAATGAGAGGGGGATGGACCACTCTTCATTATTGTTTACATTGACGACATCACTATACTGGGTGCCTCTTTGGTAGTGCTTTAAGGTCCAGTCCAGTCCAGTTTTTTTACCAATTTTCAAAAGACTGTGACCTTAACCAGTCTAAGACTGGATAGGAAATGAAAAAACTCGGACTGGACCGCTCTGGACCGGTTAATACCGGTCTAAGACTGGTCCGAACGCAACATTGACTGGTCCTCATATTGACCGGTTGATAACCAGTTGTGATCGGTTTCACAACGGTTTTCGACCGGTTATTTGTGCATCCACAGCTATTTTTTCACACTTGTGCACTCAGAAATCAAGACAATTTTATTCAGTTAGTAAAGTACAGTAGTTACAGTAACTTAATGTACTACTTGTAAGCAAAGTCTGTAGCGTAATGGGTGGGGTGCCACGTCAGTATTGTGGAGTCGCGGTGCCACATCGGTATCGATGGGCCACGGCGCCATGTGGGTGTCGAAGGGCCATGACACGGTGTGGGTGTCAATGGGCCACGACGCTGCGTCAATACGCCGCATGGGTGTCGATCAGCCATGGTGCCATGTGGGTGTCAGCACTGTGTCACTGTTGTAGTGCCACGGCGCTGCGTCGGTGTCGAAGGGCCAAGACGCCGCATGGGCATTGATGGGCCACAGCGCTGTGTCAATACGCTTTGTCGGTGTCAATGGGCCACGGCGCCATGTTGATACGCCATGTCGGTGTCGGTGGGCCACGGCGCCGTGTCGATACGCTTCGTCGGTGTCGATGGGCCACGGCGCCATGTTGATATGCCGTGTCGGTGTCAGTGGGCCACGGCGCCGCGTCGGTGTCAAAGGGCCACGACGCCGCATGGGCATCGATGGGCCACAGCGCCGTGTTGATATGCTGTGTCACTGTCATAGCGCCATGGCACCGCATTGGTGTTGAAGGGCTACAACGCCGCATTGATGTTGATGGGCCACGGCGCCACGTCGGTGTTGAAGTGCCAGCACTGTGTGGGTATCGATGAGCCACGACGCCGTGTCACTGTTGTAGTGCCACAGTGCCACGTAGGTGTCGAGAACCATGGTGCCACGTGGGTGTCAAGGTCCCACAGTGCCGCGCAGCGAGGTGGAGCCTGAGACAACTATGTGAAACCTAGAATAGACAATGAAGTTACTTATTAGTTAAAAGGATAAAGAAAAATAAATTTACTTAGCTTCTTTGAGGGTTCCCTGAGCAAAAGCAACGTGGTCGACAAGTGCTGAGTGTCGGATGTGTTGACAAGTTGACAACTTGTCTGCTCCGGCGACCTGCATCCCGGTGAAACCTGCCATTACCAAGCGTCAACATGGCCAAAATTGGGCATCAAACATCCATATGGTGGTTGCATCTTAAATATAATTCAATAATATTATTGAGTTTTTTTGCAGGCCAAAATGAACTGAAGTCCAGTCTTTGACTGGTTCAGACCAGTCTTCTCCAGTCCTAAGACTGATCAAAAAGGAGACAGACTGCAGACTGATAACTTCTGAAAATTGGAAAACTGTGACTGAAGTCCAGTCATCATCAGTCAAAGTCCAGTCCAGTTTCCAGTCTTTTTTCAGTCTATAGGACTGGACCTCAAAGCACTACTCTTTGGAGAGGATTAAGCGTCTTAAGTCAGATCTTTCTGAGCGCTATGAGATGACAGATCTTGGGGAGATAGAGTCATATCTTGGTATGCACACTGTGCGCAACCGCTCCCTCAGACGCATTGAAATAGACCAGTCTGGCTATATCAAGGATGTCCTTGAACGCTTTGGCATGTCTAATGCCACTCCACACTCCACACCCTTGCCCACTGGTGCTGATGAGCACCTTCATAAATATACGGGTCCGGCTACTGCCTCTGACATTACGCACTACCAGTCACTCATAGGTAGTCTGCTGTACATCAGATTGGTACTAGACCGGACATTTCCTTCGCTGTGTCACGTTTGGCGCAGTATGCAGCGAATCCTTCTCCCCAACATCTGCGGCTTGCGCAATATGTTCTGGCTTACTTAGTAGGCACTGTGGGCATGCATATATTTTATGATGGTGCCAGTGGAGACAGCCTTCATGGCTACTCTGATTCTTCCCTGGGTGACCAGGTTGATGATAGACACTCCACCTCGGGTTATGTGTTCCTATTAGCCAATGGTGCAATAAGCTGGTCTTCGCGAAAGCAAAAGACAGTGGTCCAAAACACTACAGAGGTGGAATACATGGCCATGACCGATGCGGCCAACCAAGCCACTTGGTATCAGAGCTTCCTTGCAGAACTCAGGTACGAGGTCGACGACCCCATCCCATTGCATGGTGACAATAAGGGTGCCATTGATTTGGCCTTGAACCCTGTCACTGGGAGGCAATCTAAGCACATTGCCATTAGGCATCATGTCATTAGGGAGTACATTGAAAAGAGGACCATCACTCTTATTAGAACCCCTACTCTGGAAATGGTCGCAGACGGCTTTACCAAGTCGCTCGCGTGCACTCTGCTCCAACAACACAATGTTGACATGGGTCTGTGCTAGTATGAGATTGCTGATCACAGGGAGATGTTGATAAGTGACCTGTGCGCACTTAGTGGCTCAATGGACACGCAGATAACGGACTGCTTTAGATTAGATATACAGGACTTGTAGATTAGATTATATTGATCTGTACAATCTCGGACTTCTTGTATTCTCTTATCTATGACATCACACATGTACATGACATCATAGACTCCTCTAGACCGTCCTTGTACTTCGTCTTTGTACTTTCCTTTGTTCCCTTCTCTTTATTGTGATGTCACTATGATATCATAGTCTGGACTCTTATTGTTCTTACGCCTTGTTCTCCCAGAACAGTACACTCCTTTGTCTGTATGTAGAACAATGTGTCTTGTACTTACTGTGACCTGTGTTACTAGTGTCACCCTCTGTAACAGTATAAGTAGAGTACCATGTACGCTCTGGCACAACACCAGTTCTCATCTGTTGTGTGCCAGGTATGTCTTATCCTCTTGTATAAACACCAGTTCTCATCTGTTGTGTGCCAGACTCCCATCTGCTTCACTTGCTTGACTATCTCTGTTGCTGCTTCAAGTACCACCCTCATATCTCACCACAGTCTACTTTGTCACTGTGAGTATGATCTCTATGTGTACTGTTCATCAGTTTACTCTACTGATCTATCACAATAGTGCACACACCCGCATTCACCACCTCTGTCTTGGATCCACCCCCTTGTTGATCAAGTTGATCTCTCACCAGCCTCGTACTTTACTGACTTGTTTCATGTTTCGAGCCCATGTCTCATTACATCTCGTTTCCATCCTATGCCACCTCCTGTCCCTTATCCCCATTCGCTCTATACTCCACCTTACCTTGCTCTTTCCTCTACGTGCCTTAGCTTGGTAGCTAGAGGAATCTTTGTATTTAAGCCACGCACTTCTTGTTGAATAGACAGCGCTTGGTGGCCTTGGCAGCCCTAGCTTTCCCTTTTTCTTTGCATGCTTATTCCGGAAGTCAGGCCCTACTGTGGGCACTTGAAGGATCAACTTGAAGCTTGCAGGTCTGATCTCGTCCTGTCCTTGTCCTCACTCACTCTCACCCCCGTCTGTTTACATTCACACTGGCTCACGTTGATGTGAACACTCTGGGCTTGGCTCTTCTCTCTTTTATATCTGGAATCCACTCCACTATGAACTCACATGGACTTGGCTCCATACAACATGATTCTCTCTAAAACAGACAGGGCTGACTTGCCCTTCATTCAGTGTTTGTACAGACATCATGACTACTCTTTTCTGGCCACTTCCAACTCCACATGCTGATACACCCAGTCCTCACACAGCTTGTAAAATACTGGAAAAAATATATATTTCACTACATAGGATAAAATATCTACAGCTAGCTACATGAGTGTCCTGCCTACTGCTCTGCTGTCCCCACTGCCCACTCCGCCCCTTTGTTGCTGTTTTCACACCATCCTGTTTCCGCACCATCCTGTTGTCACACCTCCCCATCATTGTTGCCATAGCCTCCATGGTTGTCGTTGTTGATGTCACGATGTCACCTCATTGTCGTCATCACCTCACCATTGTGAACACATTGTTGCCTTCCTATTGTCTTCATTGCTTGCGGCTTGCATGAATGCGCAGTCCTGCTGTAGTTGGATTGCTATTATGAGCTTGTGAGGCATGGAGGTGACAGTGGCATAGTTGGGGAACCACGTGGTGTAGCAGCTTTGGCATCGACAATGGCAGGTGCTATGCCAGGGCAGCTGTGTAGGCCTGCAATAATTGTCAGCACCTAAATAATGGACTGATACTTATCTATTCTGGATTTGTGGGTGTGACACTGCTGGCGGTGTCTTGTGAATACCGGCAAGCACACACTGGGTTATATAAAGGTAATATGTTAGTTCGTGGGGTACAATGGGTGGACAGGTTTGGACTTCCGACTGTGTTTGATGACATGTCAATGGCTGGGGCAGTAGTGGCAAGGGTGGTGTTGGTGCAGTGGATGATCGTGGGATGCGGTGCCACGGCAGTCAGGTGGCAATGGGAGGTCCTGTGATCAGTACCATGGTCAGGAGGTAGTACAAAATAACACGCATGTAATCTGTTATGGGGGAGAATAGTGGGGCAAGTGGACTCAAAAAATGGAGGTGATGGCAGACGAACCAGTGGAGTGAATTTATTGTTTGCTACAGCAGTTTTTATATAACAATCGTCACCTTGGGACCATTTTTCATCCATGACCATACCAAATTGTTCAGCGTGATGAGCAGAGATGTCAACGAGTGTTGCCAAATGAGTGTACTCGTGAGTTTGACTCATCACGTGACGAGTACTCGTGCCTGAATACTTGCACAAGTACAAGTCTCCCTTTTTCCAAGTGTGAGTACTCGCCGAGTACTCGTGGTCCTAACATTATTAGCTCATGTTGCCAGTGGGTTGGTATTACAGTTTTTCAAAACAAATTTATTTCATATCAATTACAATGTATTATCTGTAAACTACTAGTTACAACAGGGCCCGCTGCTGCCATCCGAGCTGTTGTCACAGTCACCCGTTGTCATTGTCGCCGTCGGTGTCTTCCTGTCGATGTCGGTTGATGTTGTTCTCTTGTCATGTTGCCACGTCGTTGTGGTCAATGGACGCCGTGTTGTGTCGTAGTCGTGTCGCCGCATCGTTGTGGTCGATGGACACCGCATCGCCGTGTTGTGTCATAGTTGACGGGCCACACCCCGATGCCATGGTTGACTGGTATCGCCCTGTCGTTGTTGCATCACCCAAGGCATCGCCATCTTGCTGTTGCTGGTGGTGGTATTGTTGCAAGTGTCACTGCCCACAGGCTGGTCCGCATGTAGCCTGCGAAACTGGCAATCACCGGGCGTGGGAAGCTCGGCATCATTTGCGGCTCTTACTGGTAAGTTGACCTACACCATGTGAGTCGCTTACACATGCCTAACCACGACCACCACCCTGGACAACGACAACAGCAGTGGCGGCAAACCACCAGCACGTGGCCACTCCAAGACGATGACAACCTCCACGACCACGATGATGACAGTCTATGATGACCACGGCCCAAGATGACCACGTCCACGATGACAGTGGTCCACGACTTGGATGACATCGACAACAACAACGGCAGTGGCAACAGCTGCGATGACACAGCAACAATGCTAGTACATGACGGCGGCAGGGGGCAGCAACGCTGCAGTAGTTATACCTAGTATTATATACTGTTCGCTGATAGTACCTAGTACATGTAGTAGTTTATCCAATTGATACTCTGTTTGTGCACATGAAACATACGAGTACTTGCCCAAAACAAGTACTCGTGGAACTCGAATGAGTACGAGTACACAAGTACGAGTACTCATGGCTTGAAACGGGTACTCATGCTGCGAGTACGAGTCTTGGTCGGGGAAATCTGGCGAGTACTCGTCCTGATGAGTACAAGTCGAGTACGAGTGGCTCTTTGGGAATTTCCCACAAGTACTCATACTTGCAAGTATAACTTGTTGACATCTCTAGTGATGAGCATGAGTGCTGCTGTAGTGGTGCTGAGCTGAAACAATAGGATGTCATGGATGTCGTGGAATATCAACTTTCTAGCAACACCATCTTGGAGGTCAGAATAATGGGGCTGGGTGATGACAAATGCAACGTACCCTCTTCAACAGCCAGCTGGATGGTGCTGAAGTTGTCATCCTCATATGACGTCCCCTGCTACCTTCACGACATCCAGCCCACTCATGCTCGCCCATCAACAGGCCAATATCCACTATCTTCAGTGCTGGTGTGTCGTTGACTGTGGTAGCAGCACCAAACACATACATCAGAACAACAAACAAACAAGAAAAAATTGGTAGGTACTCACCTCCGTCAGCAGTTGTTGCTACAACGGCACTGCAAGCCTGGGACACCCCACAATCACCATCTTTCCAGTGTGCTTGGGCTCGCGTGCACAAACACGCTCGCATTGCCCACACAATCACATGGTTGTCCCTTCTCCTCCTCCCCAAACCTGAACCCACTGTTGCTGCTACCAACGCTCAGGGTGTTGAGCTGGTGGAGGGAGACAGTATGCAGGACAACATGGAGGAGTTCTGTGTGAGGTGGTCAGCTCAATGCCGCTGTCGTCATATGCTGTTGTGAACAATGGGCAACCCACATGCAGCCACCCAAAATGAGATATAAATTAAATTAAAATGCCTTGGGCCTCGCTAGCGATCACGGGGTATATGTTTGCCTTTGTGAGTGGCAATCACATTGTTACAAATGGCACCGAATCTAAGGGCCTTGCACAGGGTGAGAGATACAAACCGGAAAGAAGGGTAATGCAGGGACAATATGGGCAAGCTCATCGACCATACAACTCTATGACAGTCTGCTTGTTTCATGTGAGCTGGAAGCTCATCAATCTCAGAGGACCTGTGGTAATCCTTACCTGTGATGTGTGCCGTGGAACCTCTTGAATGACCATACACCGAACCCAGTGAGTTCATGGATTTCTGAGTCACGCAGTCCCTGTAAGGCCAAGTCCTTGAGGTCACTGGAGTACCGGCGGTTCATCGTTGAGGATGTTCATTGAGGGTTTGGAAGGGACAGAAAGGGAATGAGGGCAGTGCTGAGATGGCAAGTCACAAGCTGCCCTGAACATGACATGCATGACAGCGCAGATAACTATTCCATAACCCCAATTTCTCAAGAATTTCCCATCTACTTAACTATGAACCCTGCTCTTGAGTAGCTTGATGACTGCTAGGCTACACAAAATCTCAGGTGAAAATTGTTATGAAACCACTGCAAGCCTTCCTCTATGGTGCTACACACAAGTTTATCGTACAGTAGTGATGGTGAGTTATGACAATCAATTGTAATGAATGTAGTCCTTGCCACTGTTAGCACCAGGGCTAAAGGTGCTAAACACTCAGAAGCCTGCAGAGATCTATGATAAGCATTTGGACTGGATCTGTGCACAGGGAACTTACACAATCACATTGGAAGGATGGCCAAAAGTATATGGCTCTTCCTTTGGACACAATACATGTTTCAAGTAAAGAACCTCCCTGCTATCAAGCCATATTGGATTGTAGGCATTGATCAGAAGGCCTGGAGGTGCATGTAGCTTGTTGTGAATTTTCTGGGGAGCAACACAGATGTGGGGGAGTGCACCACACTTATTGACACCCCAACTCATAATATGGTGTCGGTGGTGCAGCTGGTCAAAGACTTTTAGTGTCATGATCACGTGACATTTCCCACAAAAGAGTTTCCCATTTCGGATTCCTGACCCAGACTTGACCTAGCCCCTGCAGAATGGTTATATCTAGAGATCAGCTTATCTGATCTTTCTGTGGTATGGTTCTATGTTTCATCCCTGACTTCCCTTGTGTTCTAGACCCTTCTGGACTTGGTGTAGATGTGCTGGCACTTATTGCCAGCAAGACTGACTCACTGGCACCCAGAAAATGGTATAGAAAATACCAGTGTGTAGGATATAAAAGACCTGTAGTCTACTCTGTATGTTCCCCATCTGAGTCCCCTAATAATATAGCCCACAAAGCTAGTTGTTGGAGTGAAAGGTCAACAGTCAAGTCCGCTTTCAAGCTTAGCTAAGCACTGGCAGCGCCCGGACTGGCCCACTAAGCACAGATCCAGCTGAGTACTCGCAGACGATCCAGGTGATCATAACATTTAGCCAGCTATGCAAATCAGGGTGTTGCCAGTCAGGTTTGATAACCGTATATGTCAACTGATTCATGCTGGGTTCAACAGCTGATTTGTCAGAAGACATCCCATCAGGTCCCAATGAGTCCAAAAAAGGTAGGTGCTTTCTTAGTGGATCATAGATTTTTGCAACACCATGGCATCATTGGAACAACTCCATCATAGATGAGCAATTGTGCCACTTCCCAGCATAGAAAACTTACTTGGTACTTGCATTGCTGTCGGCTGTGTCTAGACTTTTCTATGGCTCTCTCTACCAGCGGGAGCTCCTCTCTTTTGTGGTGTGACTGTAGGCTCTTGACCCAGTTTGAAAATGCCTTCTCTATGGCTTTCCGTGTCTCCTGTGTGTCATCATACCCCATCTTCTCAATCAAGTGCTCAGTGAAAACATGGCCAGCAGTGACATTCCAGGGTGATTTTGGTTTCCCCATGATGTCAATCATGAAGTCAGTAGTCATTGCATCACAGGCTTTTGCACCATGACCTGTGTGCTCCCATTTGGCCATAAACACAGAAATCTGGGAGGGGTCAGGTGTGAGGCCATAAGGTGGATTATCCTTTCATAGAGAAGAGAGCTCAGTTTGGACCAATTTCTAGTGTTAGCATTAGTGTTGGGGAAGTTTGGTTCCAAACTGATCCAAACTCAGTTTGAACCAAACCCAAACTGGAAGTTTGGTTTGGGGTTTGGGATTTTCTGAAAAAAGCTAAATGGTTTGGTTTCCAGTTTGGGGGTCCCAAACTAGGGCTGAACACGAGTCCAGGTTACTCATGGGTGGCTATGGGTTTACTCGTGGGAATACTCACAAGGGTCATACTCATGAGTTACAAGTACTCATGGTCAAGGGTTTTCCAAGGGTGCAGGTATTGATTTCAACATAAACTATGAGTACTTGCACAAGTACTTGTAGAAGTCTGAGGGTTACTGACATATTGGTTGATTATATTATGATTTCTGTTACTTTTCTGCTTCATACTCACAAGTACCCCCAAGTACTTACAAGTACTTATGGGTCTGTGAGTACTCATGAGTATACTCATGGGTATTTGGTACTCATGAGTCAATACTCATAAGGATCCAGGTATCACTTCAATGATGCAAAATACTCATGAGCAAGGGTGCAGGTTACTCAAGGGTGCACTCGTGTTCAGCCCTATCCCAAACTGAGTTCAAACCATTTCAAACTGATTACATAATAAGCGCCCAATAAGTGTTTAATCACATTTAAACTCAGTTTGGTTCAAAATTAGTTCAAAATTAGTCCAAAACTGGTTCAAACTTAGTTCAAACCAAGTCTTAAATGGTTTGAGTTTGGTTTAAACTGAACCAAACTCAAACCAACCTGATTTGTAAGCAATTTGACACATTATTTGGGCGCTTAGTGGGCGCTTAACTGTGCGCTTATTTAATTGGTTTGAAACAGTTTGGTTCAGTTTGGAGCAGTTTGGAGCAGTTTGAATCAGTTTGGTTCAGTTTGGTTTCAGTTTGGCAAAAATGGCCTCAAACCAAACCAAACCAAACTTCCCCAACACTAGTTAGCATAGAATCACATTGCACAGGTTGTTACAGAGGTACTGGAACTCACAGCTAGTGAATTCTTGTCTGCTTCATGCCAGAATGGGCTCCTTCCACATCTGCCTTTCACCATATGACTGCCCCTGCCCCTGCTCCCATGAGTACAATCAGAGTTCTCTGTAACCTCATAAGGTGAACTGGCAGTGGTGGCATGACTTTCCTGCTGATAGCCTTTGGGCGTCTAGGAATCAAAGGCAGGTCACCTACACGAACAGGCCATTAGAAAAGATCCACTTTCCCGATGTTGTTCCACTCTTTGACAATTTGATGATGCCTCTGGGGAAACCTGGGGGGATGTGAAAGTAATGGCGACTGAGATGAAGGCAGCTGGGAGGGTTGCAAGGGTGGAATGACAGGCTGTGAAGGCAATTGCTGGGGCTGGAAATTTTTACCTCTTAGCGATGACATGCACTAGTTAAGACAGGACAAACTTATGTGGGGCCTCACAAAACTGCCACTGGCTCGAGGACCATCTTGAACCCCAGGATCTACATTTTCCCCAAACTCCTTGGCTGATTCATACAGTTCTATATCCAAGTTGGAATTGTCCAGCACAGGGGAATCACATGCATAAAAGTCTCGTGGATCTTGAACAGGCTTGTGGAGTGGTAGGATTTGCTCCACTTCAACTGAGCTTCTATCATGAGGATCAATCTGTACCTCCTAGAATGTCATGAAGTTGTGCGCATTCAAGAGAGAAGGGAAATCATTGCGTCAATGCGCATGAATAGGCATGATAGGAACATCTTACCCTTTCTTTTGTGTCTTGGCCCCACTCCCCATCCATGATATTTGAATCATGATGACTTGGAGTGCCCCAGGCAGCCCTTCCCCTGCCTCCATCTGAGCAACATGACACTGCTCGTGGAGTAGCTAGGGGGTCATCCAACTGCTTGTCACCATCTGTGGGTGTACTAATTGCGTTTGAGAAATCCGAACGAAGGCACTTCTTTATTTGCACTTGAAGTAGATTAGAGATATCATAATACCGTTGCATCAGAGGGGATGGTGCCCACATGTTCTGTTATGCTCCAAGCTAGGTTCCAACTCTGTGGCCAAAGTCAGTGACTGATCCAAACAGGGCTATGAACGGATATCCACCATTGCTGGACTGAAGACCGTGCTGCTTTATGTGCCCTGGAAACATTGTTACGGTGGCATAGTGACACTGCAGGCATTTTGCAATATTAATCCATTTTTTATGCTAATTTAATGGAAATAACATTTCAAAAGAGCTTTGAAAATAAGTGCACCAGAGATGTCAACGAGTGACACTCACAAGTATGAGTACTCATCGGAAATCTCCAAAGAGCTACTCATACTCAACTCATACTCACGGCTGTGAGTACTCACAAGCACGAGTACTCATCGAGATTTCCCAATCGACACTTGTACTCACAGCGTGAGTACCCATCTGCGGCGTGAGTACTCGTATTCATTCACATAGAATGAGTACTCGTCTGAGACAAGTACTCTAAAGATATCATTATTTTTGCCATAACTAACTACACAATGTACTCTAAACACTAGCTACAGTAGTATCAAGCCCGCTGCACTGTCGCTGCCCCCTCCCGCTGTCACATACTGGCATCGTTGTGTCACCGCTGCCATGGTTGTCGTCAGTGTCGTTGTGGGCCGTTGTCGTTGTGGACTGTTGTCCAAGTCATTGTGGATCATCGCCGTTGTGGATTGTTGTTGTCATCTTCATCTTTGTTGTTGTTGTTGTGTTGTTGTTGTCTGTTCGACCTGCCTTGTTGTCACCGTAGTGTCGTCGTGGTTGACTCATCATCGATGGTGCGCCGGCGGGGGTTTGTTGTCATCTGTAGCTGGCCACTTGCTGGTAGGCAACGGCACGGGTATTCCCATGGGTATTGAAAACATAACCCGTACCCGCACCCGCATGGGTTACTTACCCGCAATCGCGGGTGCGGGTGCAGGTGCGGGTACGGGTGTGTGGGTGCAGGTACGGGTGTGTGGGTGCAGGTACGGGTGCCGTGTTACAGACCTGTAGTTACATTTTTAAATACAAGCCTAATCTACTACACATTATCTAGACTAGCTACAACGCCTGCACCCTTGCTGTCCGAGTTGTCGCATCGCATAGCCATCGCGTCGCTGTCGTGTTGCCGTTGTGTTGCCGTTGTGTTGTGATGTCGTTGTGTCATGCCGTGTGTCATGTTGTCATCATGTATTGCTGTCGTCGTGTGTTGTGGTTGTGGTTGTGGTCGTGTCTTGTCGACGAGTGTTGTCGTGGGTGGTCGTGTGTTGTTGTTGTTGTTGTCGTGTGTTGTTGTCGTCTTGCTGTTGTCGTTGTCACATTGTTGCAGGCCTTCGCGTTGATGGTTGCCGCTGCCTTGCCGTCGTCGCTGGTTAGGAGGAGCGAACAAAACCGGCAATCACCACCAGCCGGGCATTGGAAAGGTTACTTCCCACGCTTTAGCATGACTCAGCATTGACCGGACCGGCACTGCAAATCCCCACCAACTCACAGCCACCACCAGCACTGGCACGCGCAACATCTCCAACGCAGCCTCAAGTCAAACAAACTTCCAACCACCACAACACAGCGCAGCATGGTGACAACACCAGCACCAGCAAGAATGGCAACTGGCAAGGTGACGACAGCGATCAAGACGGCGATGGGTGGCAGCATCCGAGTTGGTCCAACTCGACACCCAAGTCGACACCAACCACTGGCACGCATGACAACGACATAGCAGCATCGCAACATCAAACAACAACGACGATGATGATGGACAATGACGACTGACAACACAACAACAACGGATGACGACACAACAACAACAACGGTTGGGGACGCAATGACGGCGGGGGGCAGTCACACAGCGATGCTGTGGCGGGTTTTGTAGTTTGTATCACAGTACTTGTTACAGTAGTTACTTTTTAATCTATACTATGGTAATGTAAATAGTACACTAGCAGTCTAGCACTGCAGGTAATGACACGGGTGGTGGGTTGGCCAAGGTGCCACCCATACTCGTACCTGTCCCATCCCATAGCCGCGACCTGTGCAGGTCACCCAAACCTGTGCCATTGCCTACTTGCTGGTGGTTTGCTGCCAGCTGTCGTTGCATATACCAAGGTTGTGGTCATGGTCATGGCATGGTTGATGGTAACTCACATGGTGTGTAAGCAACTCACCAGCAAATGACGCCGAGTTTCCCACGCCCAGTGATTGCCAGTTTCGCTTGCTACATGCAGACTGGCCCGCGGGTTGCAAACAATACCACCACAGCAAGACGGCAGCAGTAGCAATGACGTGTTGGACAACGCAATGACGACAATGAAACGACACCCATCGACCACGACAATGGGGTGATGGCTGTCAATCCGGCTCGATTGACCACAACAATGGGTGACGTGACTTCCAAGGCAACCAAGAAGGCCTTGAAGAAGGTGACACATTGACGACGATGACGGGGGCAGCAACGACCAGACAACGACAACAACAACACCACCGCACGATGATGGGTGACGGCGACGACAGTGCTGACAACAACTCGGGAGGCGAGCCTTGCGGCTCTTGTACTAGTAGCAGATTTCTTAGATAGATTGTAAATGTTACGGTTTCGCCTTCGACCGTCCCTCGAACACCCCACGGGAAGACCCCGAACACCGCTAGGAGGAAAAGCGCAGAAGAATATGCGGAAGAAGAGGCTGAAGTAGCAAGACTTGTGGCTGACCATGCCCACGAAAGAGCTAAGTCTCCCACGCAATACTACTACGCACCCAGAAGCGCTCAGCGAAGCGATCCAGAATACTGGGAGTAGCGCACATGACCTTAGCGCCCGCCCGTCACGTGACCCTGGCACGTGACCTGGCTAGACTCGCACCAGAAGGGCCCAGATGAGCTTGTGCCTGGACCGGCCTAGAATGCCTCGTGTTTGTGACTCATATTGATCGTACCTGGACTTTGATAGCCATATGCCTCATGTTTCCTTATCTCTGACTCGTGCCATGCGCGCCTTACGCCATTGGCTGACCGTTATCTCTGACTCGTAGTGACTCATTCCTAGGACCCGTGTACTAGGGTTTCGGAGTTCCAAGCTGGGGTTCAAACCTCCTTGGACGTGTATAAGTAGAGGGGCTTATGGTCGCTGAAGACCTAAGCTTGACTTCTTGGATTGTCCACCCATTTGTACTGCCATTCGTTGGCTGATAGTTCATTTGGCTCTGCATTGCAATAGATGGCTGTCTGCCTCTTTGCCTATCCTTGTCCTTAGCTGTGCTCCAGTGTGCTGTCTTTGCCGCTGTCTGCTATCCCTTCCTTTCCCGCTTATCCTCGTCGCTGGCTGTCTGTCGCGACTCCTCTCCTCTACATCATTGGCCGGTTGTCTATCGCCTTTGATCGTCTCTTACTCTTTCTGGCCATCACCGCCGTCCATATCCTTTGGGCCACGCTATTACGTCTCACTTGTGAGCTGATAGCTGAACGAGTACGTGAAGTCGACATCCTCTGTGATCGTTAGGTCCCGCTAGTAGCCTTGCGCAGTCCGCAAGAAGGAACGTCCGGTGGAACGTTACAGTAAAGCAATATGAAATAGATTTCTTCATGCAAAACTGTAGCTCCAACTTAAGCACAGGTGGGACCAATGGTAATGCTGAGTACCGCGAGTACTCGGCGAGTACTTGTGCTCAGAAAAAGTCAAACTTGTACTCGTGCTTGGCGAGTACTCATCATGTGACGACTCAACGAGTCAAACTCGCGAGTGTACTTGTTTGTCAACAACTCATTGACATCTCTGAAGTGCACAATACATCATAATCTCATTCACAATGTAATCTACAGTAAATCAAGAGTGACAATGTTCAACTCATTCTAATGATATTTAGAATGTATTCAGTCATGTGATTCATATGTACCCATCAAAGTCATTCACAATAAACATAAAGCATGCATCCAAAAAATATTGTGAAAATTATTCTCAATATTATTCACATATTTCCAAGAGTTTCACTGGGAATACATTTGACATGACTCCCGATGTTGTGATGTCATGACTCAATGACTCCTGAAGTCAAGACTCATGATGTCAAACTTGATGTCAAAGTCATGACATGACCATCATCAGTAAGACTGTAAGGACTATGCTGAATGTACTTGAAAGCATGTGCATTGTGGAGCCGAGTCCATGTGAGTCTGAAGGCAGAGGGGGATCCCACTGGGGTAAGAGAGCAAGAGTGAGCCAAGTCTGGAGCGTTCGCATTAGCAAGTGCCAGTGCAAATGCAAACGGACAAGGGGGTGAGAGCAAGAGCGAATGGCTAGAAGAGACATGAGGCAACGTCCCTTGAGTGCTCGCAATGGGACCTGACTCCTGGGACAATCACACAGTGAGATGGGGGAAACAGCGGCAACCAAGTGCTGTGTATTCAACAAGAAACAAGGGATTTAAATACAAGCAGAACCATAGCTACCCCGTACAAGTAGGTAAGGATGAAGAGGTGAGGTAAGAGGGACAGGGAGAGGTGGCATAGGGGAAAAGGCACAGGTCAGAATGAAACACGAAAACAATATGGAATGCGGGAACAAGTTGATGGGGTACGAGTAGCCGAAAAGGGGACATGAAAGACGAGAGATCTGAGGCTGAGGGGGTGACGACAACACGCACACTATTGTACAACAGAAACAGATTGGTCAAGTGGGATAAAAGAAGATTGCGCCTTTACCTGAGATGGAGTGCGACGTGGCTGAGGTGATTGACAGGTGCGAAGGATGAGGGCATTGCAGCGAAGACGGATGGCGATGAACAAAGGTGGCATGAGGAGACGTGCAGCCTGCCTGCCTATGAGTGGCCTGCGAACCGTTTGCAAAGGGAATGGTGTCAGCGGCAGTCCATAGCAATGGGGAAAAAACGAGCGATGAGGGTGAGGGTGAGAGTGAGAGTGAGTATGAGGTGAGAGAGGAGGGCATTGAGATCAATGACAATTGATGGCGAGGACACCATGGGAAGTCATGTCTGAAATGGCAACCAAGCCACGTGATAGCAATCCAAGTCCGAAATGGGCAGTTTTGGGGACAAACCCTGTGTGTCCTCACACTGTGAGTGAGCATGGGCAAGGAAGGAGTGGGGGAACAGCCCAGAAGACGGTAGATGCGTGAAGTGTGAGTTACAGCGAAAGCTCCTATTCCTCTTGTGTGACACTTAGTAATACCATACCCATTGCCAATTGGCAACACACATGATGTGAGAATGGAGCAAGAAGGAACAAGTGTATTTGTTCAGGATGAGAGGGGATATTGACAGGAAGGGAGAAGAAGGGAGATTCGGAAGTGGTGAATGCATGGGAGAAGAAGTTTGAGATACATGTGAAGTTGGGAGAGCCAGGAATGTGTGGGAGGAGCAGGAGGTCGGGAAGGACGGAAACGAGGAGTTTCGGGGATGCACAAGACACTCACGTGAAGCCAAACATGTCTGAGGAGAGGAGGAGGGTCGAGCACGAGAACTGAACACGAAAGTCTTCTACAAAGTCTAGCGACAATCACAAAGAAAAGTCCTAAAGACAAAGTAAGAAGGTTAGCAGCACGGGATTGAGAATAGAGACGAGAGTTGATTCTGAAGAGGAAGAGGAAGTCAAATGCGAATAAGACGAGAAGTCGAAGATCTCTCACTAGACCTGACCTGACGAACCGGCGATATCACATAGGGAATAGGGAGAATGATAATGGGGGAACCAACTATGACATTAAGAGCATGAACCCCAAGCCCTTTATACAAGCGATCAGTACCTAAGACAGAACAAATAGAAACGCAACTTAGTCGAAATATGTGAGGAGAAATGTTGTAGCAGGGGAAAAACAAATGAAAGGTCGAGGATGAGATGACAGTCAATGGACAAAAACACGAGGCCGACATGAGGAAAAGATACAAATTACAGCAAAAGTAGGGGTCAGGAGAAATGACAAAGCGTGGCTGAAGGGTCAGCACCAATAATGACGACGATGATGCACACTACAAATACAAAGAAAGGTCAGAAAAGAGTACATAAGTTCAAAGAAATAGTGGGCATGCCTGTGCCTGTGACAGAGAGCACGAACTAAAACGATCTGGCAAAAGAATGTGGCTTGAGGCAACAACACGAAGTTGATTGGCTGGGGGTGAAGATATGAACAATGAGATGAAGATGGCGGAAAGGACAGAGGAAAGATAGGTGGAAGACGCATGGTACGCTTGAGTCGGCATCGCAGTTGATGGAGTGGGCGAAAATGAGTAAGTTGGTGATCTGAGCAGAAATGGGGATTTCAGGCTCAAGTAGAGATGTCAACGAGTGATACTCGTGAGTATGAGTACTTGTCGGTAATCTCTGAAGATGTACTTGTACTCAACTCGTACTCGCAGCGGCGAGTACTCGTAAGCATGAGTACTCGCTGAGTTTTCTGGACTGACACTCGTACTCGCGCCACAAGTACCCATCTGAGCTGCGAGTACTCGTATTTGTTGAAGTCGCATGGGTACTCGTTTTAAACGAGTACTCATTGTTTAGGCACTATGTATACACTACTACAGAATAGTTACAACTAGAGATGTCAACGAGTGACACTCACGAGTACGAGTACTCGTCGGAAATCTCCGAAGAGCGACTTGTACTCGACTTGTACTCGTCGGTGTGAGTACTCGTATTTGTTTACTTAGTATGAGTACTCGTCTACAATGAGTACTCTAAAGATTTCTCATTTTTGCTACTAGAACTAGCTACAGACATGTACTAAACAGTAGCTACAAGGCCTACAATTCCCGCCACCCTATCACTATCCCCTCGCCGCAGTTGCGTACTAGCGTTGTTGTGTCGCAGCGGTGGCGGTTGTTGTCATCCATGTCATTGTGGACCGTTGTCATCATGGGTCGTTGCCGTCGTGGGTCATTATCGTCGTGGGTCGTTGTCGTTGTGGACCGTTGTCGTGGTGGACTGTTGTCCGAGTCGTTGTGGACTGTCGGCGTCGTGGACCGTCATTGTTGTTGTGCCAGTGTTCGACCTCAGTCTGCCTTGCCGTCACTGTAGTATTGTCACGGTTGTGGTCGACCCATCGTCGATGGGTTGACCAGCAGGGGTTTGTTGTCGTGTGGCTGGCCACTGCCGCCGTCGTCATCCAGGCGTATGTCGTGGTCGTGGCGTGGTTGATGATAAGCAACTCATGTGGTGTAAGATAATGATGCGTAATGACACTCAAGCTTCCCACACCTGGCGATTGCCAGTTTCGCCTAGCTACATGCGGGCTGGCCTGCGACCCTTGCCAGTCCCTTGCCACCACACAAGATGATAGCAGTATTGACACGTTGGACGACGCAATGACGACGATGGTGCGATAGTCGTCAACCACGACAATGGGGCAATGCCCGTCGATCTGACTCAATCACAACAACCGGCGACCTGACGTCCAAGGCGTCCAAGGAAGGAGGCGACGCATCGACGACGATAGGGGCAACAACGCGTCAGACAATGACAACAACAACACTGCCGCACGATGATGGATGACGGTGATGATAGCGCTGATGACGATTCAGAAGGCGAGCCCTGCGGCTCTTAACTAGTAGTAGAATACATAGATTACTTAGATAGATTGTAACTCGATCCAAAATATATTAGTTCATGCAAAAGTGTAATTTCAACTTAAGCAAAGGTGGGACCAATGGCATTGCTATGAATACCATGAGTACTCGTGCTCAGAAAACATTGAACTCATACTCACGTGCACGAGTACTCGTCACGTGACGAGTCAAACAAGTCAAACTCGTGAGTTGACTCATTTGTCAACAACTCGTTGACATCTCTGGTTACAACTGATGTACTATACAAAATCCCTGCCCCAGCGTACCCCCCACCATCGCATCTGGATTGCTGCCATCTCCTGTCGTGTTATTGCCGCGCCACCGTCTATTGCATTGTCATCGTCATTTGAGATTGCCTTGCCGTCGTGTCGTCACCGGTGTGTCATTGTCATCGTTGGTGGAGCGGTCCGCTGTGTCATAGTCGTCGTTGGGATGGCCATGACAGGCCATCGTTGTCGTGTTTGATGCGCTGGCGAGTTTGTGGTTGTCGTAGTCTTGAATGTTGAGTGTGGGAAGCCACCGTGGCCTAACGGGAAGCAGCCTTTTCCACGCCCACTCGGTGATTGCCATTTTCATATGTGGCTGAAGAATCTCTGACCAATCCAAGCCACATGCACCACCAAAGACCAACTACGACTCAAGCTACAACTATGACAACATGTCTCAAGTCTGCCAACGCAGCTTTGAGCTGTACGAACACCACCAGCCACCGCCAGCACCCTGCCAATGCAGCTATGACACCAGCAACAGCCATGGGGCAAGGCCCGAGTGACAACGGCGACGCAACCACGATGGGTGAAAGCCCATTGATAGTACGATGTCTGGGCATTGCACGTTGACCACAAGTCAATACCTGCCAATTACAACAATGGGGCAATGCCCGTCGACTTATGAAGGTGGGGCGAGGTGGTGATGGCCAACGACAACGGAACGACGCGACATGCCAGCAATGGGCTGACAACAACGACATTGACAGGAAGACACCGACAGCGATAACGACAATGGGCAACCGTGACGACAACTCAGATGGCAGCGGTGGGCCCTGTTGTAACTAGTAGTTTACAGATAATACATTGTAATTGGTGCGAAATAAATTTTGTTTGAAAAACTGTAATACCAACCCACTGGCAACATGGGCTAATAATGTTAGGACCACAAGTACTTGGCGAGTACTCACGCTCAGAAAAAGGGAGACTCGTACTCGCGCAAGTATTCAGGCACGAGTACTCATCACATGACAAGTCAAACTCGCAAGTATACTCATTTGGCATCACTCGTTGACATCTCTGGGCTCAAGGGCTGAGCTACCCTCACTAGTGTTGGGGAAGTTTGGTTTGGTTTGGTTTGAGGCCATTTTTGCCAAACTGAAACCAAACTGAACCAAACTGATTCAAACTGCTCCAAACTGCTCCAAACTGAACCAAACTGTTTCAAACCAATTAAATAAGTGCCCAGTTAAGCGCCTACTAAGCGCCCAAATAATGTGTCAAATTGCTTACAAATCAGTTTGGTTTCAGTTTGGTTCAGTTTAAACCAAACTCAAACCATTTAAGACTTGGTTTGAACTGAGTTTGAACCAGTTTTGGACTAATTTTGAACTAATTTTGAACCAAACTGAGTTTAAATGTGATTATTAAACACTTATTGGGCGCTTATTATGTAATCAGTTTGAAATGGTTTGAACTCAGTTTGGGACCCCCAAACTGGAAACCAAACCATTTAGCTTTTTTCAGAAAATCCCAAACCCCAAACCAAACTTCCAGTTTGGGTTTGGTTCAAACTGAGTTTGGATCAGTTTGGAACCAAACTTCCCCAACACTAACCCTCACAACGCTCTCCCTAGAATGTAACATGATGGAGTAGAGTGAGGCTTTAGAACCATTTCCAGAAAGGGATGTGTAGCGCTGTTCCACAGTGAAGTTCAATGAATATTTGTACAGCAGTCCAAATAGTGTTTGGAAGTCCAGTCTCAAGACTGAAAAAAGACTGAGACTGAACTGGACCAGGACTGATCCAGACCGGAAATTACTAAGACCGATCAAGACTGCTAACCGCAGTCCGGTCTCAGTCTCAGTGCGTTGCTGAAAATTGGTAGACTGGTGTAAGACCGGTCAAGACCAGGCTCAACCAGTCTTTTCTCTTTCTCGCACCTTACTTTGCTCAAATTAATCTCACATGAAATTGATGTGATAATACTGCCTGAGTACTAGTACATGAAGTAAATACACTAGCTATAGTCATAAAAATCTGTCCAAGTTGTACAAATCATGTCACATTCAACTTGGAGTTGTCATTGTCCGAGTCATCACCATCATTGTCCGAGTTGTCGCCGTTGTCCGAGTTGTCACCGTTGTCTGAGTTGTCACTGTCATCGTCCGAGTTGTCGCCGTCGTCGTCCGAGTTGTTGCCATCGTCGTCTTGAGGTCGTGGTCATTGATTCGTAGTGGTCATCTTCTTGAGGTCGTGGTTGTGGTCTTGAAGTTGTTGTCTTGAGGTCGTCATCTTTATCTTGAGGTCGCAATCGTCGTCTTGAGGTCATCATGGTTGTCGTCTTGAGGTCGTTGTGGTTGTCGTCTTGAGGTCGTGGTCATGGTCTTCAAGTTGAGGTCATGGTCTTCATCTTCATCTTGCCATTGTCGCCTTGCCATCGACTGGCACTATGCTGTTGTGGCTGGTTGTGCAGTTGAGGAGATTGACCAGAAGGATATAACATGAGCGAAGGAACCAGACAGCGGAATAGTCAGTAAGGTGACTAAGACTCGGCAATCTCCTGGGCCAGGCATGTTCAAGTGAAAGCACGCTTTAGGAAACCGTGATACAGCTTTGCTCAGTGTACACAGGACGGCAATGACAGCAATCAATGACCCCACCAACACCACATACCCGAGGTGGCAATGGCAGTTCAACCACGATGATGCAGGATTGTCTGACGGTGGGGTGAAGATGACAAGGCCAGCGGCAACTACAATAGCGATGGCGAGGCAACTCAACTTGCCTGTCGACTTCATCAAGGACCCAGACAACATGCCAATACCGAACAACACTGACAACAACCCAGAGGCAACAGACGACAACTCAGATGCGACAAGGGACGCGACAGACGACGACACAGTGTGACCGACGATGACTCGGATGCGACTCGGATGCAACAGATAAGGGGCGACGATGGCAGGGTGGGCATTATAATTAGACTACAGTACAGTACATTGTTTGGTAATTACTACAGTACTAGTGCAACTTGCTATGAGAGTGGTTCTCCTGCCTACAAGACTGGTCTTTACCAGTCACAAACTGGTCTCAACCTCAACCAGTTGAGACCAGTCTCATAACCGGAAAAAACCGACATAGACCGGTCTATGTCGGTTCAGTCCGGTTATCTGTGGCTAAGAGATTTCGGAAGACTGGTCTCAGTCTCGGTCTGGGCTCTCGGGGTCCAAAAGACCGGACCAGACCAGACTTTCAAACACTAAGTCCAAAGGTGACTATCACCGAGCACAAGGTGGTGGCTCTGCTTATTATATGTCAGTGGAAAGAATACATGCTGCAGTTTCAGTTCTATACAATCACCACTCCAGATAAGCACAGCCATTCCGGGCCCCATTCGTGTCACAGCACTTGAAGTGGACACTTGTTTATGGTGGTGACTCCTGTAGCAAGTCATATATCAGTCATGGACTCGTAGTAGCAGGCCGCCGAGTCTCAGGCCGATGTGGCTGAGGCTGGCCCGTTTAGGAAATACAGTTTCAAGAGGAGTTTCAAAACTGCCTCTCATGTATAAATACAGCTTGGAGACGACCAAGACTCCCCATCTTGGTCTTCTTCTGACTACCATCATCCCCCCCTTGCATCTCTCCCTTCAGAGCTTGTGTGCCGACCCTGGTGCCGCCTGAGGAAGACATTGTCTATCCCTCTCTTCTCTTCTTCCTAAGGTCATCTATCAGTCAGGCATAAAGGCCGCCCACCTTGGTGGAAGTACCCAGTGGTTATCGTCACCCTGGTGTAAGTCGGGACGTCACGTGCTCATAACAAAGGGCTGTGTACTTGTGTTGTGTTGTGTCACGTCACGTGACTCAAAGGATAGTAGCACGAACCCTGCTAAGTCGTGAACACCCTTATGTTGTCCAAGTTGGACTAAATGCCCGTGGTAGCGTTACATTAAGACCAAGATCCCTTCATCGTGGCGTTCACAATGAGAGACCATTGGACGAACTTCAGGACCTACTCCCTTGAACGACAAGGAGACCGCAACGTACCAGTACAGTTTTTAGGCACCACTAGGTGGAGAGAGTACAGAGGGGACACCAGGTACTTTGTCAACTTCGCCTCAGGACCCACCCAATACTGCCCAGTTGAGTTCAATTTCGAAAATCTGTGTTGGGTGGAAATTACATGGAACCCGATTGACAACAGGTGGGATGCAGTACGCCCAGCAGGAAGAAACTACAACTGCAAGATCGATACCTGGAACTTATCAACGTGGGAACAATACGGCCACATTGACGGACAACCAGAGGAAGAACCAAGTACGTCGGAACCAAGAACACCAGCACCGTCAGAAACAAGCGGGGACAAAGACAGCCAGACAAGTGACGAAAATGAGAGCAAAGTGGCAGTACTCCAAACAGCTGAGTCACTTCACATAAACGAACCAGAAACCATCCAAGTACTATCACCAGCTGTAGCAGCTATGGCCACCGCAATGGAAACTATCACGGAGACTCTCAGACACACCGCTATAGATGATGAATCCGAAGAATAGCAGAGGAAGCGGAAGCACACTTACAACCTATCAACCCTAGTATGGGTCATCATATGACTGCGGACGATGCGGCAATCTTCCGAGCAGTAGGACCTGACGTTCCAGACCCGCTACCTGGAAGAATCAACAACCCACCACCAGGAGCAGGAGGATGACCTCCTGGCGACAGACGAGGACCCCCAGGTGGAGGAAGACCTGGACGAGGACCACCAGGAGGAGGATTTGGCAGAGGCTTTGGAGGTGGACCACCAGGTGGAGGAATACCGGCAGGGGGACCGGGATTACCAGGAGGACCTACACATCGACTAGAGGGTGAGCCCCCGTCCATCTTCAAAGGAGACCGCCTCCTCTTCCTTGGCTTTATCAAGGGACCACTGGTCAGCAACTGGACACTGGGATTTCTCCAATGGCTCAACAACGAAGTGCAGGGAGGAACAGATAGGTACGACAAATTCTTGTGGGACACATTAACTGTGGGATTCACTGACTGCTTCTTGAACACACTGGAGCAAGAACAAGCCCAGGCAATGATGGCGAGGGGATTTAAAATGATAGGGGATGACATTGACGTGTACGTCACCAACTTCGAACAGTTAGCACGGAAGGCTGACTACTGCCTCAACAACCAACAAACCATTGACTGCTTCACCATGGGGTTACCTGGCAAGCTATTCACTAAGGTCTACGAAATGGACGAACCAAGGACCTTCCAGGAGTGGAAGGACGCCGCGCTGAGAAGACAGAAGCAGTACATCCATCTGCGCACAAGGCTCAACATTGCAACTCCCACCAGGAACACACAGCCACGCTTCCCACCTCAACCAAGGTTCGGAGGACAGCCTTGGAACGCACCAAGGAACCAGCCACCACGCTACGATCCCAATGCAATGGACACATCTGCCGATTGCTCACGTGCAAGACTCATGGAAGTGGGAGACCCCAATCGCAGTCAATATCAACCACAAACCCAGTTCACACCCAAGGGAGAAACTGGACCAGGATGAGGAGGTGGTCAGCAAAGGGACATGAGGGAAGTCATTTGCTACAACTGTAACAACCCTGGCCACTTCTCACATGACTGTACTCGCCCAAGGAAGCAACACCAACAACAGTGGAGACTGTTGATAAGTGACCTGTGTGCACTTAGCAGCTCAATGGACACACAGATAACGGACTGCTTTAGATAAGATATATTGGACTTATGTAAGATTAGATTATTATGATCTTTACAATCTCGGACTTTCTTATCTATGACATCACTGTACAATGACATCATGGACTCCTCTGGACTCCTATTGTATTTCGTCCTTGTACTCATTCCCTTTGTTCTATCTTTATTGTGATGTCAATATGATATCATAGTCTAGCCCTTCTTTGTTCTTTGCACCTTGTTCTCCATTTACACACTCCTTTGTGTCCGTCTGTAGAACAACGCTCCTTGTATTCTGTGACTCTATGTTACCTGTGTTGTACTAGTGTCACACCTCTGTATAGTATAAGTAGAGTACTCTGTACGCTCTGGCACCACACCAGTTCTCATCTGTTGTGTGCCAGACTTCCATCTGCTTCACTTGCTTGACTATCTCTGTTGCTGCTTCAAGTACCACCCTCATATCTCACCACAGTCTACTTTGTCACTGTGAGTATGTCTTACATGTGTACTGTTCATCAGAGACCTGCCACAAATAGTAGAAGCACGGAGATGGACTACTATACTCAAGAGCAGTCCACGACGCGAGCAGCAAGCACGTCCACACTGCAGCAAATGGCAAAGGACTGGCTCAAAGGAGTGAGAGGAGCCAGTGACAAAGTAAAAGACCTGATATTCCAAGACATGTGGAATCAGGGGGATTTTCCAGACGCCTGAACCCATCAGCCTGGGTGAGGGCAATTAATTGTAACTCTGTAATCATGACTCGCTTCCATTCACTTCAAATTCCAGTCTTGATTCGCACCAGTTACTCCATGGCCGACATAAAAGGGCTTGTCAATTCCAGAGCCACCGACAATTTCATAAGACCCATGTTTGCCAAACGCATGGGACTGGGACTACAAGTCCTAGAACGCCCAAAGAAAATATGGAACATTGATAACACCGAAAACAAAGCTGGGTCTATTACACATTTCATCGACCTAGATGTGCAGACCAAGGGACACCACAGAGTCATGCGATTCCTCGTCACGGACATAGGAAACGAAGACCTAGTACTAGGCTATCCGTGGCTAGCGACCTACGAACCAACTATTAGCTGGACCCATGCTACCATTCACAAAGAAGCACTGCCAATAATCATTCGATCCATAAACCCCACCGAAACCCAAGTGGTTGTAGCGGGAGCCATTATGCAAGAAGAAGCAGAGGATATTGTAGAGGAATTAGAGGAGGCATGCCAGATACGTACCACAGCTACCGAACTAGCTATAGCCGCTAACCAAAACACAACCACGGCAGTAATTCCAGCACCATACCAACGATTTGCCAAAATCTTCAGCGAAGAAGCCTCACACAGATTCCCACCATCCCGACCATGGGACCACACCATCAACTTTAAACCAGGCACGCCTGCAACCATCGACTGCAAAGTATACCCTATGATGCAGGATGAGGACAGTAAGCTCAAAGAGTGGCTAGACGAACAGCTCAAGATGGGGTACATCCGACCATCCAAATCACCTTATGCATCATCTTTCTTCTTCATCAAAAAGAAAGACGGAAAACTGCGACCAGTCCAAGACTACCAGAAAATCAATGCATGCACCATATGCAACCAATACCCCCTTGATGAACAGTACACATGTAGGACATACTCACAGTGACAAAGTAGACTGTGGTGAGATATGAGGGTGGTACTGGAAGCAGCAACAGAGTAGATCTAGCAAGTGAAGCAGATGTGGAGTCTGGCACACAACAGATGAGAACTGGTGTTATTACAAGAGAGGAGACATACCTGGCACACAACAGATGAGAACTGGTGTGGTGCCAGAGCATACAGGGTACTCTACTTATACTATACAGAGGTGTGACACTAGTACAACACAAGTAACATAGAGTCACAGAATACAAGGGGCATTGTTCTATAGAGGGACACAAAGGAGTGTGTAAATGGAGAACAAGGTGTAAAGAACAAGGAAGGGCTAGACTATGATATCATAGTGACATCACAATAAAGATAGAACAAAGGGAATGAGTACAAGGACGAAATACAATAGGAGTCCAGAGGAGTCCATGATGTCATTGTACAGTGATGTCATAGATAAGAAAGTCCGAGATTGTAAAGATCATAATAATCTAATCTACATAAGTCCAATATATCTTATCTAAAGCAGTCCATTATCTGCATGTCCATTGAGCCGCTAAGTGCACACAGGTCACTTATCAACACCCCTTCCCCTGATGTCAGAACTCATCAACGACCTAGGCAATGGACATTACTACACCAAGCTTGACATCAGATGGGGCTATAACAACATATGAATCAAGGAGGGACACAAACACAAAGCAGCATTTAAAACCCGGTACAGACTATTCGAACCCCTGGTCATGTACTTCGGACTCACAATTTCACCCACAACATTCCAAAACATGATGAATGATATCATGGGAGACACTATTATGCGACAACAACTACTCAGCACAGTCATCCGAGTATACATGGATGATATCGGCATAGCCACTCATGAGAACACCGGGTTACAGGCACACATCGATGCGGTATGCAAAGTCCTTCAGATTGCGCTTGACCACAATCTCTACTTCAAACTGGAGAAATGCCTCTTCCACCAACCGCGAATGGATTACCTGGGGGTAATCCTTGATAAGGGGGTAACTCATATGGACCCGGTAAAAATTTCAGGTATCAAGGAGTGGCCATGCCCGACAAAGGTCAGAGACGTCTGCTCCTTTTTGGGGTTCTGCAATTTTTACCGACTCTTCATTCGCAGTTTCACCATGCACACGCAAGCACTCAATAAACTCACACACAAGGACGCGGAATGGCAATGGACATCCGACAAAGAAAAGGCCTTCCAAACCCTCAAAACCCTCGTAACACAAGAGCCAGTACTTGCTCACCCTAACCTTACAGACCAATTCGAACTCGAAGTAGATGCATTGGGTTTTGCAGTAGGAGCAGTACTTCTACAGAAGAAAACAGATGGCAAGCGTCATCCAGTAGGCTACTACTCAGCCACCCTGAACGAAGTGGAGTGCAACTACAACATCTACGACTTGGAGCTGTTAGCAATAGTCAAAGCGCTGAGACACTGGAGACCCTTCCTAGCTGGATCACCTAGTGTTGGGGAAGTTTGGTTCCAAACTGATCCAAACTCAGTTTGAACCAAACCCAAACTGGAAGTTTGGTTTGGGGTTTGGGATTTTCTGAAAAAAGCTAAATGGTTTGGTTTCCAGTTTGGGGGTCCCAAACTGAGTTCAAACCATTTCAAACTGATTACATAATAAGCGCCCAATAAGCGTTCAATAATCACATTTAAACTCAGTTTGGTTCAAAATTAGTTCAAAATTAGTCCAAAACTGGTTCAAACTCAGTTCAAACCAAGTCTTAAATGGTTTGAGTTTGGTTTAAACTGAACCAAACTGAAACCAAACTGATTTGTAAGCAATTTGACACATTATTTGGGCGCTTGATGGGCGCTTATTTAATCGGTTTGAAATGGTTTGGTTCAGTTTGGAGCAGTTTGGAGCAGTTTGAATCAGTTTGGTTCAGTTTGGTTTCAGTTTGGCCAAAATGTAATCAGTTTGGTTTCAGTTTGGCAAAAATGGCCTCAAACCAAACCAAACCAAACTTCCCCAACACTAGGATCACCACACAAAATCAAAATCTTCTCGGACCATCTAAACCTCACACACTGGAGATCCGTGCAGAAAATAAGCTGACGAGTAGCAAGGGAAGTACTCGAACTTATGGAGTACAACTTTGAGATTCACCATATTAAAGGGATGAGCAATGGCCAAGCAGATGCGCTGTCCCGAAGACCCAACTACGACAAGGGAGACAGAGACAACGAAGGGGTCATTGTACTTCCGGACAAGGTATTTGCATGCACCACGACTACCCAACTACCAGAAAACCATGAACAAGACAAAAGCTGGATACTCCTGTGGGTGGACCCTTACCAACTCAAGAAGTTCGACGGTGTCTGGTATCGACAAGGTGCGAGAGTTATTACTGGAGACACAACAACCATTCGTACCATCATTCAAAATCACCACGACCCACCAATATATGGACACCCAGGAATCAAATGAACGACACACATCATAGAACAACACTACTGGTGGCCAAGGATGATGGAACACGTGACTGAATTTGTCAAAGGATGCGTGGAGTGCCAACGCCATAAGGTCAACAATCGACTGATGAGGGTGCCCTTAGTACCTATCACGCCCATGCCCGATGCTAAGCCGTTTGAAGTCATTGCGCTAGACTTCATCACTAAACTACCAACGTCACAGGGATACAATTCGATACTAACCATCACCAATCACGATTGTACCAAGGGATCAGTCTTCATCCCCTGCGTAGAGGAGATCATGGCAGAAGAAACAGCCGCCCTGTATGTCACTCACATCTTTCGGAGATATGGGTTACCAGCAAAGATCATTAGCGACAGAGACCCCTGGTTCACGTCCAAGTTCACCCAGGAACTCTGTCAAATCCTGGGAATCTACCAGAACATTTCCACAGCGTATCATCCACACATGGATGGACAATCAGAATGAACCAATCAGTGGCTGGAACAGTATCTCAGGTTCTGGGCTAACAAGCATCAAGATAACTGGGCGCACTTTCTACCAATGGCAGAGTTCGCACACAACAGCTGGCCACATGAGGCAACAAGGAAGTCCCCTTTCGCACTCATGATGGGATATGACCCACGTGCTGATTGGCTCGATAAGCCATTGCCTGTCCCACAGGTGACCACGAGACTACAACAGTTCCAAGAAGCACGGAAACACACTCAAGAACTTATCAAGAAGGCACAATCCATGTGGGTCAAACACTGAGATATGCCCAAATATTGAACAGGTGACCTGGTATGGCTGGAAGGGTGACATCTCCGCACCAATCAACCGACTGCCAAGCTGGCCATGCGAAGGCACGGACCATTCAAAATCCTCCAAGTACTGTCACCTGTCAACTATCGATTGGAACTCCCGACCCAATGGAGTATTCACCCCATATTCCACATTGATCTACTCACACCATACCGAGAGACGATCTTACACAGAGAAAACTTCCAATGCCCGCCACCAGAACTAGTGGATGGGGAAGAGGAATATGAAGTTGAACATGTTCTAGACTCACAGCAATTCAGCAGAAGTTGGAAGCTCCAATATCTGGTGAAATGGAAGGGATATCCCAACTCGGAGAACCAGTGGGTCGATAAATTGGACATCTTCATGGATACAGCCATAGCGGAGTTTGAGAGAAGTCTGATGGCCAGACGAACCATTATAAACCCAACTTACACCGCTAAGTCCCCCCCATCTTATCATGCTGGACTCCTCTCTCAAACCCACATGCCTTCCTCCACTCAGCCCACATTGCCCATTGTCACTCCCCATCTCAGGGGACCCCTCACCTACCAAGAGCTCAACGACGCCATCGCCAACGTGGCCCCTGTCGAAGACCTTGACAACCCCAACAAGCCAGAAACCTACTGGCTTATTTCCCACGATGGGCAACAGCTCAACACCACACCCTACTCCGAGGCTGAGGTACATAGGCTCCATGCAGCTTTCGCCAACCGAGAGCTCCCCATTCCTGGACCTCTCCTGGTACGAGTCAAAGACTCGGTCAAAGCCGAAGAAGCTCAAGTACGAGGACTGGATGGCATGGAGGGACTGGAAGCAGCTGGCAGCAGCTTGGCAAGCGGAGCAACTCTCGAAGGCAGCGACAAGGAGAATGAGGATCCAGTGGAGGTGGGAGCTGTTTACCGCGACAATGCGTGCATGGTGTACAAGCAACCTGAAGCAGGGTTGAAGGAGTGGTACCCAGCTGAGCACCCCTCCATCATCACCACAACTGATTCTGATAATCTGGCGGAAACGCCTTACACCTGTGACACAACGGGATGTGCCTTGTACCGAGGCAACTTCACCTCTGAGGTCACCCCTCTCCATACTACCACGCGCCTGTGCCACCAGCTCGGCAGCACACAGATTGCCCTGAGTGGATTCAAACACAACCGGGGGGATGACTATGTCCACTTTCCCATCACCACCCCACAAGGGGACACCCAGCAAGCCACCTATGTCCAGGTCATCATGGGTCCAGACCCATTGGTCATTGGGCTCATTGAGGACAGCGACAAGGTGTACTCACGCCCCCTGTACGCAGAGCTGCATGTGCTCGGAGCTGGCAAGCTGCACTATGAAGCTGAGGACATGTGCCCCTTGGTTAGCGGCCATGCAGGGCAACACTGATTGGATCGCGCCATCAATGAATTGAAGGATAAGGGGCTGAAAGCTGAGTTGCACTGTTACCGCGCCTACAAACACGAGGCTGAATGCATTGAGCAGCGCCTCCACGTCCTTGCTCAATCACTGGGTGGAGTGCAGAGCAAGCTCGCGAAGGGCAAGTTCCAATTGGAGATGGCAAACATGGTGGACCAAGTATTGGAGACGCAGGAAGGATGGATGTCAGGGATTGGGCCAATGAGGATGTGATGGGGTCGTCACAGCTGAAAAGGGGGTGATGTCATGGCGCTTGAAGTGGACACTTGTTTATGGTGGTGACTCCTGTAGCAAGTCGTATATCAGTCATGGACTCGTAGTAGCAGGCCGCCGAAGTCTTGGGTCGATGTGGCTGAGGCCGGCCTGTTTAGGAAATACAGTTTCAAGAGGAGTTTCAAAACTGCCTCTCATGTATAAATACAGCTTGGAGACAACCAAGACTCCCCATCTTGGTCTTCTTCTGTGTTACGAATCCCGACCGCTGACGCTGCGAGATGCGGGCCGGAGGAACCGCCTAGCTGGGTGGAGACTCCCGATGGCTCAGACGCCGCTAGCAGGACCTTACGGAGCACTAGGGAGATCTTCAGGCGTGGTCTGGACTCATGACGGTACGATCACGTGACCGGAGTCTAGACTGACCTAGAAAGATGACGAACGATGGCGCAACATGCATGTGACCTTCTGGTAGGTTCCATGACTGCGCACGGACCCTGACCCCAGATAGAGCAGACTTAGCTGAGTACGAACCTTATGTACCTGCATGTATATATACCAGGCTTGTCTTTGTACTCAAGTCCTCAGACTTGATTTACTTAGCAATACCAGCTTTGTATCTTGGGAACCCTGCTCTGCCTTGCCTTAAGCCTTCCCCTTATCTTGTGCATCACCATTCTCGCCTCACCTCTTCGAGCATGTGCCTTTGACCGATATCAGTCTCCATTGCCGCCATTGTCCGACAATGCTGAACGCGTCTTCTGCTAGACCTGCTGCGGGTACTATGAACCATGGACGTCGCCCCGCTGGTGGCGTTACATTCTGACTACCATCATCCCCCCCTTGCATCTCTCCCTTCAGAGCTTGTGTGCCGACCCTGGTGCCGCCTGAGGAAGACGTTGTCTATCCCTCTCTTCTCTTCTTCCTAAGGTCATCTATCAGTCAGGCATAAAGGCCACCCACCTTGGTGGAAGTACCCAGTGGTTATTGTCACCCTGGTGTAAGTCGGGACATCATGTGCTCATAATGAAGGGCCATGTACTTGTGTCGTGTTGTGTCACGTCACGTGACTCAAAGGATAGTAGCACGAACCCTGCTAAGTCGTGAACACCCTTACGTTGTCCAAGTCGGACTAAACACCCGTGGTAGTGTTACAATTCGTGGTAGAAAAAATGTGAAATGTGCCTCTGTCTGTTGGTCCAGTCCAAGCACACAGGCTCCATGTGATTTAAATAGGGATGTCAACGAGTTAGACTCGTCTATACTCGTTTAGCTGTATCTCCTGAACCAGTGATCGTACAGGTCTGAAATTTGGCATACAAGCAGGCATATTGTATATCTGCTCGCATTCCAAATTTCAGACCTGTACGATCACCGGTTCAGGAGATACAGCTAAACGAGTATAGATGAGTCTAACTCATTGACATCCCTACATGATGTGAACATGAATGACTTCCCAACCTCAGGGCACCTAAGCGCTGACATTGTTTTGTGGGATAGGGGTGTTCATCACCCAACAATCTCTGAAATAGTCGAAAGGCTGCAACGTCTGATTGCTGTAAAAGTGGATTCAAAAAGAGAAAAAAAAGAACTCCAAAATTTGGATCCCAGCAGAATCCAAATTTGAAAATACTGTAATCTGGAGCTCCAGATTCTTATGAGAAGTTGTCACTGTGCTGCAGGTTAGGTGCAGAGGTTGGGTGCAGTCAAGCTTGGCAGTAATCAACATTGACAAAAATGTGGCAAATTCTGGGAGCACCGAGAGTTTTAAGGTGGTTAGTGTCAGTTAGTGTCACCATCGTTGGGAATACACTCTGGGAATTAGAATCTGAAGCTGAAGAATTCTAGATCTACATACATACAAGTAGCTACAATGTAAGAACTACATATGCTGCACTACCCTCACTGTTGCCACCCCCATTGTCTGAATTCGAGTCTTTGCTGTCGTAGCATTTATTATCAAGGTTGTCGTTGTTGGTGTGTTGGTTGGTGGCGAGTGCTGCTTATATCAATTTAAGCTGCGTTCCTAGAACTGGCCCCAATCTGTGTGAACTGGAATATAATAAAAAGGAAGAAAGCATACTGTCACATGAGAGGAAATCATCAAAGACGCTCATGCAGCTGGGAACGTCCTCGACTGTAGGATGTAATTGACAAGATGCACTTCCTCTTGAGAATCTGCAGTCTTGAATGCAATGCTCTTGGTCATTGTTGAAGACTGCCTGCTGCCACCATTGTCATTGTTGTAATTGAGACGTCTTCGTAGCGCTGTTGTTGCTGCAGTCGCCAAGACGATGGGAAGTAGGCACTGTGATGCTTGATGTCAAGCTATGGTGGGATGTTGACTGCCCCTGCCGCACTAATGAGAAGTGGAAGATGTCGACGATCCTGCAGAGGTGGGGCTGGTTGTCTGAAGAGGGTATCAAATATCTGTGATGAGCTGACAGAAACGCACAGGGTGAAGTGGTACCCGTGCCTTCTGAGAGGGACAGTACTTGTGGGGAGATCGAGAACAGATGAGAGTCTGATGAAATGTCTGACGAGCTGGCCAAAGAAGGGGACTGATGTTGTTGCTTGAAGCGAAAGTGGCTGTCGCCCATTGTCGTCGCTGCCATTGGGTTGTGGTCATGGTTGGTGCACACGGCTCGGAGGCTGAGAAATAATAGATTAGTCACCCAGGTAGTGTTCATCAGCGGGGGGATCTGAGCTGCATCACAGTGTAGTGTTGGGGAAGTTTGGTCTCAGACTGACCTAAACTGGGTTTGAACTGAACCCAAATAGTGTTCGCAGGTCAGGTCAGGGTAACTGCAAATAACTGGAACCTGACTGGAACCTGACTGCAGCTGACCTGACTTCAGGTCAGGTTCACTAAGGGTTCACAAAGGTTCAGTCAGGTTCACAGAGGTTCGCTGAGATTTGCAAAAGTCAGGTCAGGTTACCCCCAAAAAACCAGTTCTAACCGGTTCTGACCGGTAACCTGACCGAACCCTGACCGAACCTGACCAAAGGTTCAGTCAGGTTTGCATGTAATTTTCATATTTGTGAACTGGTCAGGGTTCAGTTACCTGAAAAAAGAGCAAAAAACCGAACCTGACTGAACTTTTAAACACTAAACCCAAACCATTTAAATGGTTTGGGTTTGGAGAATCCTGGCTCAAACCAAATGGTTTGGTTTCCAGTTTGGGGGTCCCAAACCCAGTTCAAACTGAACCAAACTGATTAAGAAAAAATATTAATATATTTGTTATAAGTGCTCAATAAATGGTCTGGTTTGGTTCAAACTGAGTTTAAACCAAATCTGAACCAAAATCAATTGTTTTTGCCTCAAACCAAGGTCTTAAGTGGTTCCTTAAGTGGTCTGAACTGAGTTTGAACCAAACTGAACTGGACTGAACCAATTAAGGACCAATTTAAAACACTTATTTTTAATCAGTTTGAATTGGTTTGGAATGGTTTGGTTCAGTTTGAAGCAGTTTTAAGTGGTTTGGTCTGGTTTGGGTTCAGTTTGGCAAAAATTAAACAGTTCAGTTTCCAGTTTGGCCAAAACTGGACCAAACCAAACCAAACCAAACTTCCCCAACACTATTGCAGTGTCCAAACAACCCAAGACCTTGGTCTGTCTCCACAAGGAGTAAGGCACCTAAGGGTTGAGTCGATGGTGCAGGAGGAGGGGGAACAAGATACCATTATGTATGTGGGATTGTGGCCAGGATCACATGGAGCGCCTCACATGGAGCGCCTCTGAGCGGTAGGGTCAGAGTCAGGCACAGCCAGGGCATTGTGTTAGGACCCATGGAACTTGTGGTTGCATCAGCAATCCTCAGTCTCTACATAGTGCTACAGTAGTGCTACAGTAGTGCCATAGTGGTCCATAGTATCTGTAGTGGTATAGCAACGTTTATGTTCTGTGTAGTACTACTGTAGCTCTACTGTAGTACAGGCCTACTACCATAGTTCTACTGTAGTACCAGGTCTACTACCATAGTTCTACTGTAGTACAGGTCTACTACCATAGTAGTACTGTAGCTCTACTGTAGTACCAGGCCTACTACCATAGTACTTCCATAGACAGCATAGTAATCCATAGTACCCTGTAGTTACACTGTAGTTGTCTCATAGACACCATAGTATTTGATAGTCAGTTCTTGGTCAGACAACATTCATGCAGAATAAATTTAATTTAATTAATTAATTATAAGTAACAACTACAACTACAATTACACACTACACTATGGGAGCCAGGTTGTTGCGGTCAAAGGGAAGTGGACACTTACTGACGGGCGATGACTCCCTTAGTAAGGAGTAATGTGTCATGGACTTAGAGGATCGGTCAGCCACGAGTATCACATGCCGATGTGGCGTGTTTCATAGTACGGCTATAGTAGGGTTCGAGCTACTTTAGCCATTCGTCTTGTAGATTTCGGGAGGAGCTTTAAAGCTACCTCGTATGTGTATAAGTAGTAGGAGTCGAAGACCCAGGATCGCCATCCTGGTCTTCTTCAATCACCACTCATCTCTCTCCTTCTTGCCTGAGTTTGCTTGTCTCCCTTGAGCAAGTCGTCTGTCAACACATATCCAGTGACTCGGAGAACGTCCTGGTATATACGCAAGTCACGTGCCACGAAAGCGCCGTGTACCCCCGTCACACCCCTCCAGGTCACGTGTTCAAGTCACGTGATACGCATCGGAATATCTGCTAAGTCGTGAACGCCCTTTCGTAGTCTAAGTCAGACTAAACATCCGTGGTGGCGTTACACAGGTGCAGCAGTGGACAGGAGTGGCAGTGGCATGGGGTCGTAGCGATCGGGGTGGTGGCGGCGACCATGTCAGGGCAGTGGCGGAGTTGAGGTGGTGGTAGCCGTGTCGATGGGGTTTAACTTGAAGCATGTTGCGGCCATGTTGAAGTGGCAGTCAGAGGTCCTGCACCAGTTGAGATGAGAAAATAAATAAGTGAAAAAAGTAAAACAAACTTATCTGAGTGAGGCCAAGTGTCGCGAGATGGGGGTAACAGGATGGCCCGAGCGGTGCCGACATGGCAGTGGCAGCCAAGTTGAGACGGTGCCAGTGTGGTGGCATCGAGGTGGGCAGTGTTGGTGGGGTTGTAGCGGACTGGAGTGGCAGTGGACCATGTCGGGGCAGTGGCGGTGTGGTGGAGTCCTGTACCAGTTGAGATGAGAAAGTAAAAAAGTAATAAAAAAAAAGTAAAGGACTTACCTGAGTGACACCAACATGGCAGTAGCGGTGAGTCAAGACGGCGCCAGCGTACGTGGCGCCGTTGCGTGCCTGTCAAGGGGGGTCAGGATGCTGGTTGACGTCGCCAATGTGGGTGCCACTGGGTGATGGCACAGTCGAGGCAGTGACGGGTGGGGATGGCGTTGTGTTGGGGTGGGGCCAAGTTGGCGCTGTCGAGGTGGCGGCAGTGGCGGCGTGGTGGCTAGTGTTGGGGAAGTTTGGTCTCAGACCAACCCAAACTGGGTTTGGAGAATCCTGGCTCAAACTGAATGGTTTGGTTTCTGGTTTGGGGGTCCCAAACCTGGTTCAAACCAAACTGAACTGATTAAGAAAAAATATTAAAAAATATTTTATAAGTGCTCAATAAATGGTTTGGTTTGGTTCAAACTGAGTTTGAACCAAACCAAACTGAGTTTAAACCAAATTTAAACCAAAATCAATGGTTTTTGGTCTCAAACAATTTGAAACAAAGTCTTAATTGATGAATTTGAACAAAATTAATTGTTTTTTTTGCCTCAAACCAAGGTCTTAAGTGGTTCCTTAAGTAGTTTAAAGCAAGTTTGAACAGAACAGAACAGAACAGAACAGAACCAATTATTTTTAATTGGTTTGAAATGGTTTGGAATGGTTTGGAATGGTTTGGAGTGGTGTTACGTTCCTTCCGGACGTCTGCTGTCAATCACGTGACCGTTGCCGGTTCGCTGCGTCCAAGTGGCTCGTCGTGTCCAAGGACCAAGATAACTTCGAAGATGATAAGATCAAGAAGTCGGCGATGACTAAGCACGACTTATAGCGGAACGTGTAGTGGCGAGAACTCCAGCACACTAGCAAAGAGGACAAAGGAAGGGATGGTCAATGAGGCAATCTAGCTTTATACAATCTCCACGATGGGAAGGATTGACACAAGATATCAAAGCTAAGGACTATAACGCGTCCAAAGCCCTCTACTTATACTACAAGGGGGAGCTTTCAAGCTCAGCCCGAATCCGAAACCCTAATACACCTATCCAATGGCACAAGGCCCTCGATTCGCATCAGTCATCCACATCGAAATCCACCAATGGCGTAAGGCCCTCATGGCATGAGTCAGAGATAACACAACACGAGTCACCAATCTAGACCGCGTCCAGGCTCAAGCTCATCCGGACTCACATTCTAGCCTCAGCCTAGGCATAAGCTCATCTAGGCTCTTCCGGACCGTTCTAGGCAGGTCACGTGCCGGGGTCACGTGACGGCCAATAACTTGGACCTAATCCCACGCCTCCTGATAGTCACGTGATGGCGGGTAAGGGTCACGTGTGCTCACCGCGCGTCCAACTCGCACGTGATCTTCTGCGCGTGGTGCTTTCTCCCAGCTTTCTAGCAGGCGTTCGAGCACTGCTGTGGCTCCGCGGACTTCCTGGTCCCATCGGGGATCGTCTCGCATGTACTTCGGGTCTTCGTATAGGCTTCGTCCCGGCTGCGCCGTGACAAGTGGTTTGGTTCAGTTTGGGTTTGGTTTGGGCAAATTCTAATCAGTTTGGTTTCCAGTTTGGCTAAAATGGCCCCAAACCAAACCAAACCAAACTCCCCCAACACTAGTGGTGGCGGTCGTGACGAAGCAGTGGTAGGGGTCGTGACGAGACGGCCACGTTGTGGCGGCCACTGAATTGCTCGGTGGAGGCGGGGGTGGCAGCCGTGTCGAAGCAGCGGCGGTGTGGTGACGTCGAGGTGCAGATGATGGCCGTGTCGAGATGGGGGGGTCTTAAGGGGTGGTGAGGTTGCAGGTGTGGGTGCAGCGGTTTTGAGGTGATGATGAAGTTGCTGTGCCTGGGTGGAAAGTGAGGATGAGAAAGAAAAAGAACAAAGAGCTTACCTTAGAACAAGAGCTGTGAGATGGTGGCAGTGGGTTTGCGTGCATATGGGTGAGCAGCAGGGATGTGGTCTGATGATGTGGCTGCCTCTGTCCGGCGACCGCCCGATCAGAAGTTTAAAAAATTACTCAGCTTTGGCTGTGAGAATGTGAAGACGGGTGCAAAGGCGACACAATTGTCCATCGTATTCACATGAAGGAAGGGAGGAAGGAGGAAGGATGGTTCAAGTTTCGAACGGCCAGGTGGCGCGCTTCCCCACACCACAAATTAAACTTCCGCCCGGAAGTCGCCCATGGTCCACACCATTTTTTTCTAAGTCAATCTAGTGTTACTGCAATGTTCTGATATCTCCGGAAATAAAATAGATATAATTTTGAAAATATTTAGGGAGTTAGATCAGATCAGGAGCCAAGGGGTCCTCTGCCAACTCTAAGTGATCTGATCAGTAGTTTCCAACTTATTTGAACAGCCCAGTGACTAGTGCTATAGCAGCTCAAACCAGTATTGTCAGGATCTGAAGAAATGAAATAGCTAAAAGTACAGAAATATTTGGGGAGGTAGACATTCTCAAAAGCTGAGAGATCCTCTGCCAACTCTAAGCGATCCAATCAACTGTTACTGAGCTATTTGGCATTAGCTGAAAGGTGTCAGCTAATAACCTTCAGCTAATGTCAAATAACTTAGGAATGGTTGATTGGATCACTTAAAGTTGGCAGAGGATCCCTCAGCTTTCTTCAAAAGCCAGGTCCCTAAATATTTTCATATTTTTAGCTATTTTATTCCAAAAGATAGATAGTAATGCCAGCTCTGAGCTGTGGCACTGCCATAACATTATCTCCATCCCCATATTCCTGCTAGTGCAGGCCCCTCCCCCTTCTCTATATCCCTCCCATGTGCCCCATCCCTGTCCCCATCTCCCCCAGTCACATCAGCAATCCTCAGGCCTCTATATAGTGCTACAGTAGTGCTACAGTAGTGCTACAGTAGCACTACAGTAGTACTAGGCCTGAGTACAGTAGCACTACAGTAGTGGGTCTGGGTATAGTAGCACTACAGTAGCAGACCTGGGTACTACAGTAGTACTACAGTAGTAAGCCTGGGTACAGTAGCACTACAGTAGCAGACCTAGGTACAGTAGCACTACAGTAGTAGGCCTGGGTACAGTAGCACTACAGTAGCAGACCTGGGTACTACAGTAGCACTACAGTAGTAAGCCTGGGTAAAGTAGCACTCCAGTAGCAGACCTGGGTACAGTAGCACTACAGTAGCAGACCTGGATACAGTAGCACTACAGTAGTACACCTGGGTACAGTAGCACTATGGTAGTAGGCCTGGGTACTACAGTAGAACTATGGTAGTACTACATAGAACATAAACATTGCTACCACCACCTATGGGTCACTATGGCCTCTATGAGCACTACTGTAGAACTACTGTAGAGGCCTAAGGATTGTTGAATTGGTTGCTTAAATTCTAGGGTTTGCTACCAAGTCTCTACCATCTACTACCAGCAACTATGGTGTCTACAAGCATCTACAGTCTCTAGTACTCTCTACCATGTCAACCAGGATTTCCCTGGTTTGCTACCAGTCTCTACCAGCCTACTACAAAATAACTACAGTCTCTACAGTCTCTACAGTCTCTACAAGGATTTTTTGCGCAACCCAGGGATTGCTGATGTGGCATTGATGCAACTACACTGTCGTCGTCCTTGCTGTGGGGTTGTCTGGCATCACCGCAACACTCAACACTCCACTACGGCGCTAAAAAAGGTGCCTGGCATGGTAGCTTGTCAGATCCAGCTGTTGCAGGCATGGTGCTCGAACCCCAACACTGTTTCAGACATCAGTAGAAAAAAAAGAAAGAGTTAAGATAAGGGAGAAGTCAAATCCATGCAGTCTACTGTAGACAAAAGTGGATTTACTGTAAATAAAAATAAAAATAAGACAAGATGTCTGTCCAAACGGTTGATTTCGATCAGTTTGAGTGTGGGAAGCTTCTTCAGGATCTTTCCGTTCTCTCACTACCGTTGCACCAGATCATCCACACCCTCCAATTCATTTACAGTAGTAATACATGCAGTTATGACTTCGCTCCCTTCTCCCTTCTAATCTCCATTGTGTTGATTGTTGCTCACATAACCCAACTTGGTTCCCCATTGCTGCGAATGGAAAGAACCCAGTCGTGATTGAGGGGATTTTCCGCATTTTTGGCAACGCTCTCCCATTGTCCACTAATGCCAAGTATCCAATACTGATAGGTCTTGTTGAGTGTGTCAAAATGAACATATAGGTGTCCTGTCTTGGATTGGGAGACCATGGGTGGTGACTGAATGCTTGAATTGGACTGGGAGGAGTACCAGATGGTGTAGCCGCTCCCAGAGCTGGAGTTGAATGATCACTGGTGCATTTCATAACCAGTGTGAGCGCCATCAGAGGGTGTAGCACTTGCGATGCCAGAGTCAGAATCCTGCGGCTCGATTACAGCCTGTGGCTGAGCAATAGTGTTTGAAAGTCCGACTTGGTCCGGTTTTTTGCCCTAATCTGGACAAACTGGACTGGAACCGGTTTTTGATTTTACACTTTTTGCCCTAAACTGGACCGAACTGGCAACAACCGGTTATTCCGATTGTGGCATTTTGCAAAGACCAGCTCTCTCAGTCTGAACTGGCTCATCCTGAGCTGACCACAACCTCCTATCAACTGACTGCAACTGACTTTTATTGATAGTACAAATGTAATAACTACAAGGCTTAAGTTACTGTACCACGTCAAGCATCCTAATGTAGTCAAAGTGTCTATGGCAATATACTAATTTACTCTACTACATCCATACAAAGTACCCTGCTCCGCCGCCACTGTTGCTGCGGCCATCATTGTCGTCATCGCCACGGCCATTGTCATCATCGCCACGGCCATTGTTGTCATCATCGCCGTCGTTGTCATCATCTCTGCTGTGGCCATCGTCATTGTGGGTGTTGTCTCACATCAGCGCTGTGGTGATCTTCATGGAGTGTCATCGTCGTCGTCGCGGTCTTTGTCATCATGGTTGTCGTTTCCAATAGTTGTAGTTGTAGTTGCAGTTGTTGCAACTTTTGTCGTTGCAGTTGTTGTTGTTGTCGCTGAGTCGTTGCCTTCATCGTGGAGGCTGTGGATGGTGGTAAGTGGCGGCATGCTCCCTGTTGCTGTTGCTGGCACCGTGGTGGTTAGCAGCTCAGACCTGCTGGAGGTTGAGGGGCCACACACCTCGTGTCTGAATTGGCAATGTCATGGTGCATTGTTGCCGACTTGCCATCGCCATGGGAGCTGTCCAGCCTGTCCTAGTTAGCAGCGTACACAACTCGAACCCACAGACCACATTGGCCTGTCCCCCGCCGCCGTTCGAGTTGTTGCCAGTGGTGGATGATGTGGCTCAAGTTTGTGTCGAGGCCCGAGGGCTTGCCCCTGTTGTTGTTGCTGGCACCATGTGTAACGCCACCACAGGGGCGTTAAGTACGACGTGTACTTCGGTTAAGTCACGGACGGTAACGGGACGGGAGTAAGTCAGTTACGACTTAGTTCGATGGTGAACAAGTACCACTTGGCCTCCGTGGACACAAGGGTAATAGCAAGGGCAAGCTCAAGCGCAGCGGCGAGCGAAGACGAGGAGTCAAGCGAAAGTGCGACTCAAGGGATCGGTTCGTGAGAATGAGACAGCGGTGTGGTATTACACAAGAAGTCAAGTCTACCATACAAGCTAGGTAGCGTGAGACTTATATACTAGTACACGATGTTTGTCAGGGACAAACATATGGCGCGATCCTAGGATCCGGGTCCTAGAGAGCTAACAAAGGGAAAGTACAAAAAGAGAACAAGGGAATTCCGCGGGACGACGCGTGGATCAGAAGTCGTCAGCGGGTTCTGGAAGTCGCGCCACGGGGCGTCGTAACGGTCATGCGCTAGGCGCGAGATAAGAGCCAGGGTCCGAATCGAAGCGGATCGTATCGTAAAAGTACAATGGAAAGTCGGTACTGGAATATGGGTCACGAGATGGGAGTGAAGGAGGCGAAGAGGGGGAAAATCGTAACATTACCCCCCCGTCAGACTCGAAGTCGCCACGACTTCGACTAGTCACTGGTATAGTAACAGTCCTCTTCGGGAATAACCGTAGCAGGGTCAGGAGAGGGGGAACGGGGACAGGTGTGAGAGCGTAAGAACATATGGCGTCCCTCTACGGCCACACTTATGGCACCCCTCATACTGAGGGCAGTCAATCTCATCGTGGGTTGCCTTCCAATCGAGACACTTCCCACACCAGCGGGTGCGCGGCGTGGGATTCTCGTACCGGGCAGACATCGGGGACAGGCGCCTTATAAGGCAGACATCCACGCGGTGGGCGAGACTGCCACACCACTGGCATGCGTCCCGCCGCCCCGCGCTTGGGGCAGTCTCTGACGAGGTGGTCCTTAGACCGACACTCGTAACACCTGCGACGACGCGTGCTGCCTTCCCCTTGAAGGCGCGGCATCTCGCTGGGTCCTCCTGTACACGGTGGTAAGGGGCATCTCGTCCGCGCTATCGGCTGCGGAGCTCAGACGAGTGGCGAGGACGAGTGGGTTTCGTCATCAGCTCTACGTATCGGTCACTGATGAGTGGGATGATTCGGGCGTACTGCAACCTTTTCCGTACACTCGACATGTTCATGTCGAGGTGGAATTGGTCCTTCGTCGCCTCGGCCTCCAACCTGCGAAGGTCGTCCCGACGCACCTTGAGCGCGTCTCGCGCTTCGAGGCAGGTGCGCAGGCGGGAGACGTCTGCGTGGAGTGCGGGGTGATGGAGGGAAGAAATCACCTCATCGATTACGATGCGGCGAGGGTCATGGGGGTGGAATAGGTCCACCTGCTGGTCCGTGACAGTGTTGTGGGAGTTGGTTAGCTTGGACGGTGCGCAGGTAGACGGATGTGACGTAGCAAGGTTCCCCCTTGCCCATGGTGCCTACAACCTCCTGATAGTCTTTCCGGTAATAAATATACCGGGCTACCTCCTTCTTCCCCGGCTCTCCAATCATGAGCGGATGGAAACGTGGGGAAGTGGGGTCGTTAAGGAAATAGGGGATGCCTGGCTCGCCTGACTTGTCCTCCTCTTCATCGTCAAGGAGGGCGTAGTGGCGGTCAGGGACTGCGAGCTCTACCATAGGACGAGGGGTAAACACATGGTCGATACCAGGCGGGAATGGGGGTAGTGGGAGGCTGGGTTGGTGGAGCGAGCTCAACGCAGGCGGGGAGACAAGTGGGGGTGGAGACATTGGCTCGGGGGATTCCGGCGACTCAGCCGGTTCAACAACAGTGGGTAGGGAATTGTTGGGGTCAAGTGTGAACTCCGGCAGTGGGTCCGGAGTTACGATGCGTGAGTAGGGAGTATAGGCGTCGTATCCCATAACCGGGATGCCAGCCTCTTGGGACGGTACGGTCAAGTTCTCGAGAATAATCTGAGACGGGGGGCGGACGGGTACAGTGGTGATGATAGGTGTATCAGACATGAGGTTTCCGGGGATGATCATGGGTGACGAGAGTGGGCGAAGGGGGTGCGTCCTTTATATCTTTCGTCCAGCCCCTTCGGCGGTAGGATTCTGCCGATAGAATTCGGCGATTAAGTCAGGTGCGTGGCGGACGTTATCAAGTGGTTCCCACGAGCTGTCACTCATGGGAAATCCCTTCCACTGGATCAGGAACTGAAGTTTACGCCCTCGGCCATGAAGGCGAGATTGTAACACGCGCTCCACCTCGAACTCTTCTTCTCCTTCGATAAGGTCAGGTGGAGGTCGCGTGAAGTTAGCTCCGTGGAGTTCCGTCTCCTTATATGGCAGTAAGGAGGTTCGCATGGAACACGGGATGTATCTTCCACGTCTTCGGAAGATCTAGTTCGTATGAGACCGCCGATAAGACTTTCTTGATTCGGAACGGTCCGTGGCGCTTTGGTGCGAGCTTTGCGGTGGGGTAAAAGGTCCGGAGGTTCGTCCCCTCCAACCATACTTGAGCGCCTTCCAGGTAAGGTATGAAGCGCGTCTTCCCCCTCTTCAGCCATAAGCTCTTGCGCGTGCTTGATGCAGTCTTGCGCATGTTGGCGTCTATCCCCCATCTCTTCCAGTCGTTGATCGACGGACTGGAGTTGATGTGGGTTTCGACGTCCACATGGTACGTGGTTCCCACCCCATGATCAACGAGAATGGGGAATGCTTGGTTGTGGCGTTTGGCCACGAGTTGTGCGCGAATTGCGCTACTGGGAGTGCCTCCGCCCAGTTGTCCTGTTGCACGTTACTCCAGTGGCGAAGATACTGTTCCAACCACTGATTGGTCCGCTCTGACTGCCCATCCATTTGTGGATGGTATGCGGAGGAGATGTTTTGGCGGATCCCCAGCGTCTTACACAAGTCTTTCATGAAGGCGGACGTGAAGCGCGGGTCTCGATCTGTGATCATCTTCCGGGGAATGCCATAGTGCGGGTAAACGTGGTGGAGATAGAGTCGCGCCACTCCTTCCACGGTAATCGTCTCATTACATGGGATGAAGATGGCCGCTTTTGAACAATCGTGGTCGGTGATGGTGAGAATGGAGTCGTATCCATTCGACGGGGGTAGCTTTGTGATGAAGTCCATTGTTACGACTTCAAATGGTTCGGCGTCGGGGTCTGTGGTGATGGGGAAGAGGTGTGGCTTTTGTCGGTGGGGGTTAATTTTGTTGGCTTGGCACGTCGCACACCCTTTGACATAGTCTTCCACGTCCTTTCGCATGTTCGGCCACCAGTAGTCGCGTCGCACCAACTCTAGCGTATTTGCGATTCCTGGATGGCCCATGCTTGGCGTGTCGTGGAAAAAGGTAATTACCCCCCGTTTAAGATCGTTGTCGCCCACGACAACGAGAGCGTCTCCTTTCCACCAGAGACCTTGGTGCTTTTTCAGGTTGTGGGGTTCGACCCACGTGAGGACGGCTTTCTCGTCCATGTTTTGAGCAATCTGCGTCCAGATGTCCATGTCGTGCATTGACATCTGGGTCGCACGTATGAATCGGTCAGCGGGGAGGACGATTACATCATTGTTGTCCTCCTCGTTGGGTTCATAGTCAGCTCGTCGCAAGAGGGCGTCCGCGCGACCGTTTTTTATACCCGGTACATGCTTCAGTGCGAAGTTGTACTCTGATAACTCCAAAAACTCGTGTGCCACTCTTCAGCTGATCTTTCGGGGGTCTTTCCAGTACTGTAGATTGGCGTGGTCGGTGTGGATGATAATTTTGTGAGGGGAGCCGACCAGGTAGGTACGCCAGGCTCGTAGCGCCTTGACTACCGCTAGTAGCTCCCTGTTGTAGATGTCGTAGTTGCGTTCTGCTTCCGTTAGTGACTCGGAGTGGAACGCGACCGGGTGCATCCGTTGGTCAGGTCCCAATTGATTAAGTACCGCCCCAAGGGCTACGTTGGACGCGTCTACTTCGAGTTCAAATGGTTTCGTGAGGTCGGGGAAGAGGAGTGTGGGTTCTCGGCCGATGCTTCGTCTGATATTATCGAACGCATCCTGCTGGTTCTGGTCCCAACGCCAGGGGGTGTCTTTCTTTGTGAGGTCGTGTAGCGGGCGGGCGAGGGTGGAGAATCCTTGAATAAACCGCCTATAGAAGTTACAGAAGCCGAGGAAGGCGTGTACTTCCCTGAGGCTTCTCGGGGCTGGCCATTCCAGGACTCCCCGTACCTTAACGGGATCCATCCGGACATTCCCATGTCCGATGATGAGTCCGAGGTATTCAATTTCTAGTACCTCGAACTCGCATTTCTCTGGTTTGATGTACAGGTCGTGCTCTTCGCAGAGGCGTAGTACCTCATGCAGCACGTTCCTGTGTTGGGCGTGGTCGAGGGCGGTGGCGATTAGGATATCATCCATATAGACGATCACAAGCCCGAGCAGGATAAGGTCCCGGAAAATGTAATCCATCATCCCTTGGAAGGTCGACGGGGAGTTGGTAAGGCCGAAGTACATGACCAGGGGTTCGAACAGTCCCCGGTTCGTTTTAAACGCTGCCTTATGCTCATCTCCCGGTTTGACCCGTACGTTGTTGTAGCCCCACCTAATGTCGAGCTTAGAGAACAATCGGGCTCCTCGTATGCGGTCGATGAGTTCAGGGATGAGGGGAAGGGGGTAGTGGTTTCGGACGGTGATTTCGTTCAACCTCCTATAGTCTTGGACGGGTCTCAGCTTCCCATCTTTCTTCTTGATAAAGAAGAACGGTGATGCGTAAGAGGATTTGGAGGGCCTGATATACCCTTTTTCAAGTTGTTCGGTGAGGAACACGGTGAGCGCCTCCTCTTCGCTCTGCACCAGCGGATATATTTTGCAGTCTAACGCTGGTGGAGCATTTGGTAGGAGGTCGATGGCATGGTCCCACACTCGTGAGGGAGGGAATCGGTGGGATGCTTCCTCACTGAACACTTTATGGTGTCACCGGTACTCCGTGGGTACCAGCTCTTCGAATGTGCGTTCGGGTCTTTTTGCCGCCTCACGCTGGGCTAACTCTGAGGCGGTTGTTGTCTTTCGTAGGAATGCGATGCAGGGATCCCGCTCATCGTCTACGAGCTGTTCCCACGCCTCCTCGTCAAGTTCATACGTCTCCAACGCCCTTATGGATGCTTCCATAGGCGTGGCTTCGTCTGACAGATGAAGGCTGGAAATAACGACCGGTTGAAACTCCTCGTTCAACGTCGCTTCTCCCCATCGTATCTTCGGCTCGAAGGCCGTGAACCAGGGGTACCCGAGGATCACTTCGTCTCTTCCTAAGTTCGTGATTAGGAAACGAAGCGTCTTGGTCTCCTTCCCTGTTCTTACGGTGAGATCGGTGTATTGCGTGATCTCTCCGTCTTGGTTGTTCGTCCCATCCACGTTCCAAATGCGGATGGGATGCGAGACGTCTCGGGTGGATATCTGTAGTCGTTTGAGCAATGTTGAACAAATGAAATTGTCAGTTGCTCCGGAGTCCACTAGGACTTGTCTTTCGGCCGTTGTGTGTGCAGATTTGAACAGAACTGGGATTCGCATGGATCGATATCTGCTAGTGTACACGTTTAGATTTAACGCTCTAGCCCAGGCCGCCAGGTTCAAGCGTCGGGAAAACCCTCCTTCCCGAATAGTTTGTCCACCATGAGGTCCCTGACCTCCTGAGTCTGCGCTTTCATCGCAGCGATCTGCGCATCCGCCTGTTCTTCATTCGAAAGTACGCGATTAGAAGATACGGCGACAGTAGTGATGGTGGGAGTTGGTACGTCTGGAGTCGGGGTAAAGGAGGGGGATCCGAAGGAGGAGGCAGTAGCCGTGCGCGTTCCCTTTTGTGGGCAGTTACGCTGTAAGGTTGGCTCGGGCGCTGGCCCCGAAATCGTCTGTTTTCGGTCTTTTCGGTCTCGGTCCGGCATCACGTGGCTCAGCTACCATTTCGGATTCGCGTTCTCACGGCGTCGACACTATCGCTCCCCCATCGATCGCATTCACTCACTCTCACTCTCTCCTCCCGCTCGTTGCTTCCTCGCCATCGTCCGCCACCACGTACCCATGGACGCCGACGCCGATCGCCTCGCAATCGGCTCATAGACACTCGAAGACAGGCCGCGCGTCCCCGCGCCTCGTGTCCCCTTTGACCATCGACATCCCGTCTCCATCGCATCGCCCATCTCCACTACTCCTTTGAAGATGTCAAGCTCGCCACACCCGTTCTCGTTGCCTCGGCCACGTCGTCCCATTGTCGTGCGTCATAGTGTCTCGGCCCTCCTTTGTTTCGGTTTCTCGTTTCTGCGCTTGTCTCCCTTTGACTGTTTGTCTGTCTCGATCGTCTCCCTCCGCGTTTCGTTATTCGCTTCCTCCATATGCCACCCATTCCCTTTACCTTACTTCTACTTCTTACTGGCTCACTCATAGCTACAAGTTCGCTTGTATTTAAGTCCATGGCTTCTTGCTGAATAGAGAGCGCTCGGTCGCCAACGATTTCCCCCTCTAAAACTCTGCGTGCTTATCCCGGAAGACAGGCCCTACCGCGGGCACTCGAAGGATCAGTTCGCAAGGTTCTCGCCTCGTCTCCGCCCATTCGTCTCGTCTCGTTCGCTTCCGCCCTCGCCCGTTCGCATTCGCACCGGCTCACGCCGTTGCGAACGCTTCGGACTCGGCTTCCTTGTCCTCCCTCTGTAACCCCTGCGGGATCCCCTCCGCTTTCGAACTCACACGGACTTGGCTCCGTACAAATTGGCTGCCCCAGTGAGGCGGAGTCGTGTTGATTCCCCTCAACCCTCCCTTTTCCATCTTTTCCATCTTCGCTCTCTCGTCGGTCGCATCTGGTGGCCTGCCTTATATCCATCGGCCTCCGTTGGCCTCCCTCGTTTGATTCCTGCATCGTCATCATTCGCCCCGTCTCGTTATTGCCTCATCGTCCAAGCCGCCGACCTTGGACGCCCGCCAGTCTCCGCCCTTGCTCGCCTCGCTCGTACCAGCCCTAGCCGAGAAGAATAGCCCAGCCCTAGCCAGAAGAATAAACCTAGCCATCGCCGCCCCAGAAGATTAGCCACCGCCGCCAAGAAGAAGCCCTAGCCACCGTCGCCGAAGAAGATTAGCCATCGCCGCTCAGAAGATTAGCCCTTGCCGCCGAAGAAGCCTAGCCGCCGCCTGCCCAGAAGATTCGCCCTAGCCAGAAGATTCGCCTTAGCCATCGCCGCCCGTATCGTCCAAGCCGCTGCCCTTGGACCATTCCCCCGTTTTCTCGCCTTCGCCATCCGAGCCGCTGACCTCGGTGTCGTTCGCTTTCCCCAGACCACTGACATTAGACTCTCGCTTTGCCCCTCTCGCCGCCTTCGAAATCTCGCTTCCTATCCCTGTTCCATTTGCATTCCAATCCCTTCCACTTCCCATCTCCGAACTCGCGCCTTCACTCCCAGTTTCGTCACCCTCGATCCCCGCATCCCGTCTTCTCTCGTTCGCCTACTGTTCCACTCTACTTCGTCCCGATCTCGCCCCACGCATTTTCGTTTCTGTTCTTCCTTGTACCACGCGCCGCCGACATGCACTACGGATACAACCACCCTCACACCAGCCCTGCAGCAATGCCATCGCCCAGCTCGAAATGCGCCCCATACTACTCAGGTCGCCGAGACACTTTCGAGGACTTTCTCGCTCACTTTGAAGCACTAGCGGATGACTGCATACTCACCGACGCACAGCGAGTTGAGGCCATCGATTACTACATGGCTCCCTCGGTACGTGAGCTCCTAAGATCTCTTGGCAAGTTTAGTGCGCACGACTGGCTCCACTATCGTCAATTCCTACTCGACGTCTTCGGCACACCTCGTCCCATGGTTGCAAGGCGCGAGCTACTTGATTTGGTCCAGGACTCTTCCAGAAAGCGGATGTTCTGTGAAGACGACGTGATACAATATTACAGGCATTTCTCGAACCTCGCCGCTCCTATCCTCCACACGCGCCACCTGTCTGAAGTAGAACGCGATGCCGCGTTTTGGTGCGGTTTCCACCCCAAAGATCGCAACAGGCTTCGGCCGCCTCTCCTCGCAAAGTACCCTTTCCAGCCAGACAACGATCCCTTCCCCTTTGCCGACGTTCTCTCCTGCGCCCGCGCCGCCTTTGCGTATCATTCCCCCTTTTCGTCCTGGCCTCAAGAGGAACCGTACAAGCCCCAGAACGTTAGACGCGAACAGCCAGCCGCTGAGCACGTTCCGCGGGATACCTTCGGATTCCGACTCACACCACATGCCGTCGCCTCGAACGCGGAGACCACCCCCAGCGAATTCCTCTCACCTTCGCAATTGGCGACAGACGCTCAGCCCCCTTTTTCATCTTCGCACCTACGTTCAGAGTTTCACCCCGAAACTGCTACATCTTCGACTCCCCCGTCTTCGCTTCCCTCTTCCCTGCTGTCGACACCCTCGCTCGCCCCCTCGGCCACTAACGATAACTCCAAACTCACGTCAGTGCCTCCTTCCGAGTCTTCGACTTCGACCTCGCCCCTAGATTTAGTGCGCCCGCCTTCTCCTACGCAACTGGCAACGAACGTCCAGCTTCAGAACGAGCCCGAGCCCGCGTTCGCGTACCCAGACATCCAACTTCTTTCCCCGTCTTTCCCGATTTCTTCGGAGTCTCAGCCAGCCCATGCGCTTTTGCCTGCGGACGGTCAGCTCGAGCCTATGCCTGCGTCTCCAGTTTCCCCACCAGTGTCTCTCGCTTTGACTGCCCCGGCCCTGTTACACACTCCCCAGCTTGCGCTTTCGCTCATTGACGATAACCCCGAACCCTTGTCAACGCATCCTTCCCCGCGGCCTGCGCCCCTGACCTCTTTGATGATCCCTTCTCTAGAACTCCACTCGACGCCATCGCCACTTGAGATTCCATCCCAAGAGATTGCCTCGTCCCCAAGCACGCCTTCGCCCCCTCTTGACTATGTCCTCGCTACCTCCACAGTTGTTGTCGACTCGGATGCTGTCCCGCTGAGTTCCCCGGAGCGGCCCCCTTCATCATTAAGCGACGTCGAGCTCTCGCTATCTGCCCCACTCAAGTTCTCACCGAGCGTCGCCATTTCGCCCTGCCCTTCGCCAATTGGCTCTACCCCTATTACGCCTCCCGGGCTGCTCAAATCGTCGCCAAATAGTTCCATAACATCACCTTCACAATGCCTGCTCAGGCTCTCTCCAAAAGGCCTCATAACGCTACCTTCGCTGAGCCCGCTCGAAGCCACGCAACTAACGACTTTTGGCCTGATATCTCCCACTTTCGAAGTACCGCCAGACGTGATCATTTTACCCCACCCGCCGCCTTCGCTATCACCACAACGACCACCCGGGCTCATGCTGATTGGCTCGCAAACCTTCACCCCTCTCAACAGCCCTCCATCTGCCCCCTCGACGCAACCAGTCCACCAAATGTCCATTCCAGTCGATTTACCATTTACTCCCCTTCAAATTGTTTCCTTCTGCTCGCCCTCGCGTTCTGGCCCCGGTCTCGCTCACGTCAACTTCCCGCTCCCATTCTCCATTCCTTCCATCTCGGTTTCGGATCTCGGGAAGACCCTTTCCACCCACACGCACGAACTCCAGAGTAAGCGTGAAGACCTCGCCGGCAGTAGGAGTGACGCCGTCAAGACGCGTGACGTTTTCGCGTATCGGTTCCAGCTCGGGCAGTACACACCCCACCTCCCAAGCTTCGTGTTTGACCCCGGAGGATTAGCCTCGACACCATACCCGGCGCACGAAGACGTTTCCAGACGAAACCAAAGAACGCGAACCGCTTTCACCATCGCGAGCTCAATCACCGTACCCACCCCTTTGTACGTTCACCGAGTCAAAACCTTCGCCGCCCTTGTCACTTGCTCTACCCCCGCACCTTCTGTATTCGACAAAAGTATCCCCAGCACGCCTCCTCCCCTGACGTCCTCGCCACGCCCTCGTGATATTCCCGTGCCCCTGACGTCATTCATCTACGCCCCTTCTTGCTCCTTCGGTCCATCCCATTCATCGCTTACCGACGTTTCCTCCTCGTGCCCTCCCTCGTTCCCTTTAGTCAAAGAATCGACGTTTCGTTACGCGCCGTATCTGGACCCTCGACTGCTCTGCCATATATGCCTCTTTCGCCCTTGCTTTCTTCTCATCCCCTTCATTACTTCCCTCGTCTTCCTCGTCTCCTTCGTCCTCGTAGCGACAGCCTTGGGACTTCTGCCCTCACCCTCTCCTCTCTTAGTCCGGCCCTCTTTAACGCAAACGGCACACGCTCGCCATCGCAAGACGAAGACACGCGGCTCCCTTATCATCACGCACGACACATCCATCACCACCGTCGTTCAAGGCCCCATTCTCATCCATTTCGGCGCCGAAACTCCCGCAAAACTCGCTAGAAGAAGCTTGACCGGGGACGGTCAAGATTTCGACCCCCCGGGAGGTGTAAGGTTGGCTCGGGCGCTGGCCCCGAAATCGTCTGTTTTCGGTCTTTTCGGTCTCGGTCCGGCATCACGTGGCTCAGCTACCATTTCGGATTCGCGTTCTCACGGCGTCGACACTATCGCTCCCCCATCGATCGCATTCACTCACTCTCACTCTCTCCTCCCGCTCGTTGCTTCCTCGCCATCGTCCGCCACCACGTACCCATGGACGCCGACGCCGATCGCCTCGCAATCGGCTCATAGACACTCGAAGACAGGCCGCGCGTCCCCGCGCCTCGTGTCCCCTTTGACCATCGACATCCCGTCTCCATCGCATCGCCCATCTCCACTACTCCTTTGAAGATGTCAAGCTCGCCACACCCGTTCTCGTTGCCTCGGCCACGTCGTCCCATTGTCGTGCGTCATAGTGTCTCGGCCCTCCTTTGTTTCGGTTTCTCGTTTCTGCGCTTGTCTCCCTTTGACTGTTTGTCTGTCTCGATCGTCTCCCTCCGCGTTTCGTTATTCGCTTCCTCCATATGCCACCCATTCCCTTTACCTTACTTCTACTTCTTACTGGCTCACTCATAGCTACAAGTTCGCTTGTATTTAAGTCCATGGCTTCTTGCTGAATAGAGAGCGCTCGGTCGCCAACGATTTCCCCCTCTAAAACTCTGCGTGCTTATCCCGGAAGACAGGCCCTACCGCGGGCACTCGAAGGATCAGTTCGCAAGGTTCTCGCCTCGTCTCCGCCCATTCGTCTCGTCTCGTTCGCTTCCGCCCTCGCCCGTTCGCATTCGCACCGGCTCACGCCGTTGCGAACGCTTCGGACTCGGCTTCCTTGTCCTCCCTCTGTAACCCCTGCGGGATCCCCTCCGCTTTCGAACTCACACGGACTTGGCTCCGTACAACGCGACATGTGCCCTTGAGCACGACATCTAAAACATCGTCCCTCCTTCTGAAGCTGGGCCCGGTCTCCGTCGGTAAGTGCCACGGAGGCTCGGGCGCGTCCAACATCCATGGCATTCGGGTTTCAATTCTGATTGAGGGCCTGGACCCACTGCTCTCAGCTGTGTCCGCCCTTCTTTCCACGCTGGGGTTTGTTCTTTCCCAGGCGGTCCTTTAAAACAAGATATTCAGCCTGCTGTAGACGAGCGGCTGCTTTCCAATCATCCCATGTGATCGGATGTTGGAAGCGCGTGGCGTTGATTACTAACTGGTTTGGGAGCCCATCCTGGAACATTTCCAGGGTCGTGGCTTCATTGGGGTTATACCCGGCTTTGTGGACTAGGTTGGAGAATGTAGCCACGTAGGTGTCGATATCTTCGCCCTTCATGGTCAGAGTCTGTAAACTCTTCCGGGCTTTTGTTCGTTCCGCTGTATCGGTATACGATTGCATGAACCGATCGCGGACGGTGTTCCACAGGTTCATCTCAGTCATTAGAACGCCTGTGTTTCGCTGGTCCTCAAGCCAAGCGAACTGCTCTGTGACCCAATCGTCGACAAGGGGTCCACGGATGTATGAAAGAAAGGTCATCGCGCGGGGGTAGGGGATAGCGAGCTGGTCGACAGTGGGGTTCATTTCTCGGTATAAGTTGAACGCAAGCATGAACTGCTTGCTTTTCTCTCGGTCTCCATTGAACTCGGGGGGTGGGTTCCCTCCTAAGCGTCCGTGTCCTCCGGGTGCGGGCGGGATCGCGGCTGGTGCGGCTCCGGCAGGGGGAATAGGAGCGCCACCTGCTCCACTGCCCCCGCCTCCTCCGCCACCTGCGCCGCCTCCTCCACCGCCTGGCGCACCTCCTCCACTAGCGCCGCCACCCGGGAGACCTCCTCCAGGAGCTGCGCTTCCGCCTCCAGGAGCCGCTGCTCCACTTGACGGGCCGCCGCTAGGAGCGCCTCCACTACCAGAAGGAGCTGGTCCTCCGCTGGTAAGGGTTGTGCTGGCCGAGGCATGGGTTTGTGACATGGACTGGGGTGTAGGTTGGGAACCGGGTAGTTCCGGGGGGTTTACAAAGAGGGAGGGGGTAAACGTGGTTGTTGGTACCGAGACACTAGGTGAATTATCAGGGTTGGAGTCAACGTCAATCCCTTTTGGATTATGACTCTTTAGTGGTCCAACGTTCAATTCAAGCAGTACTGGTTTGATAGTGTACCAGCTTCGTTCGTTCGGCGAGTAATCAATGTAAGCCCAGAGACGTCTGTCCTCTAGGTAATGGATCTGGTGATACTCTTTCTTTGTTGGGTTGAAGATATAATATCCTTCAACGCCGTTGATCTCTGCCCAGACAGCTGCTCCTTTGATACGATCGGAGAGCTCGTCGGTTGTAAACCGAGTAATGTATTCCGGGTGGAACTGGGATCTGGCACGACTAGATGTCGCCACTGTGAGAGACTTGACTTAATGTAACGCCACCACAGGGGCGTTAAGTACGACGTGTACTTCGGTTAAGTCACGGACGGTAACGGGACGGGAGTAAGTCAGTTACGACTTAGTTCGATGGTGAACAAGTACCACTTGGTCTCCGTAGACACAAGGGTAATAGCAAGGGCAAGCTCAAGCGCAGCGGCGAGCGAAGACGGGGAGTCAAGCGAAAGTGCGACTCAAGGGATCGGTTCGTGAGAATGGACAGCGGTGTGGTATTACACAAGAAGTCAAGTCTACCGTACAAGCTAGGTAGCGTGAGACTTATATACTAGTACACGATGTTTGTCAGGGACAAACATATGGCACGATCCTAGGATCCGGGTCCTAGAGAGCTAACAAAGGGAAAGTACAAAAAGAGAACAAGGGAATTCTGCGGGACGACGCGTGGATCAGAAGTCATCAGCGGATTCTGGAAGTCGCGCCACGGGGCGTCGTATCGGTCATGCGCTAGGCGCGAGATAAGAGCCAGGGTCCGAATCGAAGCGGATCGTATCGTAAAAGTACAATGGAAAGTCGGTACGGAATATGGGTCACGAGATGGGAGTGAAGGAGGCGAAGAGGGGGAAAATCGTAACACCATGGTTGCAGCACCGTGACAGTAGATGGGACACAGGCAGTGCCGGTGTCCAAAAGTCGGCTGGTCCAACAGCTGCTGCTGCTGAGGCTGCACTGGCAGCAGCCCAAACTTGAGTGGGCAGAGAGCCCACTGGCGGCTGCCTCCACTGTTGTCATCGTGGGTGATTGAGGGGTAGGGTTCCTCGGACCGCAGTGTTGGTGTTGATGGTGGGCCCTCCGTCGTTCAAGTTGACGCTGTCGCCAGTCAGCACCACCGTCATTGTTGTGTTTGAAGACAAAGGCTTCACACCCTGTGACGCGTAACAGCCCCTGTAACGATTACCTGCCAAAAACAGTAACCAGTTGAGCCACAACTGGTTGTGGTCAACCTAACCGGTCCTGTTGCGGTTCACCCAGGCATCAAATCCCAGTGAACTGCAACCGGGTCATGTCCCTAAAATGGTAAAACTGGACTGCAAGTCCAGTTTTGATCGGTTTCAGTCTGGTCCAGCTGCAGTTTTTTGCAGTTCATGCAGCTGGACTTTTAAACACTACTGAGCAACACTGGAACCAAGACAGTACAATAAGATCGCATAGGCAGGAGAAATAACTGTGCACGAGAGGCGCACACTTTCATGCCTGTGTATACCCTTCTGTGAACTTCGCAATTCTGAGGAGCGCGGGAATGACGGCCTGTTTTGCCTGGGGAGAAATGGCCAAGGAGTCAAGATGGGCACTCAAAACCTGGTTGAGGCCACTACCACTGAAGTTCATGGCCATCAGGCTGGCCATGGCATGGGCAATGACGAGTAGGGATGGTGATGATGTGTGTGGTTGCAGAATGGCTACAATCAACTGTGTTATCATGGTGGCACTGTTCGACGTAAATGGACTAAGCAAGTCAGACAGAGCAGTGCACAATATAGCAGGGAAAAAAAACCTAAAGCCAGAAGCACCTGCGTGAGTATTATGGCCGTCAACAGGCTGACTACAGTAAAGATAAGACGGATGAATGTGGTCATTGGGGCTATCCAACTCACTCCATAGCCTTCGTCAGGTTTGTTAATCTTCCATCTTTCCCTAAATTATATTGCCTCATAGTGAATCTCTGTCAGAGGACTGTCTGCATAATGTAGGGTCATTATTTCTTTTTAAAGCAGACCAAAAAACCAACTTTTGGAGCCCTAGGGGACATGTCACTGCCTTTGAGTTGAACCAAAAAGCAATCATCGCTATCATCACAATCAATGGATGACATTGATGATGGGTTCATAATTTATGGGGTGGTGGGTGGCATCAACAGTGGGCAACTAACTTTCTAATTTATAAAGGGGCGCTGGCATCTATGATGATGGTGGCATTGTCCCCCTATTTGGGACTTCCATTGATTTTCTGCTTCACTAGCAGATGGGTTGCCTTCTCACTGAACTTCGCCTACGCCATCCATGCAGGTCATGGTTGGAGAACTTGAACTTATTACCATCGGATGGTGTGAAGGATAACTTGAAGTTGTTTTTTTTTTTTTTTTTTTTTCATGTGTAGAGCATACAAATGCCTACGTAGTTGTGTGTGTGTAATGTAGACTGTGCAACATGCCAGTTCCAGTTATCGTGAGGGGAATGTGTAGTGTGACCCACTCACTTCGACTTCATTGGCCACTTCTGCAGGTTGGTGCTTGGTCATCCTGTAATAAAATAATACAGATTTGTCGCAGGTTCCGATGCAAGACATGACATACTGTAGTTCCCATACCAATGCAAATTTGACAATAAACATCTTCTCTATTCTCAATAACACATCCCAAGTACATCAAATTTTACATAGTTGTAGACCAGTATATATCCAATGAGATTTCAATTTTTATTTATTTTTGTTTCTGAATTGAATGGAGGTGCAGCAGACCTCCAAGTTTTCCTGTACCAATGCAAATATTTGTCAAGATATTTGTAGTGCGATGTTCCATGGTGTATTCCCATTGATCCTCATTTTTTGTATGATCCCATAATTACATACCCTAGTATACATATAATTTTTTGAGTGGAAAGGATATCAGGAAGTGGTGATCAAGGGTCATGTAAAACATGTAAAAAATTTGCAAACAGCGGAATTTGCATTGGTACGGGAACTATAGTACATACGTAGTGTCAACAGAGTAACAGTGGCGTGAAATTTCCACTCAGTGTTTGTGGGGACCGAGTTCTGTTCAAAGCAGCCTAACCTGCCAGTGAATGACTAAGCTTTGGGTGACAGGGAGCTTTAAACATTGGGAGAGCCCTTTGGCCTATGTGCGGAGGGTAAGGTGTTCATTTTGTGTTCCATCACTGGTAATGTACTGAGTCAGGTACAAAATAAAGTACATGTTCAGTGTCGACGACTCTGCCCTTGACTGTTACAAAATTGCATCCACACTTTCTGCCCCATCACTCCATCATGTGTCTCCCTGCATCTGCATCTTCCTCTCAACCCAAATGCGACCCTTCATTCCCGTGTATCATTGTCAGGAGGGTTGTAAATACACTTGTACCAAGGGTCAAGATGGCGTGAGTATGATTTCAAAGTGCGTTATGGTGTGATCTTGGAAGTCTCCCCCAACCTCAAGTGAATCCAGAATGACAGGAATACCCAATCTTTTGAGAAGCAACCTGTTGCCAACGCCTAATAACCCAAAGATTTGCGAGGTCAATAAATGGCAAAAGTACATCACAGCGTACTGGGATTCTAGAAGCCTTCAATATCCCAAAAAGCTCAGCACGTGATGCTAAGTATCCAAATAGTTGGTCCAAGCATGTCGGCCCTGTAAATAAACACTCGAATCACAATGACCTACAGGGGCTTACAACAGTTGCAAGGGTCTCTCGTGCCCCTGTCACATAGTCGTAGTCGCAGTCATCTTCGATGGTGTCCGGTGTCACAATGCCAGTTGTCCTGGTTAGGGTTTGTTCATGTCCAATCTGGGTTACACAAATGAGAGATGACAAACCTTTTCTGGTCGTTCTTGGAGACGTCATCGTCGTTCACTGGATTCCCTAATGGTCAGCGAAGTGAAAAGGTCAACAAATGAATGTATACAGGAGTGTGAAACTGACTGATCGGCATTGGATGGCATCACCATTATGGTTGTAGCAGCGGGGGTCATGAGGCCTTGGGGATTCTCCAGGGAAATGCCAAGACAATGAGATCAACAAAGTCGTCAAGTGGTCGAGTCATCAATGAGGCCTACATAAAAGTCATCAATTAAAATGTGGGTGGATTTTAGCGCAGCCCTTTGAGTGGCATTAATAGTGTTTGGGTTCAGAGTAAATTGGGAAGGCTTACATGCCATCGACAACCTCATGACAAAGGAGCGTCCAGTAAGAGTACTGTACATGTGTATGAACAGGGAGCATGGCTGTGGGGGTGGTGGTCAAACAGGTGGAACTTATCCGTAGGAGTCGCAATCCTGTGAATTCAAAGTGCTTCAACACTGGAGCTACATTGAAGATGCCAGCAGGTCAGGTAGAATGGCATCTGGATGTGCCAGTGCCACTCAAGGAAAATTTGATGGCTCGTCAATCTGGCAATGGGTGAGCACGGCGGGTCAAAGTGTGAACACATTCAGGGCTGGATAGAGGGTGAGGATGACTCCCTCAATTCGCACCCTACTACTTCAATTTGGACACGATTGCTGAGAGTGAAGCAGTCTGCATTTCCAAAGGTGTGAAAGCACCAGGATGGAGGAATGCCATATCAAACGCACCTTTGTCAGAGAGAGCAGCTTCTTCTCCATTATCGTGTGGAAGGGGAGTGAGGATGAGGATGACTAATCTGACAAAGGCTCCAGATCAGTGTTAACGCACACAGAGGTAATCCGTATTTGCATACACTGTTGGACTGAATAGGTATGAATTAATGGTGCATTCACGTCTTTGTGTGACAAAGAAAGTTGTTGAAGGTAATGTTCAAATACAGGGCCATGGGAAGGGAAGTGTCAGAACCAACAAACCCTCACTGCAGCTCACTGAGGCATCCTTGTTGCTGTCGCTTGTTGATCCACAAGTCCAAGTGAGACAGAGCAGGAAAGCCGATGGAGTATAGGTTAGCTTGATTGATGGCAGGGGTTGAGGTATGGTGCACACTTACTGGGACTAAACAGGTTGCATGATGCGTCTGAGTAAGGCAAGTTGTGTGTGGAATAGTGGGTCAGACAGGCCAGAAGCAGAGCCCTGCTTGTTGTTCATGCCGCAAATTGTAATTCGTCTGAGCAATCACTTCTACTGATGACTACTGTCACATGGATAGTGAAAGAAAGCATTTGAGATGTGGAGTGAGTAGTATGGTGCATGAATAGGAGCAGGAGGAGAGCGGATACTTATAAGTAGCAGAATGGTGAGGACGAGGTATGGGATACGCACTGAAAGCAGTGAAAACTTGGTGAAAACATGTGGTTGTACAGCAAACATGGGCAAATTTTTGCATAAATGAGCAATAAAACTTGAAGAGACACGCTGTCGGGTAAGTGATAAAAACCCATCTATGCTCTACTGTGATACTCCTCGTGTGGGAATAGATGGCCTCTAGGCTCTAGGTGGTCGTTGAGGAAGAAAGGGAAAAGAGGACTGTATGATTTTGCTCATGTTAGTGATGAACAGTACACATAGAGATCATACTCACAGTGACAAAGTAGACTGTGGTGAGATATGAGGGTGGTACTTGAAGCAGCAACAGAGATAGTCAAGCAAGTGAAGCAGATGGAAGTCTGGCACACAACAGATGAGAACTGGTGTTTATACAAGAGGATAAGACATACCTGGCACACAACAGATGAGAACTGGTGTGGTGCCAGAGCATACATGGTACTCTACTTATACTGCTACAGAGGGTGACACTAGTAACACAGGTCACAGTAAATACAAGATGCATTGTTCTGCATACAGACAAAGGAGTGTGCTGTTCTGGGAGAACAAGGCGTAAGAACAATAAGAGTCCAGACTATGATATCATAGTGACATCACCATAAAGATAAGGGAACAAAGGGAAGTACAAAGACGAAGTACAAGGACAGTCTAGGGGAGTCCATGATGTCATGTACATGTGATGTCATAGATAGGAGAATACAAGAAGTTCGAGATTGTACAGATCAATATAATCTAATCTACAAGTCCTGTATATCTAATCTAAAGCAGTCCGTTATCTGTGTGTCCATTGAGCCACTAAGTGTGCACAGGTCACTTATCAACAGTTAGATGGTGACTGACTGATGGTGTATCGGGAAGGTCACACAGTGCGCATGCAAGTGCATCGTCAGCACGTGTGAAGATTGAGCGTGAGTCATCGCGTATAAAAAAGCACTTCACCAAATATGATCAGATGTGTCATGTGGTCATATCATTGACGATGGCAATGACCCGAAACTTAGGGGATAAAAAGTAATTGTAGAAGGCATGGATGCCGAGATGTGCAAAGTAATGTATGGGAGATTCAGAGGTAATGCAGTAAGACAATACACCAATGGTTTTTTTCTTGCGAGTGTAGTGGATTGCTGATTGTAGGATATGTGTTTGAGCATGCTGGGAGGCAAGATGGGTTTTCAGCAAGCATGGTGATGAAGTTGGGGGGTATAGTGAAACAGGCGGAAGAGGGTGTGGAGAGGGAGGGTAAAGAAATGCTGATAGAGTTGATGTGACAGCCAGAGGCAGGCCCCCATGAATTGAAAAAACTAGTCGAATCAATAGGATACTATTACAGGCACGAATATTAATCATTCTGACGCTCATTGGATCGAAGAAGAAAGTCCCAGTGATCATCGATCATCACGTCCTCCATCCCAGATTGCCTCCAGGGTAATATATGCATGTCACTGAACTGACCCCAAGCCTGATGAATCCCATGTTGGTCCCAGTACCACAAGGCTAGGCTGCAAGAAACAATGGCAACTACCAATGCCATCCTCTGCCGAGTATGGGTTAGCCCGCTGAGTTTAATAAAAACTGTCTTGGCTTACATGCATTGTCACAATCTCCATTACCTTCTCCTTGATTGCTTTCAGCCTTGGTTGTACCCGATTCGAGGCATGAGGCTGAATCCAGTACCTTATCCCCATTTCTGATCCCCTTTCAGTAGAGATGTCAACAAGTTATACTCGCGAGTATGAGTACTCGTCGGAAATTTCCGAAGAGTGACTCGTACTCGACTCGTACTCGTTGGCACGAGTACTCGTCAGTGCGAGTACTCGCTAACTTTCTCTGGTCGACACTCGTACTTGCGGCACGAGTACCCGTTTGGAGCACGCAAGTACGAGTACTCGCGTACTCGTACTCATTCAAATGGTTCGAGTACTCGTTTTGAACGAGTACTCATAATATTTCCCTGTTTCCAGTGCAAAAGTAAATACATAAACTACTACTGTACAGTGTACCCTAAGAAGCCCAAAGCCCGTCGCCTTTGCGTCACTGTACTGCCGTTGCCAAGTCATCTGTTGCATCGTCCCCAAGTAACCGCCGTTGTCGTCTGTTGAGTCGTTGTCGTGGTCGTTTGGGCTTGCCTTTGGGCTGCTGTTGTCGTCGTCTTTGCCTCGCTGTCGTTGTGGCCGACAGACGTTGTCGTTGTCGTGGATGCAGCGAGCAGCCGCGTTGGTGAAGCGGCCCCGTTTTGTCGTCACTGGCATCCGAGTCCGGGTCGAGCGTAGCTGTGTTGGTGCCACCTGGTGGGGAGTTTGTTGCCGCTGCGGTCGTCGTCATCATCCGGACGTGAGTGATCAGCAGAGTGACCACGCCGTCATCGCCGGAGTCGTCGTGGCCATGGTAGGGGGCGTAAGCAACCGTGAGTCCGTGACTTGTGGCTGAGTCGCAAACAAGCGGCGTGGGAAGTAACCTTTCCCACACCCTTGCGATTGCTGCATGTGGTCCGGCCCGGGGGTGACGCGTTGCAACTACGACAACGATTTCGAGCCACACAACCCCAACCGCCAGCAGCATCTTGAATCACGATACCACCATTAGCAACGACATCAAGATGGCCGCAACACTATCGATGACACGACGACAACGACGGCGGGCGATTCGCCAATTCCCGTTGACCACGACGACGGGTGGCGACAACGACTGAAGATGACAAGATCAAGACGACCCCAATGACGACGACGACGACGAATGCTACGACTACACGGCACGACAATGGACAACCCCGACGACAGTGCACTAGCACAACGACTCGGACAGCGAGTCGCGTCTTATTACTAGTAGTATACTACATACAGATCCTTTGTAATGTAATACATAATAGAGAACCTTTTGCCAAACTGTAAGGCCACTAGGACCCTAGTATTACCACGAGTACTCACGAGTACTCGCGTTCGGAAAAGGGTCAACTCATACTCGCAGGAGTAATTCAGGCACGAGTACTCGTGGCACGAGTACTCGTCACGTGACGAGTCAAACTCGCGAGTTACTCGTTTGGCAGTAACTCGTTGACATCTCTGCCATGGGCCAATGCAAGCCTCTCAGCAGAAAACACAAATGAGCACTGTAGGTGTCACAGCGCAGCTGGGATGGGACCCATGCAAGGACCACAAGTACGCACAAGATGACCCACGATGGGACAGAGAAGTCCGTGGAGCCACAGCAGTGCTTGAACACCTGCTAGAAAGCTGGGAGCAAGCACCACACACAGAAGATCATGTGCGAGTGGGACATGTGGTGAGCACATGTGACCCTTACCCGCCATCATGTGACTATCAAAAGGTGTGGGAATAGGTCCGACATATTGGCCGTCACATGACCCCAGCACGTGACCTGCCTCAAACGGTCCGGAAGAGCCTAGATGAGCCTGTGCCTAGGCTGAAGCTAGAATGTGAGTCCAGATGAGCTTGAGCCTGGATGCGGTCTGGATTAATGACTCATGTTGTGTTATCTCTGACTCATGCCAAGAGGGCCTTATGCCATTGGTGGGTTTCGATGTGGATGACTGATGCAAATCAAGGGCCTTGTACCATTGGATAGGTATGCTAGGGTTTCAGATTCGGGCTGAGCTTGAAAGTTCCCCGTGTAGTATAAGTAGAGGGCTTTGGACGCCTTGTAGTCCTTAGCTTTGATATCTTGTGTAATACCTTCCCCTTTGCCGGAGTTGGTCTTAGGGCACAGAGTGTATAAAGCATTGATCCCTCATTGTCTCATCCCCTCCTTTGTCCTCTTTGCTAGTGTGCTGGAGTTATCACCACTATGCATTCCACTATAAGTCGTGCTTAGTCATCGCCGACTTCTTTATCTTATCATTATCAATGATATCTTGGTCCTTGGGCTCAGAGATGCCACTTGGATGCAGCGAACAGGCAACAAGGCCACGTGATTGGCAGATGTCCAGAAGGAATGTAACAGTAGGCCAATGTGAGCTCATAGGTAGAATATACACATTTGCACAATGGGCCAATACAAGGTTGTCAACAGAATATGCATATAAGGATCATGGGCCAATACATGCTCATCGGCAGACTATGCACATGAGCACCATGGGCCCACACAAGCTCATCAGCAGAATATGCATATCTGCACAATGGGCCAATACAAGCTTGTCAGCAGAATACGCATGTGAGCACCATGGGCCAATACATGCCCATCAGCAGACTATGCACATGAGGACTGTGGGCCAACACAAGTTCTTCAGCAGAATGCACTCATGAGCATTGTAGGCCAACATGAGCTCATTGCCAGAATATACACATTTGCAAGATGGGCCAACACAAGCTTATCAGCAGACTACGCGCATGAGCACTGCAGGCCAACACAAGCTCATCGCCAGAATACATACATGAGCATTGTAGGTAGTGTTGGGGGAGTTCAGTTTGGTTCAGTTTGGGGCCATTTTAGCCAAACAGGAAACCAAACTGATTAGAATTTGCCCAAACCAAACCCAAACCAAACCAAACCACTCCAAACCATTCCAAACCGTTTCAAACTGATTAAAAATAATCAGTTCAGTTCAGTTCAGTTCAGTTCAAACTTGGTTTAAACCACTTAAGGAACCACTTAAGACCTTGGTTTGAGGCAAAAAATAATTAATTTTGTTCAAATTCATCAATTAAGACTTAGTTTCAAATTGTTTGAGACCAAAAACCATTGATTTTGGTTCAAATTTGGTTTAAACTCAGTTTGGTTTGGTTCAAACCAAGTTTGAACCAAACCAAACCATTTATTGAGCACTTATAAAATATTTTTTAATATTTTTTCTTAATCAGTTCAGTTTGGTTTGAACCAGGTTTGGGACCCCCAAACCAGAAACCAAATCATTCAGTTTGAGCCAGGATTCTCCAAACCCAAACTGTTTAAAATGGTTTGGGTTGGTCTGAGACCAAACTTCCCTAGGGTTTGAAAGTCCGGTTGGGTCTGGTTTTTTGACCATATTTGGTCCAACTGCAACTGCAACTGGTTGCCAAAAAATGAAATTTGTTGCAACCTCAACTGCAACTGCAAAAAACTGCAAAAAAACCAGTTGCAACCAGTTGCAACTGGACCCAACTGAATGTTATTTAATCTATTTGAAACTGGTCTAAACTGAGTCAAAACCACTTATAATTAGTGTTAATAGGTACTTATAATAAATTTCTAAGTGCAACTGCCTTATAATGAAAAAATAATTAAGTAAAACAGCCAAAAAAAAAAAGCAGAAGTTATGAGTAAAATGATTGTTTTGATCATAACTTGCTCAGTTTTTGGCCAATTTGGGTGATCTTAGGCTCATTTTGATCAGAAATTCAGCCCAATCACTTGCTTACTAAGCAACCGGTTGCAACCAGTTGCACAACTGCAAAAGACTGCAGTTGCTGATGCATAAAACTCTGCAACTGCAACTTTCAGTTGCTGTTGCTACCAGTTGAAGTCAGGTTGGGTTGCAGTCTTTTTCAGTTCCTGCAACTGAACTTTCAAAGACTAAACTTCCCCAACACTAATTGTAGGCCAATGTGAGCTTTGGCAGAATATACACATTTGCACAATGGGCCAATCCAAGCTTGTCAGCAGAATATATATGTGCTTGAGCACCATGGGCCAATACATGCTCATTGGCAGACTACGCACATTTGCACCATGGGCCAATACGAGCTGGTTGGCAGAATATGGGCAGAATATACACATTTGGGCAATGGGCCAATACAAGCTTGTTGGCAGAATACATGCTTGAGTGCCATGGGCCAACACATGCTAATCGGCAGACTACACACATTTTCACCATGGGCCACTATGAGCTTGTCAGCAGAATATGTGTATGAGCATCACAAGCCAATGCAAGCATCTCAGCAGCATACACACATGAACACCATAGGCCAACATGAGCTCGTCAGCACAATACACACAGGGGCACTATGGGCCAGTGCAAGCTCATTGGCAGAATATACTCATGGGTGCTGTAGGCCAACACATGCTCATTGGCAGACTACGCACATTTTCACCATGGGCCAATATGAGCTTTTCAACAGAATATGTGCATGAGCACTGCAGGCCAATGCAAACTCATCAGCAGAATACATACATGAGCATTGTAGGCCAACATGGGCTCATTGGCAGAATATACACATTTGGGCAATGGGCCAATACAAGCTTGTTGGCAGAATACATGCTTGAGCGCCATGGGCCAACACATGCTCATCAGCAGACTACACACATTTTCACCATGGGCCACTACAAGCTTGTTGGCAGAATATGTGTATGAGCATCACAGGCCAATGCAAGCATCTCAGCAGCATACATACTAGTGTTGGGGAAGTTTGGTCTCAGACCAACCCAAACCATTTTAAACAGTTTGGGTTTGGAGAATCCTGGCTCAAACCAAATGGTTTGGTTTCTGGTTTGGGGGTCCCAAACCTGGTTCAAACCGAACTGAACCGATTAAGAAAAAATATTAAAAAATATTTTATAAGTGCTCAATAAATGGTTTGGTTTGGTTCAAACTTGGTTTGAACCAAACCAAACTGAGTTTAAACCAAATTTGAACCAAAATCAATGGTTTTTGGTCTCAAACAATTTGAAACAAAGTCTTAATTGATGAATTTGAACAAAATTAATTATTTTTTGCCTTAAACCAAGGTCTTAAGTGGTTCCTTAAGTGGTTTAAACTGAGTTTGAACTGAACTGAACTGAACTGAACCAATTATTTTTAATTGGTTTGAAACAGTTTGGAATGGTTTGGAATGGTTTGGAGTGGTTTGGTTTGGTTTGGGTTTGGTTTGGGCAAATTCTAATCAGTTTGGTTTCCAGTTTGGCTAAAATGGCCCCAAACTGAACCAAACTGAACTCCTCCAACACTAATACACACATGAACACCATAGGCCAACACAAGCTTGTCAGCACAATACATGCAGGGGCACTGTGGGCCAGTGTGAGCTCATTGGCAGAATATACTCATGGGTGCTGTAGGCCAACACATGCTCATCAGCAGACTATGCACATTTGCACCATGGGCCAATATGAGCTTGTCGGCAGCATACACACATGAACACCATAGGCCAACACAAGCTCATCAGCACAATATGTGCAGGGGTGCTGTGGGCCAGTGCAAGCTCATTGGCAGAATATACTCATGGGTGCTGTAGGCCAACACATGCTCATTGGCAGACTACACACATTTGCACCATGGGCCAATACAAGCTTGTCAGCAGAATATGTGTATGAGCACCATGGGCCATTGCAAGCATCTCGGCAGCATACACACATGAACACCATAGGCTAACATGAGCTCATCAACACAATACATGTGAGGGCACTGTGGGCCAGTGCGAGCTCATTGGCAGAATATACTCATGGGTGCTGTAGGCCAACACAAGCTCATCAGCAGAATATATGCGTGCACATCCTGGGCCCTGTTGATAAGTGGCCTGAGTGTAACACCACCAGTGGGGCGACGTCCATGGTTCATAGTACCCGCAGCAGGTCTAGCAGAAGACGCGTTCGGCATTATCGGACAACGGCGATAATGGAGACTGATATCGGTCAAAGGCACACGCACGAAGAGGCGAGGCGAGAACGGTGATGCACAAGATAAGGGGAAGGCTTAAGGCAAGGCAGAGCAGGGTTCCCAAGATACAAAGCTGGTATTGCTAAGTAAATCAAGTCTGAGGACTCGAGTACGAAGACAAGCCTGGTATATATACATGCAGGTACATAAGGTTCGTACTCAGCTAAGTCCGCTCTATCTGGGATCAGGGTCCGTGCGCGGTCATGGAACCTACTAGAAGGTCACATGCGTATGGCACCATCGTTCGTCATCGTTCTAGGTCAGTCTAGGCTCCGGTCACGTGATCGTACCGTCATGAGTCCAGACCCTTCCTGAAGATCTCCCTAGCGCTCCGTAAGGTCCCGCTAGCGGCGTCTGAGCCACCGGGAGTCTCCGCCCGGCTAGGTGGTTCCTCCGGCCCATGTCCGGTAGCATCGGCAGTCGGGATTCGTAACACTGAGCGCACTTAGCAGCTCAATGGACATGCAGATAATGTAGACCGGTGACCGCTCGCTCTATGGGGGTGCCGGCTGCTGCGCAAGGACCGCTCGATAGAGCGACCGGTACAGCTGGGTTTAAAATGGGGGGGTAGCGCTTATGATCGAGGGAACTTTCGGGGAATGTCCATGTATAGTGTGCTCCTTCTAAATTGAGATAATCGTAATCTGGTATACCCAAAACGGTCGATCGTAAATCTGTTACCGTTTGTCCGGTGTCACGTGTACGATGCGTCCGCGTTACACCTCTGTGTCTACTGATAGTGCTTTGACGCGCTCAAGTTAATCTGTGGCAATCATGACATCTCAAACACTGGGAACACATGTCTATCCTCTTGGGTCAGCTTCTGGTGTTTTTATTTCTCACGGGTCGCAGCCGGAACCATTGGAGCTTGGTGGGGGTCAGTCCTGTTTCGCGGTTTCTGGGAGCTTTGCCGAGGCTTGAGGACTAGATCAGTGCTGGAGGACTGGGACTACGTCTAGGGGCCAGGGAACAGTCTTCGTTCGTCCGAGTGGTACCATGCAACGGGGTACTGAGCCGACTACTAGTATTGCACCTATGGCAGCAGCAGTAGATGGGATCAGTTCCGAGTTGGGACGTCGCCCTGTAGGTGTTGGTCATCGTGCAGTCCTGGGGTATGGATCTGCGACTCAAGACACTCGTCAAGGTGTTTTTCCAGCTGCCGTCGAGAGCAGGTAAGGTCTTTTTATTTGTTTTGGTCTTGTACAAGATTTTTACGCGCTTTTATCTTCTAGGCGTGTCGATGTCTTTCCCTTGCCACATACCATGCAATTCACCCCTCCTATGACACCCGATATCGTAGACAGTGGCTTTTATAGCCTTTCAAATACAATGCCGTCGCTTTTGGATCCTTCTGGTGGTAGTTTGTCAACGTGTTCTCCATTTGCGAGTGGATACCAACCAATGCCAGTGGCTCGGGACTACGGGTTTGGACGTGAATTTGGGACCCCTCCAATCACTCCTACGTCGCCAACTTTCCCATTAGGATGTGCGATGGATGACACACATGACATAGAGATGAGTGATCCTATAGTGCATCAGCGAAGACCAAAGTCCACGCACAACGGGTCATTGTCGTCAATACTGCGAGACCTTCGAAGACTTAGGCTCACTGCGGTCGATCTCCTGTCCTGATGGCTATTATCGATGGCAATGGGGAGTTTGAAGGTTTTCGCAATGCGTTTTTCTCGCCGAAGAATCGCACTTCACTCATTGGTCTTTTGGACCAATTGATTCAAGACGACAAGGGCAAAGCTATTGTCGAGGAGTGGATGTCCCCACATGCGCTCTGTCTGGTCTGCGAAAAGGTTCACGTCGAAATGGAGGCAGCTAAACCCCATCTCCGGATGAACACAACTGACATCTCTCCGGAATTCATCGAGCACTGGGATATACACCAGATCATGGAGCCCTTGGCAACGCCTATACTGAGGACCGTCCTGGAAGCTGCGGGTGAATCAAAAGTATCTGTTGCTAAGCCTAAGTCTGCCAAATCGAAGAACCGCTTGACAGCCTTCCTTATCATAATGGCTCAGATCCATTACTTACGCTCTTGGAACTCTGCAAGGGTACAAATTGGTCTTGGTCTACAGGCTTGGGCATGTGGGACGTCGAGACAAATGGTCGACATTTTGCACCGAACGGGTCTCACTGTCTCGTATAACAGTATCTCGAGCATGGTACAGTCTCTAGCAGATCGCTCTATTGATAGGGCGAAGGCCGCATCGCTACTTCCTCACACCCTTGCGTACGACAACATCAACATTTCAAGCTCAATTTACATCGAACAAGGCCCCAATACCATGAGCAAAGTTCAATCAGGCACGTTCACGGTGATATATGAGCTTCTCAATGCCTGGGCAGAAGATATGGACATGAAACCCTTGATCAAGAATCTTCGACGCTCTTCTCCGTTGGTCATCTCTGATCTTCGGATGACTCTTGCGACTGGACAGTCTTATATATCCCAGGTGGCGGTGACTATCGTTCGCATTCTCACCAAGTATGTGAAGGGCTTCGAAACACAACAGTCGGACCCAATGCTGCAGCATCCTCCAAGGCGGCCTCTTCCAGTTGGTCACAAAACTGTCTTCCATCCTCTTCGGGCATCCACGATTGAGGAGGCTAGCGTAGACGGAAACCTCTTGGTGCATGACAACGTTTACCTGGTGCAACTCAAGTGGACATCGGAAGACCTCGACAAGATGGCTGTGCCGACTTTCAATGACCAGTTAACGAACGCGCGGATTCGGGGTGGACAACAGATCTGTCGGAAGGACGTCTCCTACTGGGAAACTCGCGAAATCTTTCAACTGGGCTTTGGCAGTTTCCATTTGACTATGAATTTACTCTGGTGTGTTCTCGAGACTCATCGGGGAACGTTGAATCAAATGGGCAGCTTGACCCAACTCTTTGCCGTGCTTGAGAAGACTTGACTTGGTGGCGAACATCCCGACTATCATACGCTATTGGCTGCTCTGACACAAATCCTCCACGGTCTCATTCTCAACGCGTGGTGCAATGAGTGCGACTACTCATCGCTCAGAGACTTTGCCAAGGCCAAACCTACGCCTGGTGGCTTACTTGACTGTGCACGTCGGATTGCAGAGAAGTACGCATCTGTAGAACCCGTCTTTGATCCCCTGAATCCAAAGGCGCCACCTAAGGATCTGGTATCTGGAGTCGAATCTACAAAGCCAGTGGTCGATGTTGTGCACCAAAATGTCACATTACTGACACGCGATCTCCTCCTTGTCGTGGAACTAGGGATGCCGTGGTCCGGTCCGGATTGGGGTTCGGACCCGAACCGCACCAGACCGCACCCGAGGTCCGGTTCAGGTTCGGGTCCGGTTCACAGCCTGGCTAGGCGGTCCGGTCCGGGGTTCACCATTGACTGGACCCAGTGTGAACCCGGTCCGGACCGAACCGCACCCCGGACCAGTGTTTTCTGTGGTTCCGAGTTGGCAGACCTTTCCGAGGAGAGAACGACTTGAATAAAAACTACTGTAGCTATTTCAATACTAGTAAAAGATATCTGTACTAATAGTGTCCCAATGACCCCACCGCTGCTGTCGTTGCCACCAAGGTTGCTACTGCTGTCAGTCCTCACATCGTCATTATCATCACCATTGTCCTAGTCGTCTTTATCGTTGTCGAGGTTGTCTTATGGGTTGTCGTTGAGGTCATCGTCGCGGTCGGTGCTGTTGTCATTGCGCTGTCGTCGTCGTCGTCGCCTTGCCATTGATGTGGTCGCAGTCGTCGTCGTTCTGACCACCTTGTAGTGGTCGTTGGGTCATCATCGTAATCGCCGCCGCCGTTGTCGCCTCGCCTTTGAAGTGGTCGCGGTTGCTGTCGTCGTCGTGATTGCCTCTTCGCGGTGTTTGTTTTTGTTGCTGTACAGGCCCAGGCTCAATCTGGTGTCAGCGGAGTGAGAAAGATGGGCGTTTGGGATTTCATGGATACGTCAACCGACTGTGGTCGCTCTTTTGTACAAATTGTACGAAGTTCAAGAGTGAGACAATGCCAGTGCGAGATGCAAGTATGCGATGTGGATATCGAGGGAATTGCTTGATCGACGGCGAGAACAACTGACATGACCTCAAACTAGTACAAGGGAGTAAGTCTTTATTTCTTCAATAAGAGTACAACAGAGAAACCAACCTCAAATAGGAATGTCGCTCATTGTAGGGCGACCTGCGTCTTGAAGGCTAGGACTGGTGGCGTGGTAGGAGAGGCCAGGTTGGGGTTGGGATCGTATGTAGCCACCTCAGGGTCGTCATAGTCGGGGTCACGCGCGGCCGAAGTGGGAAGCCCACACAGGTTGTGGCCGGCGTTGTTGGTACTCGCACTCTCCACAGCAGAGAAGACGGCGAGCACGACGGCACCAAAGAAGGCGCCTGTCGTAGCTCGTCGGCTTCACCTCCGCGAGGAGGCCTGGTGCGCTGGAAAACCCCTGTTCTGTACGGATTATGGCTTGCTACAGTAGCGGCAGGGGAGTAGCAGGACAACAAAGCAAAGTGGTACCAAAAAAAAAAGGCAAGTCACGTTCATTGTTGATATACATTGATACGTTGATTGGTCAGACTGAGGGAAAAGCCGTGCTCACGTCACGTATCAACCTCATTCCAGCGTCGTGAATCTCCCTGCGTTCTTATGGACATCTCTGGATGCAGTCAGCGGATGGGCACTATATGGCGCTCCCGGAGCAACATCCAGAAAAGCAAGCGAGATTTGCGAATTGTAGCTATGTATCTGCTGAATTGGACGATGTCACGATGCTTGCCCATTCTCTCCCACTGTTCTACCGACTGTTCCAACAGCTACCTCCTTAATCCATATATATTCATACTACGTCTAGCACTCTCAATGCCAACGGTCAAGACCACCCTTCAACTGCTAACCCTCATGTTTGCTTCGAGAGGTATGTGCCAGGCGCTCCCGTGTTCCTATGTTCTGATATTGTTTAGACCAGTCGTCTCTCTTGACACTCGCCTCCTGTTGCACCTCTATTTACCCACGATCCTCTTACTTCTACCAGTTTTCCTACTCCTCCTCTCGGATGCTGACCCCACAAAAACACAGTATATGCATTCCCCTACTCGTGGAATTTGCCGTCTCATCTATTACCCTGGCTCTCATGTCCACTCTAGTGGCTGGGGATGGAATAGTTGGGGAGCAGGGTAAGCTTTCATTTCCCCTCCTCTACGTTCGCCCCGTGCTCAAATTGGCTCAGGTTTTTACTTCCTGACCTTACGCCTAACCGCGCCAATGGCCACGGCTACTGGTGAGTGATGATGACGACTTCCGGGGTGACACTGACGACAACGGCAGGTCGACACTAATGACGGCAGAAAGGCAACACGGACGATGACAGTGAGGCAACACCGACAGCTGCAAGGTGACACCAACAGCGGTGACAAGGACATCAGTGACGGCAGCAAGGCAGCATCGATGACAACGGCGACGGGGAGATGGCGATGGAACGACGAAGGGGTGGGATTAGGTAGCAGGATGACGGGACGGCGACGGGGACCAGGACAACGACGACGAGATGGTGCACCAACGGCGATGGGACGGTGCGTACCAGCCTGGCCAAAATGAAATGGAACACGAGCCTGAAATTTGAAGCTTGAAGATTCGAAGCTTGGTTTGGTGGACGTGTGCACCGGCTCACGGTCACAGGCCCACGGTGTGGGGGAACAAATACCTGTAATTGTGGACCTGGGTATGGGTTTAACGTGCAGATAGAGTAGCTGTAGAGCTTCTGTGAATTTTTTTAGAATTTTAAAGTTTTTTTTAGAATTTTTGTGCAGGTTCGGGGTGCAGGTTCGGGTTCGGGCATATCTAAGCCCTGAACCGGACCTGAACCAGACTGGACCTCAGACAGGTTCGAGGTTCGGCCTGAGAGCCTGAACCGGACCCGGGTCCAGTTCGGGGTTCGGAAAAAAGGGTCTCCGAACCAGACCGGACCGGACCGCGGCAACCCTACGTGGAACTGGTTGATGCCATCGCTACTGGGGACTTTGGGTGGATCGAAGACATCTTACCCAATCTCGCGTGTATGTTCTGTGGCTCTGGGTCTAATAATTACTCGATGGAAATACTCCATCTCATCTTCAATATCAAGGAGGTCTGGACTCCCACGTTTGCATACGTCTTCCGACTCTGTCACTCTCGTGGTCTTACTCCTGCTTGTATTATTAAAGCAATATTATGCGTGACAACATGCTGGTGAACCCTTCTGGTCTTCCCGGGCATGCCATGGGAATCGACATGAACATCAAACACTTGATTCGATATCTCAAGGTAGTTTCCAAGTCTTCCGTTCATGTCAACCGTGTTCCAATACTTAGTGATTCGGACGACAGACATTATTTGCGGCCAAGGGCATTTACTCTAACTGGGACCGACTTGGCAACATCGCCGCCGGGATCAATTACCTCCAGCTGGTGAAAAAGCGAGTTACTAATTCGCTGAGGTCTGGCTACCGTGGATCCACACACACGGACGTCGATACGTCAGCACTTGTCTGGCGGATCGCGAATAAAGCAAATGAACTTGGGCTTCAGAGTGTGATCACTGACCGCGATGCCAATTCTGACGCACGCTCGGTTGTTGACATCTTATCGACTGGGTTCAAGAAGTTTCGAACATCCTCACTGGCGACATTCAATAAAAAACTCACCGATCGGGGGCAAGGAAGCCTAGACCAGCCTGAGGCCGACGAGATCACCCCATGTCAAGTGGTGGAAGACGAGGACATAGACGAATCAGAGCCATCCGAAGAGATCTCAGAACTTCATGAGGACTAAAATCGGTACAATTTCGATACTACTACTTTCGCTATGTAGTCGATTGTCCGTAAATACACGCATACTCATTATCAAACCGTGTGACAACCTCGAATATCTTCGCAGACCATTCGGCTTCCCATTCAGCTGACTCTTTCAACAACGTCGTTATGCTCTGCGTGGTCTTGATTTCCCTTGGGTCGGCACGTACCAAAGTCGCCCTCTGTGTGTCCGAGAGGATGAGGTCAGGCGGACGGATGATGCGGATTGGATCCAATAAATGCTCGGCCTTCAGCCACTCGTTGAGACGGAACTCCAAGAACTTGCGTTCTTCGACAGGGCGATAAGAGTTCTGTTTCTGTTTCGGGGCCGTAGGAGGGGTTGAGGGAGCAACCGCGAGTTTCCCGGGGAGGAGATCTTGGATGCTAAATTGAGTCCCATCACAACCCACAGCGGTACAGCAGTAAGTCGCTGGGTGTGCGAGAGCTGGATACGAGAGATAAGACATGAGCTTCAAAAACAAGATAATCACAGTACCAGAATGAGAAGTATCGTCCAGATATGAGGCAAATTCGGCTCGAAGACATGTCGTACTCTTCACCAGCTTTACACAAGACAACGGTGCGCGGTCCCGTCGCTGCAAGGTCGGCTTCAACAGGCCCCTGGGACGGTCGGGGTCACCCAGGTCGCCTTCGCCGTACTCATCCAGAGAGAGTTCGTGGACCCAAGATTCATAGAAAACGACAAACAGAGCGTCTTCATCCAAGTTACGAAGGGCGCGGCCACCACGCTGCAGTACGTCGACCATGGTCCCTGGTAGACCAGCTGTACACACAATCTTGACATCCGGGAAGTCAACGCCCTAAGATATATCAGCACGGTCCCTGCGACAAGGAGCCCACTGGCAGGACGATAGGAACAAATACCACAGATTGACCCGAAGTCGCCACCAAAATACGACAGTTTCCAGATGGCGTCGTAAAAGCTTCATGAGCGACCTGCAAAAACTTCTGCGACATCATGCTGTGGTAATGCCGCACAATACCCTTGTCCCGACAGCCAGATGGTAGACAAGAATCTAAATGGTCAGCGATTCGGCAGGCCAGCTCTTTCTTATCCGCGAATATGAGGACGCGTGGCTGAGATTCCAGCGAAAAGGGAGACGAGAGGAAACATTCGTAATTTTGAAGGCAATCGATACTGTTTAGGACTTCATGGGTAGCGTAGATCGTATTCGCGCGGTTCGAAGTCGTGTGAATGAAGGTATAGCCAGATCGCAAGAGCTTTTTTTCAACTGTTGCTCGTATATGCGGTGGAAAGGTTGCTGAGAGGAATGCCCAGTGCACAGTACGAGGAAGTATTACCCTAAGCTCATCCAGACGACCCCATGCTGGTCGGAAGGCGTCGAGGCCATAATGTGGTAGCCCGGCTGTATCGATATTGTGTGCCTCATCAACGACAACGCGTGCGACATGCTTCTGAAACCGGAGATTACGAAGAAGCAGAGCGAGACGAGGAAGATGCCCTTCACGAGACTTGAAGAGCTGCTCTACAGTGACAATCAGAATCCGAGCGTGGCCTGGAGAGTGCTTTTTGTTGTCCCAGACGTTTTCCTATAGATATTAGAAAGGTCGACCCGAGCCAAGACAGAGGAAAGCGCATCTCACAGTCCACCACGCGTCCTCCCTAGGTGTATCCTCATTTATAACCACCGTTGGGATATGATACCGAGAGTTGAAATCGGACTCTTGCGTGACCTGGAGTCGCTTCAAGGGCGAAAGAGTTAAGGTCATAAACTTCTTTTCCGGGTCATCGAGAAGCGCGTTCAACGCAATAGGCAGTGTCTTGCCACTTCCAGTACCTGCAGAGACGAGGCAATCACTCCCTTTCTGGCTAGCTAGAACGACCTTTAGCTGCATCTCCCGAGGCACTTGAGTAGAGCCAGTGACACTGTAACATATAAGCACAGCCCAATAACAAATGACAAGGTCATCTTCATCAAGCGTGTCGAGGAACGATCCCGGTAGACGATCACAAAGCCCAATATCCGAGACCAGTCACCTGAGATCATCACCAGGGCAAGTCCGAAGGTATTGGAGGTGTTCACAGAGACCCAATACAGTGTCGAATGCATGCATAGACATCTTAGAACAAGCACCAGAGCAGGGCGGCGCGACAAAGAGGACGTATTATCTCAGATAGAGATAATCGGGCAGATAATCAAGATCAATTACTGTATTTGGGGGTACCTACTATATACAGCTGACATGCAGTGACAGCCCCCTGATCATAGCGCTACCCCCCCATTTCAAACCCAGCTAGACCAGTCGCTCTATCGAGCGGTCCTTGCGCAGCAGCCGGCACCCTCATAGAACGACTGGTTACGAGTCTACAGATAATGGACTGCTTTAGATTAGATATACAGGACTTGTAGATTAGATTATTTTGATCTTTACAATCTTGGACTTCTTGTATTCTCTTATCTATGACATCACGTATGTACATGACATCATGGACCACTCTGGACTGCCCTTGTACTCCGTCATTGTACTTTCCCTTTGTTCTTATCTTTATTGTGATGTCACTATGATATCATAGTCTGGACTCTTATTGTTCTTATGCCTTGTTCTCCCAGAACAATACACTCCTTTGTCTGTATGTAGAACAATGTATCTTGTATTTACTGTGACCTGTGTTACTAGTGTCACCCTCTGTAGCAGTATAAGTAGAGTACCATGTACACTCTGGCACCACACCAGTTCTCATCTGTTGTGTGCCAGACTCCACATCTGCTTCACTTGCTAGATCATCTCTGTTGCTGCTTCCAGCCTACCTGCATATCTCACCACAGTCTCCTTTGTCACTGTGAGTATGCCCTTTATGTATGCTGTTCATCAGGCCCATCCAATGCCTTTGCTTGGGAGGTGTTCTACCTGCTATAGGCCATTATGATCTCATCGGCAGGGACAGTATGCATGCATTTCAGGCCAATGCAAGTGGTTTGGTCAGCAGCTGTCCTAGTAGCTGCACTGATCATGTGGGCCCACACCACCTTTGTGTCAGGAATGTTATGGATGACTTATAGGCCCATACAAGATTGTTCACAACACAACTTCCTGGGCCCATCTGTATGTATACACTTTTATACTATAATGGGCCCACATGGGCTTTGCCAACGCTCACACCAACTTTGCACATGGGTTCTACCGACTCAATCACAAGGATTTGCATCATGGGCTCTTTCCTGCTGGTGCACAAGCAGAAAGTTGGGAAATCCCTGGCAGTAACATGTCAACATACTGATGTTCATGGTTATCAAGGTTTAGGAGAAGAGCTGTTCACCCCATGCACTACCCTCAAAGCCATGCTAACCACATCTACTACCAACCATTTAGGATTGCCACTCCCCACAAAGCCTAAGTCAGGCGTACATCTGTGGTAGACATTACAACTGAGATACTGGCAACTAGTACATCATGCAACCCGAATTGCACCGTCTCCCATGTCCTAATTGTTTGTATGCCAGTGTGTTATGACATCTTAAACAGATGATAACATTATGCATGATACACAAAAATAACGGTACAATATTGCTCATTTTCAGAGCTCTAGCATGACGTTCGAGGTGCGAAAGGGAATTTGAGCTTCCCAGAGGTATCATATATCCCATAACCAGGCTCCTGATCGTCAGAGTAGATATGGGCGAACCAACCAACGCCACCACCCACGACCTTCTTCAAGTCATGACAGTGTTGATCTAGTAAGGTGTAATAGGCCTGAAGGACAACATCAATGTTGTAAAGATACGGAGCCTGGTCCTGAAGTACACACATGTTCACTTGAGATACTTGCGACGGCATTGGGGCTGTTCGGTTGGACACCTGGCGATGTCACGGAGGGCCAACCATTCTGCAAGAGCGTGGGCAATGAGTAGGAGTAACATCGTGCGATGATGCGCACCTCATCCAGATACATCTTCTTCCCCTTTCCGTGATTAATAAACCAAGTCAAGTCATTGAGGACCAAGTGCCAAGCCTGGTCACCTGTGGCAGGATGAGTAAAGGTCGCTCAGCTCGTAGGAACCTACCTGATGATGCCGTCTGAGCGAAGAACGGTAGCATGTGGATGTTGATGAAGTCTAGAGCGTCTAGCACGACCTGCGCTCCTCCACTCTTCTGATAACCGTACGCCAGCTCGCTCACTGTGACGGGAATGCCTAGACTGGACAAGCTTCTTTTGGCAGCCAACACCTGCTCGGTCAGGTCATCGGGTGACAAGACTGAATCAAAAAGCGGTTCAGAGCCAAATTGAACTACACGTGTGACAAACTTGGCTTTCGGATTTGAATGAAGGGCCCCAAAAAGTGTATCGCGCCGACGTTTCCACTCATTCGTACCGTCGAAGCCAAACTGCCAGTGTTTTCAATCTAAGTGCGAAATAACACGTAACCCGGGCAACTCACCCAGATAAGAGCATGCACACCCAGTGAATTATCCCAAGCCGCCGTGATAATATCGTCGTAAAACCCATCCCGATCGCAAGCACCGTATAGACGAACATATCTTGAGTGGAACGTATTGCGAATATCTGCAAATTCCTTTTGGAGTTGAGAAAGACCTTGGCCTGTAGACGGAGTAAGTCAATGTAGACAACCAGAACACAACATACCCACAAGCAGTGACCTCGTAGCTAAAACCCACGAAAGCATACTCTGTGGCAGGATCACACCACCACCCCTTGGTACTTCCCGGGACTTGGGAAGGAGTCCGAAAACCAATAGCGGGGAAACAATGGGTACCGTCGCCTGAGCTGGGGGGCGGCACAGTGGAAGGCGCAGGCACAGCCGGCGCGTTCGACTGAGAACTATTGGATGTTGGGTCATGGTGTACACGTGAATCAGGTGGGAAAGGCGAGGCAAAGGTCAGCACAGCAGAGAGGAGAGTCAATAATAAAGGAAACATGATCTCTGAGGGCATGCGGCGACTCGAAGGACTTGAGCCCAAGATTCTTGGGTGCGGCACACTGACGCAGGCAGAGCTATATAACTAAGCTTAGGGCAATCCAAAATAAGTCCGCAGACGGTGCGCATGGAAATGTGCGCCGCAAGGAGATTGGATGGCAGAATCATGAGGCTGAGAAAAAATAGTTTGGCAGATGGCCGCTATCGGACCCCTGGCAGGCTTCGTGCAAAGGGAAGCCCACCTGAGAGAAGAGGTAGAACCGAGTGCTCAGGGACCTTGGGACGCCAACTATGTAAACCTTGGATCAGACGCGACACGTCGTGAATAGATACGCCCTAGAAGTAGGAAAAGATAAAGATAGACAGACTCATAAAGTTGAGGACGGCCAGAGGACGGCATTTCAGCCATGGTGCGAGTGTGTGAGAAAAAATCAGGCCGCACACGTGTCAAAAACTCGGAGCCAAAAACGCACCACGAGGTCCATCCGCGCGGCATAACTGAAGCAATCACGGTACTAGTAGCCAACTTATCCGCGAGTCAATTATTTTTAGCTCTCATTCGATGACGAACTTTTTCTTCTCAAGTGAAAGTACATCAGCAAAGAAGTTGGAGCGCCCCTGAGCTCCCCAATAAAGCCCCTAAATGGCGGCGCGCATTTACCAGACGTACATCGGGTCGAAACATCTACTACTAAACTTGGGTATCAGTGCTATCGTGACAAAAATATGCATCGTATCAGGGTCATGGCAAATAACTGGGGTCAATTCCCAAAGGAAGCATGACAAGGTCTTTAAGGCGACTCTTCTCCCACCTTGTCTTCTCAAGCTAAGTATGGGAAGATCAATTAAACCTGTGTGAAAATGAAGAATACGTTTACCCACATCTGACATCGCTTCTGACACCACCAACAAATTCATATGGTCAGGTGGAGAACCCCCGTTCTTTGGAGTACGACATTTGTCAATCGAACTCACGTGAGAAGGACCTAGTCTACATACCATATATTCTTCATCGAGATCTCGGAAATGTAGGCGGAAGTCCAATGGCAGTTTCGATGGTAGAATAAGGACGTGGATGGGCGGCGTGAATGGACGGTCGACTTTGTTCCTCATAGAAAGGTCCTGGGAGTACTTGAGTGGACTACGCTTATAATAGAGAAGCCGTGCACCTTCGCAGAGGACAACGCCAGGCGAATGTCCTGCCTTGAACCGCGTGCTTTCACCCCAACCAGCACGAATAGCTCCCAGATACAGTCGGTGAGATAAACAGACGAGGCAACATCTGATTGTGTGGCGAATGCAGGCACATTCGTGAGCTGTAGAGATCAATCGATGTTGGAGGTATAGTGTCAGGACAAACTCTTACATATGGGTCGGATGATGCATCCACTCGCCAAATTCGGGGCAGGTTAGTCGCCAACTTCGGTCGCCACTTCCAGTAGTCAGCGCTGGCATAGCCGTCATCACCGAGCATCATCCAGAAGAATTCGTTGTCATCAGATTCTTGTTCAATGAGCTCTACAAGACTTGACCCTTCCGTGGCAAGAGATTGGGCATATTCAAGTGCAGCCTGACGTTCTTCGGGGAGCGACCCTTTTCCGTGCCAAACATAAGAAGTTCCGAGCAAAGTCAAGCAATAACTGAATGCAGAGCAGAGGTTGGAGACGTGCTGAGAATACGTATGAGCTCGCCTGTAAAAGGTTTCCCCGAATAACAACATTACACGTACTAAATCGTGTTCATCAATGAGTACATTTCCCTGTATCCAGCGGACCTGATGCATGGTAGTGTTCTCTGCACTCCAATGCAAACGAGTTCCCTGAGAAGTACCAGCCGTTTGTAGGCAGAAGGCAATCGACGAGCGCCTGAGACTCTTACCTGCCGGATAGCAAGCCGTCCGCCAAGCGCGTGCACCAGCTCAGCTGGTTCACAACTTTGGCGCACAGGACACAGCTTTGTTCCATAATGCCGCGCCATATCCCTCAGCTTTCGCTCCTCGCGCTCACCGATCTGGCTACGCCGACCTTGCCAACTCCAGAGCGAAGTCTCCACGAGCCCGGTAGTTTTCGTCTTGAACCGATGCACGATTGCCAAGACTTCTGAATCGTAAAATACGCCTGTGTCACCCTTCACGCCTATGGCGGTAGCACCGGTAACCGACATAACATCGACGGATATGCTGGCGGTATTCAAGCAGGGCAAATACTCAACGGGAGGGGCGAAAAACCCATCCAAGGCAACACAGGGAAGATGCTCGTCATAGTGGGCTGCGGTCCATGCTCAGAAGCCGAATCTAAGGACCAGTTGTCTCACTCACGTATCTCAACGAAGATATCGTCTTTCTGACCTGACACTGTGACATCAGGCATTTCTGACTCTTGTGATGCTATGTCTACAAAAGTTTCCCCGACTTCCACTACGGGCTCGGGGCTTACGCTCCCTGCCGGCAAGACACGCTCTTCGACTAGGGGAAACATCATGAACGTTGTATACTTGTCATGGCTTGACTCGCGTTTTTCCATTGGCGGTGCATGGTGCCCCACTTGCTGTGGAGCGATAGAGCTCTTGATCGGAACTTCTGTCTCAGGTACATGTGCCTCCTGTAATGCCTGTGCGACGTCCATGACCAGTGCCCTGGAACCCGTGCTCGGGATACGGCTTTGACGTCGCGGGGAGCGAGGCGACGCTGAAGCAGGCTGCGCCGGAAGTGGCTTCTGTGACTGCGATGGGGATATAATGATGCTAGGGAGGACACGGTCAGCCGCTAACCCAACAAGGGTAGGTTTCTTCTGGACATTCAAGGCGACAGAACCGAGTGACTTAATGCCACTCAAAGGCTGTTCGGCGATCTGAGGTTTAAAGATGGGTTGGTGCGTGTCCGAAAGCGACTGTGAATCCGCATGTGAAGGCGTGCCAGGAGCTCGTACCGCAACGGCGGAAAGTAGGGAGTCACGTGCCGGTGAAGGTAGAGGTATAAGCGTGGTTGTACGCGCCGCCCCACTTGTCGTTGATGATCTCGACGCATGGGTTGTTTGTGTCCTAAAAGCGTCTTTCTCATGGAGCGGCTCGGCCGTATGTTTTCGACTGGCCCTTTTAGGCTTAGGCCTCCCCTTCGTGAGCTATAGACACGTCCGTGGTACACACGATCACGCACATGGAGAAGATACAAAGCACACACCCAAACAAAAGGAAGGTAGCAATTAATCATTGACATGCGATATGGTGCCACTAGGGACGTACATGAACCAAAGGTCTGCCCGATGGCACTGGAAAGCCCGCACCACCATTCCGCCGCCCATTTCCGCCGGAACCCACCCCAGTACGATGACCCAGCTCGTCGACACCCTGTGTAGACGCCAGATCAGTGGACGGTAAGTGTGAGTGTGGTGTGACAGGCCGCGAATGAGGTTTGGACAAGCCGATAGCGGGATCGTCGCCTGTCTTCGTTGGTTTGATGTATGAGAACATGGTGGACGAAGAACCGATGCCGTGGCCCCCTGGGGATGAGGGCGGGGGAGTGGACGGCCGCGAGGAGGTTGATAAGGAGGGTAATGAAGGCGCCTTGCGGACGGAGCGCCCGGTATGCTGGGCCTCTAACAGTTTCGACGACTGCTCGCCCGCATGCGTGGATCGCCCAGTTTGATGAGCTTCGACAGCACAAGTAGAACAGCCAATGTTTTGTTGTTCCAATGCACGAGGCGGTCGTTCACGCTCGTGATCCTCCGCTTTCAAGGGCTCCGAAGCTGCCCACGACTTCCGCTGTGCAACATTTTTCCTCCCATACGTCGCAGTAGGCGGGGGTATAGCCGATGGCGATGGCTCGCGTTTCCACCGATCGGCGACCAACGACGAGCGCTTAGTTGGGCCAAGTCCCCCGGTCTCGGATGTAGCAGAACCCGCCGCAGCCGCTTCCAAAACACTGCTCACTTTCACCATTGATTGAACGAATCCCCGACCTTTAAGTCGGCTGATGCTAGGTGTCGGATCTTTTTCCTTCGGTGGATGGAGGGGTGTTCTGTGCGGAGGTGTGAGCGGTGCGGCCCTGGAGAGGGGTGATTCGATTCGGGGGAGAGACGGGGTGGATGCAGAAGGTAGGGGAAGCTTGACGCCGAATGCGAGGGACGAAGCATTTGTGACTGTAGGCTTCTTAGGGGTCACAGTAAATGCAGGGGAAGAGGACTTGGAAGGGGTGTATGCAGGAGACTTTGACGGTGGAGGTTCTGGGCCGAAGGTGGGAAGAGGCTGGTGTACCTCTGAAGTCGGGGTACGATGAGAGATATGAGCACGTGGAGAGACCGAACGGGGTTGCGACTGAGATGCTGGGGGAAGTATCGCGACACGCATGGGACGTGTCCCAGTGGGCGTACTCATGGTACGTGGTCGAGGATTGTCCCGTTCGGAGAGTTTGATTAGCGGAGGCGGTGTGACTTGTTCGACATGTTGTATGTATCGCTTAAGCGCTGCAGAAGGTGCATTCGTGCGCAGTTGACGAGACGTCTCCTCTTGTGGGTGGCCGTTGGCTGGCGTGAGAATGGCTTCTGTATTCGATAAAGTTGATTCATCCTTCGTTACGGGACCGTGATCTCCAGTTGGTATCGGCACATGAAGCTCGCGATCTGAGATGGGAGAAACAGCCCCGCGTCCCCGTGAGGTGAGCCCGGACGTCCCCATACCTCCTCGCCCGAATAAAGGGTGGGGCATTGAGGAAGAGTTATTCCGTTGCTTGAATGATGTGGGGCCGGTGACGTCTTTTTGTGGGGCGTGTTTGTTTAGCCGTGGGCCTGTCTCGCGGCCGCCGATAAAGGTCGCAAGAGACATTGGCGTGGTTGTAGGTGGGGAGGTAGAGGGGAGAGGAGAAGATTTGCCAACAAGTTTCTGCAGTGTTTCTGCTCGGTCACGGTAGGTATCGGTAGAGCTTTCACTTTCAAAAGCACTGGGATGGTGGGAAATGGGGGAAGGGACGTCTTGGGCTGCTCGTCGGTCGGGTCAATCCAGCCCGACTTTTGTGTAAGAAAGGGCGTACCAGCTGCAGGATCGAACGAGATACGACTATAGCCAGTACTGCGACGTACTCGAGCGAGACGCGAAGCAGCGATCTCCTGCTCGAGCTTCCTGTGTTCTTCTTCCTCGTCTGCGTCAACCTGACGCTGTAGTGCCCGGATCTTCTGAGCCCATTCTGCAAGGCCTGATTCCCCAGGCTTACGCGTGCCGAAATGATGAGATGAGGGACTAGGTGGGAGTTCCATGTGAAAGCTGTGACCAGTTCAACTAACGTTACAGTGTGAGTGGAAGATCTGGAAGGGAAAGCACCAGTCTTGTGACAACTGGAACGTGCCACCTTGCCACACTCTAGTGAAGCAATGGCCAAATCTGGCAAGCTCTGGCCAGGAGGTCACGGTCCGTGTTCCGAATCTGCTACAATACTAGCTAAGCGATACATGTATCATTACTCGCACAGATGCTTCAGTAGTCGATTGGCCTAGCCATACTCACAAAAGGGCCGCCAAAAACACGGCGACCCCAATAAGGGACGCAGGTGCATCCCTGAGCCGGAGTGGTCTTAGAGCGATATTACTATCTCCATTTGTATTGGAAAGGTCGCTACCCGCTGCAGTCTGTGAAATACTCGCGGGGGTTTTGCCATCTGCAAGCACGAGTCAATGACAGATAATGGTCGTATGGATGAAGATGGCAGACCGAGAAAATCGGCACCACATTGCTTTGAGAGTGTCGAGTTCTCATCAGATGTGATGGCCTGTGGAGATTCGGTGATGATAATGTTGTAAACCTCCTTGGTGCAATTACTACACGTCACGTTCTGGGGCAGACCGAGAGCAGGAAGTCCCTCCGTAATGAGCTTGGGAAAGAGCGAAAAAATGTTATCTGCGCTGAGTGTGCCCGTCACATTCTGGACGTCATACAACTCCTCGACAAGACAGAGTTGATTAGCATTGTTGCTAGGAAGGACGTCAATGCCGTGGACTATCTGTTGCAGGAACTCGCGCTTTTGGAAAGACATACTCTTTTAAACACGCTATCTGACGCACGACAGGATAGTACTCTTGCACAGACGCTGTGATGGATGACACATTGCTATTGTTTATACCCAGTGATGACAAGTCGGACGAGCACCCCTGGGTGATGTTCGCTACAAGGGTAGCGAGGGTCTGATTCGTGCATGGATCCTCGGAACACAGACCGGTTAACCAGGATTGAAAGGGACCGATGAGAGAGGTATTCGAGCCGGCAAAGAAAATTGGTGCGATTCCAGCAGAATTTAGACATTTCCCCTCAGTGGAGGAAGCAATGCTAACGAGGCTGGACTGACACTGCGCAGAAATATCAAAGCTACTGTGGCAAGAAAAAAGAGCATTAGGTGGGCAATGCGAAGCAGGACGAGAACCACAGACGAGGAAGACTGTGCAATGACAGAGGGTAGCAGAGATGCAAGCGTGAGGAACGAAAAGATCATCGTGGGGTTGGTTGGAAGAAACATAGTCACGTCATGATCGGGTAGGGCAGAGTTTTATATGACACAGCCAAGGCGAGTGGAGTGGTAGTGGAGAAATGACGGTCATTGAGCCGAGCTTCCGGCCGATCCATTACAATAACCCAATCAATTTGGATACACCTATTCCTAATGTGATCGCACATGAATCCGGGTTTGTAGGACTACTGTTCTTGCCTCACCTCTTGTACATACGGACGAAAGTTCAAGCTTAGGACGCACGTTCCCGCCGACAGATTGGGAAAAGGTCGTGGACCGAGCAATGTCCCCACTGGCGGACATGCATTCTTTGGTAATGCAAAAGGTCACTTCCACCAAAAGTTTACTGACTGTATGCGCCCCCGCTGAGAACCTCCCTCGTTCTTACCCTTATTATGAACCTCTCACCGATGTACTTTAGGTGACGCCCTAACTGGGAGAATGTCTAGTCCAGATCCTGGCCTGCACCTAAGACCTAGAGCCCATGTTATCACTCAGTTCGAAGTGGTTCGTGCAACTCACATCACGCAAAAAGTCCCGCCCTGCGAGCCTCAGGGCTCCCCACGGCCACTTGTGATAAGCAGAATAACCCACCAGTTCCGCAGGGTGTGGATGTGTATCCCGTAGAAATCCAACAGCGTTTTACCCCGCCATTGCCTATTCCCTCCCCCCCTACCCACAGCGGTCAACTCAACTCAATCATCCCTCCGGGCTTACCACGTATTCAGTCACTCCTTGACATGACTCTTTGCGGCCAACGTATTACCTTTGACCTCGAGGGCCTCGATGTTAACCCACGCCCGATTATAGAGTTACTCCGTGCAACTTCGAGTGATCGTGACAAATGGATGATCGTCGGCGCGTTTTATAGACGCAAAGGTAACACCCACGCCGCGTTGATCCGTAGTCGCCACCATGGTAAAAGGTTAGTAGGAACAACTCAACAATCGCGATGCAGTGACTTGAAAAAAATTCAAAATTTAGTGCTCAGCGACCTTGGACTTAAGGCATGCGAGCTGCGACCCGCGTTCCTTATGCTTTCCAGCTGCCATACTGAATTATGGAAGCGTACAAGCGCCCAAGACGGCTCTGAGACGGAGGCATCCGTTACACACCTGGACAAGTCGCGACGCTGGCTGCAGCTTGTGTACTTACTACCGAACTACGTTCCGAAAATAGTCCCAATACCCTTGTTAATGGCATATCTAGACATGCTCGCTACAACGAAGGTGATCTACTCGTGCTGCGAATCCCCCGAATCCCCCATATCGAAGATCCCCCCAACACGCGGACCGCGAAGCGAAGGCCTGAGGAGGATAAAGCCGGTTTCGAACGTGCAACACGGAGACGACTCGAGCGGACCTTGCATGGTCTCGAGGCCCAAAAACGTGTCGATGATGCCCATGCGTCGGTCCGCGCGAGGGCGGACACGCGGAGTATATGTGAGCAGGCAATCAGTGAGGAACGGGCGAAGCGCAGTACGATGGAAGAGTGTCTCAAGAGGCAAGCCCAGAGTGCCAGGCCACTACTCGATGGACTAGCCGCATTGTTTTTTAGAGGGCAGGGGTACAGCTGAACTGCGATGCGTGATTCGCTTGTCATTCCAAACCATGGAGGGTCGCGATGACCTGTTCCGTGGACGATTATAGTAATCTCGGTGGACTTCACTCCGTACTAACACCCTTTTTCTGGTCTCTTACCACTTCGAATGTGACTAAGCGGCAAGCTTTAGCGCAACACTAGATTCCATGTAGATGACGGTGCCACTTTTGTACACTAACGCAGAGTTATATGTTGTCTACTCCATGAACCGCGACGCGTGAAGGTTCAGAACAGGTCGACCGTTCCCCGGACGGACGAGATAACAGCAACAACCTTACTCTCAAAAGACAGCAGGTCGCCCCCTTGCGTCGCCACCAGGTCCGTCGTGCCCTCGTGCCCATTGCCACCGAGGAGCTTCTGAAGATTTGTGGAGGCCAGAGCGATGGCTTCCGGCTTGGAAATATGACCGCCAGATTCCAGAGCGATCTACGCAGTTACGTAGGATGAGATACGGAGGCAAATAAATAAGAGGCAGCGGGAGAGGACCGCACCCAACCGAGGTCGAAGCGCGTCGCAGCAGCGCTCGACGGCTCGTCTACACCTACTCCTACTGTCACACCGTGTGTCATGAGTCGCAAAATGGCGCTGTCTTCGGACAGCGGCGGGCCGGGTAGACTGAGAACAAACCGTAGTCAGCGGCCCAGACGTAGGTATAGCATGTGCTACAAACTCACATGCGTCGCTGCTCCCAGGTCCCGGGGAAGGGTCGTGCACGCGTCAATACCACACCCACTCTGGCTTCCGCGAGTTCTGATGCGAGGAGATGGGCTTCAGTGGCGCCAGCGATAGTCAACCGAAGTGGACGTCCGGTGTGCGCTTCA